>VDFB02193867.1:232933910-232947621 GCA_007258455.2 Sequoia sempervirens
GAAAACCTACTTTGATACCACTTGATGAGGGCACAGCCCAAGACATAGAAAATAACCCACAAATAAGAGAATAATTTTATTGTTCAGAAAATGGAGCTTCTTACATGCAGAGGAGCTCAAATCCCCAAGTTCTACAACACATGCAAGTTACAGACAGCTATCGAATAACCCTTTCGCAATATGTGAGCTTGTCCCCAAAAATTAGAAACCTGCCCATAAATAGAGTTTCTCATTAGTTTGGAGCCAAAACAACATTCAAATTTGAGTTTAGGTGGTTTGGCACCGAAAATTTACAACATGAAGTTCAAATTTCAAAAGAGCATTTGCAATTGTATCTTCTAGAAAGTGTGCCAACTTCCCGGGGCCATAACTTTTGATCCGGAACTCTGATTCATGAACCGTTTGAACCATTGGAAAGGTCTCGAAGTCAATAATGCACTCAAAATGTACTATGCCAATTTTGGAAAGTTTCGGGGCCATTCTGGGAACTCTAAGTTCCTCAAATCTATCTCAGAAGATTTTTAGGTGCAAATCTAGGAAACTAAAACTGCAATATCTTTCAACCCAGGAATAGAAAATAAAAATTGGGAATTGGGAATTTCATTATAACAAAAAGGGCATCCAAAAATGTAAAAACATCTAAAAACTGAGAAACTTGAAATTTAACTATTTTTGGGTGATGCAAGATTGCCCTTACACCACTTGATGCTCCTGCATCATTTAGTTATGGCAGAAAGTCTCAAAAGATGTACAACAACATCAAATCCTTCAGTTGCTCCAAAAAATTATTAAATATCTAAAGATGGAATAACATAAGGAGAATAAGATTTAGGTTTATTAATGTTCTGCAAAATACTGCTACAAGAATATTAGCTAATATGCTATAGAAATCTATAGACAGACTACTACAGGAATATGCAGAAATTTTGCTATAGAAATGTCAAAAAGTTGACAAAAAATTGTAGAAATTCTTGTTTAAACTTTAGGGCTACAACATCTTTTTACTCTACAATAGTAATAATAAAAAGATTGTTATTATTCATTGTTGTGTGTATGGTAGAGACTATAGTAAATCACCTCCAATGTTGAGAGTGTATGTGTGTACATGATGAAATATTTAGAGTAGTGAGAGAGATAGAAGTACAAGTATGGAGAAGAGAAGATAACTCTATGAAAATAGAGTATGTATTCTTTTGTGTGTTGAATATGCCACTGTAATCACCTCCAATGTTGTTGTGAGAAAGAGAAGAGTAAGAGTAGAGAGCAGAGAAGTGTGATAAGAATTTAGATGACTCTGTAAGAAAAAAGGAGTATACACATTTTTTGAGTGTAGAATGTTTTATTGCTACTAAATTTTGTGAAGGCATGTGTTAGTTTCATAGAGACTTGATGTGAATGCAGATTATAGAGTCTTGCAGAGTAAGTGCAAGAATACTTGCAAGAGTTGGTTTGTGATAGAAGATTGGAAGCTGTTTGAGGACAACAAGTTAACATAAGTGCATAAATCTTTTGAGGTACAAAATCTCATTTGTAACATGATACTAAAATTGTTATAATAAATCTCTTATTGTAAACTCATTTGAGTGGGTGCTCATATTAGGGGTAGAAGCTCCTTTGAGTTGGTGCTCATAAACTAGGGATAGGTGTTCCTTTGAGTTGGTGCTCATAAACTGGGAATTGGTGTTCCTTTGGGTTGGTGCCCATACATTGTAACATAAACCATTTTTCATTGTGAGGTTGGATTGGAGCAGTAGCCTCCAATAGCTCTTCTCACCGAGGTTTATTCCCATCTTGGGTTTTTTCTCGTACATCTTGTGTTTTGGGATGCATTTTGTGTGATTGGTTTAATTGCCTTACCTTTGCTTCAGGTTTATGCTTTTAAAGTTCATTAACTCATTTCGTAGAAAGTTAAAATTTGTAGCCCACTGATTCACCCCCCTCTCAGTGGTCTTTGTGTTCCTTGAATAATATGCTATCAAAAACAAGTTATCTCATATATGCAATTGTGACATATTTATCAAGAAACTCAAACCATTTCCATATTTCAGCTCTTCAACTAAGCATTTCCTATAAAAGCTCTTTCTTTGATGTAGTATTTAGTACTATCATAATTACCTATTCCATAACATGGAGTACATAGTAATGAATAACTTCGTAAGATATATAGGCTCCACCTATCATAGTAATAATAGTATATTCATTCACTCCTTAATATGGAGTACATTCAATCCCTCAAATGAAAGCCTCAAAAACTAGAACAATAATGTTTATCTTCCTTTCTTTTAACAAATCAATGCATTTTCCACACAAGATAACAACACTCAATCTTTTCAAAAGAATATAAAGTATCAAAGGGAAAAATAACATGCTTGTTAAACACTAATCCCAAAAGAAATAAATTGGCTTCCAAGCTCAATCCACTCCAAGTCACTTTAGTAATTCTCCAAACCCACACACAAAATTATCACAATGATTCTCTTAACTCTCCTCGCAAATAACTCTCGGCTCAAACAAGAATAACTTAGATAAAATGTAGTAGAATGCAAGTGAATAATGTGTCCAAATGAAGTAATCTTCACCCCTTAATTAAAGATATCAAGTTTCCACAATCCATCAAGTAGTTGCAATAAAATTTCTGGATTTGATTGTGTTTTAGTTTTTCTTATTAACATTTCAGATCATACTACATGATCCATCATCAGGATGAAAGAGTGCTAAAGGAGAAGAAATGGATTGTTGCATACCAAAGCAAGCTAAAAAGAGAGGGGAGACAAGGAAGGAGGCACACGGTTCGAGGTTAAGGATAGATTAAAAAATTAGAAAAGCAATGGTGAAAAGGAGAAAATAAAGAAGGAAATGAACCCTTAAGGGAGCACAAGGAAGCACCTTGAAGAGGGAAATAAAGAATAAAATAATTTAAAACAAAGAAAGTTAAAAAGGAAGCAAGCTAAAGAATTAAAGAGTAAAAGAAAACTTAAAATTTGAACAAACAAAAAGGTTCAAATTAAAAGGAAACAACTAGAGGAAGGAAGCAAAAACAATAAAGAGAACCCAAAAATAAATCGAGGAAAGAACAAATTTAAAACAAATAGAAAAAGAGCCTAAAAAATTAAAAATTAAAAGAAAAATAAGACGAAAATAATATATAATGACTAAAAGAGAATTATATAATATTATTTATTATAATAAGTATTATATAATGTTTATTATAAAATAAAATATCAAAATATTTATTATAAGAGAATTGTACAATATATATTTTTGATTAAAAAATAATAATAATAATAATAATAATAAAATAAAAAATAAAATAAAATAAAAATAAAAGTTATTATATAATGAAAATAACAAAATAAAATAAATAAAGAAAAATGAGATAGTAAAATGATATAATTATAAATCGAGGAAAATAACAAAATAAAAGAAATAAAGAAATAAAAATAAAATTTATGAGATAAACAAAACAAAATAAAAAATAAAAAATAAAAAATTATATAATTATAAAATAAAATAACAAAACAAAATAATAAATGAAAATAACAAAATAAAATAAAGAATAATAAATAAGAATTATATCATTTTATTAGAATATTTTGCTATAATTATAATTATAAAAAGAAAATAACAAAATAAAATAAATAACTTAGAATAATAAATAATAAATAAAAGCTTTGAAAGAAATAAAAATATTTATTATAATGAAAATAATAAAATAAAATAAATAAAGAATAATGAATAAAATAACAAAAATATAATTATAGCAAAATATTTCGAGATAATAAGACAAAATAAAATTATATTTGTTATATAGTATCTAAAAAAATAATAAAATATTTAAATAAATAATTATTGCAAAGATGTTTAAAGATAAACAAAGAGTAAAAGAAAAAATAAACTAAAAACTAAAAGCAAGGACCCAAGACGAAATAAACTCTAACATTTAAATAACATTCAAAGTCTTGAAATCATATGCGCTTTACCTCCCCTTAAATTCTAGCGTTTTAAACATTTATACAACCTTTGTTTTATATATAAGGAAACACTTGGTTTACAGTTTATGACTCAATCAAAAACCATTCTCAAGCATTGTTTTGGTCATTAAATCTCACAAGGCAGTGTTTTTCGCAGTTTTTTCCTTTATACATTATATGTATAATTTGTATCTAATATGTATTGTGCGCTTTCATTACAATGCTATATAAATATTTTAGTTTATTTTAATATATATATATACATCTAACTTACGAGTTCATCAAATATGTTATTTGATATTCAAATATACCTATACATATTTGATAATAATCATGACAACTATACATATATATTAATATATTTATATTTAACATTATTTTAATATCCAAACTATACACATGTATATTCATCTTCATCAATGAGTACATTCATGAAATGTCTACCTACACATATATGTCATAAATGTATGATTTACATCCTCATGCAATCACATACATTTATACGTATACTCATTCTATGTATATACTTATCGATAAAATATAAATATATGAAGAAGGACTTTCATAATACTCAATGACATAACCTGAATCAAAACATCTAAAGAGCAAGATCATAAACTGATACCAAACATTCACAACCTAGTAAAAATTATGCATAATCACAAATAGAGGTTACTTACCGTTTTCTTAAACTACCAACTTGACTTAACTAGCTAAAAGTGAGTGTGTGTAAGCTCGATTAGGTTTCATTTAAGGGTTACCCAACCAATCACTTCTCTTGAGTGATACTTCCCCTCCCTTCTAAATGATTGAATCTATCCCTGAATCCAACTTATTTCAACACCAAGGTAGTTAGACGTTCATAATAAATCCATTTGCATCATAAAACATTTTTATCAACAAAGTATTAGAATGTTCACATTGCAATACATAGCATTCCATCAATTCGAAACATATTCATTTATTTTGAAATCAATAACATCTTATTGCATATTCACATATTTCATTCTCCTAACATATTAAAGTCACAATTTACATTTATCAACATTTTCACTCATAATGGTAAAAGTAACTTGGTAACTATGAAATAGGATGTAACAATCTTCAATTAGAGATGTGTTTGCTGATGTAATTTCAAAACCGCATGTTGATGGCGAGTCTTCAATTGGAGATGCGATTATTGATGTACTTTGAACATGAGATATTGTAGATGGTGTGCATTGAACTTCACTTACGGTTGATGTTCCCCCAAATTTGGGATTCATTTCTCTCCTTGCACAATTTTTTTGCATCTGTTCCCTTTGTGCTACCAATTCAACATCTCTCTTAGATTGCACGAGAATTTCTTCCTCTATGGACTGCAATTTCTTTCTTCACGAACTTTCCTTTTTGTTTCTCTTCTCCTTGCATTTTTAGCTTCACATTCATTAGATGTTAGAGGATTTTCTGATTTCCTCATAATGACGTTGAATGCTACATGTTCACAAACATACAAAGAACAAAAGTAAGTAATTCTCACTAACCATAGTCATAACATTTTTCATACATGTCTACCAAAGCATTTTATGAAACATATTCATATTGTTGATTACATTGCATTACATATCTTTCAAACTCAAAGCATTACTTCATGTTGCATAACTAATAGCTAGATGTTGATCTATCTATGACAAAATTTCAATTGCAATCAAATTTTATTCAAGATCATGCATTCAATGAGACCACATTTCTTTAAGGAATTTTTCAAACAAATCAATGCCTTGTCTGTGCTACCACATTTTGCATTTTCTTGTCATTCATCACCATGAGACCACATTTCTTTGAGGTATTTTTTTAAACAACTCATTGGCATGTCTATGCTACCACATTTTACATACATGTCTACAAAAGAATTTTATGAAACATATTCATATAATTGATTACATTGCATTGCACATCTTTCTAACTAAAAGAATTACTTCATGTTGCATAACTAATAGTTCTAGATCTGCTAATATCTATGGAAAAATTTCAATTGCAATCTAATTTTATTAAAACTCATGCATTCCATGAGACCACATTTCTTTAAGGAATTTTTTCAAACTGCTCATTGCCTTGTCTATGCTACCACATTTTGCATTTTCTTGTCATGCATCACCATGAGACCACATTTCTTTGAGGTATTTTTTCAAAAAACTCATTGCCATGTCTATGCTACCACATTTTACATACATTTCTACCAAAGAATTTTATGAAACATATTCATATCGCTGATTACATTGCATTGCACATCTTTCTAACTAAAATCATTACTTCATGTTGCATAACTAATAGTTCTAGATCTTTTGATATATATGACAAAATTTCAATTGCAATCTAATTTTATTCAAACTCATGCATTCCATGAGACCACATTTCTTTGAGGTGTTTTTTCAAACTGCTCATTGCCTTGTCAATGCTGCCACAATTTGCATTTTCTTGTCATGCATCACCATGAGATCACATTTCTTTAAGGCATTTTTTTAATCATCTCACTGCCATGTCTATGCTTCCACATTTTTCATACATGTCTACCAAAGCATTTTTATCAAACATATATTCATATTGTTGATTACATTGCATTTCCAATAGATTTCAAACTCAAAGCATTACTTCACATTGCATAACTAATAACTAGATGCCTTGATAGACGATAAATTTTCAATTGCAATCTATTTTTTTTTAAAGTCAACCTATTAAGTGCAGTTATGCAATTACTTTACATACCGTGCCGATTAACTATGAGCAATTGTTAATTGCATTTTCTTTTCATACATTCCATGAGACTGTAATCCATATTTTCATAGGCCTTAGGAAATTAATTAAATGTTTGATTTAAATAATTTTGTCTTAAGTCTTTTATTCTCACAAAGAGGAAAATGATCATGCATATAATGACAGTCTTAAATACTAAAGAAAGTATGATAGTTTCTTTGCAAGTATGAGCTATTCTAGTGGTGTTGTCAATAATGTTGTCATTGATGTCAACACAGTTCAATATGTTGCAGATTGTACATGTATAGCTAAGATGTTGTTGAGATATTGTGAGTACATGGAGCTATCTTTATGTCATTGCAAATGTGTTGTGTTGATGAGTTTCGAAGTGCTTTTGAGAAAATTAATAAAGAAGAGAAGTCAGAGTGATGAATGTGTTCATAATTTGCTCTGGTATGTGCTCTGCGTTTCTCCTATGTTGATCCTATGCTTGTGTGGATCTAAAGATTTGATAATGGTGATCTTGTGGTGATATATCCTAAGTTTTAGCTTCTAGTGTGATAGTACATGGAAGTTATGTTCACCGGTGTGTGAATTATTCTGATAGAGTTGATCTTATGTGGACTGAGAGAAATGTTTTCTGCTTCACAGTCCTCTGTTGTTTTGTTTCAGATCTTGCAGATCTAGGTTATGTCTTGAGATGGTGTTCTCTAGGTTTTGGAAAAGAATGTTGAAGTTTGGTGATCCAGAAGTCATGTTTCTGTGTTTCAATATGAATTTGCCCAGTTCAGATGGACTGGTGAAAGGTGTTCATAGTTTGAAGCATATTGCATTTTTTGTGGATGTATCTAAAGAAATTTGGGATGTATTCTCGTGCATAATGAAGCATGTTGTGGAGTCCACATGTCATCTACTTGTTGGGAAGTGTGTACATCAATGTTCATTTGTGTTCTCATTAGGTTTGGCCGACTTGGTGTTTACACTTCATTCGAAGAATAAAATTAAATTAAGGAAGTGTGTGGTTGATCTGAGACATTATTTTTAGTCTTGGTTAAATGATTTATTAGTCCAATCTCATTCCTTTCCACTGCGGGAATGTTGAGTTATCGACCTAATTTGAATTTATGAAATGAGGTATTTTTGGCCGACCTTGGAGAAAGTTTCTAAGGTTGAGGATGGTATAAAAGCAAGTCAAATTTTGAAGAATTGTATGACAATGTGATTCAAAGTGACAAAAGTGAGCCACAAATCATAAGAGAAAAAGTGTGTGTGTGAGTGAGTTAAGACATCAGTTCTTTACTATGTTGGATTCCTAAAGGCAGTGAGCTAAAGGTTTCTGCAATCCTTATTCCAAGTTGCGGATGTGTGTTAATTTTTGTGGTGGATCTTTTGTTCTCTTTTGTATATATAGGCAGTGAGCCTCCCTATTGGACAATGAGTGCTTTCTATAGGCAGTGAGCCTTTGTACTTGGACAGTGAGTCCTCTTCTGGGCAATGAACCTCTGTATTCAGTTTTATAATCTTTTTATATTATGAGCTAACCCTCACCATGGTTTTTCGCTTATTGGGTTTTCCATGTAAAAATATGGTGTTCATTGTGTTGATTTAATTTTTGTTATTTGTGTTTCATGCTCTTACTTAATAACAAAATAGTGTGGTTGTGGAATTGATAAGTGTTGAAGTCTTAAGTTTGAATTTGTGACAACTGATTCACCCCTCTCTTAGTTGTCCTACGCCTATTTAACAAGTGCCACATTGCATAATTAAACAATGAATACTTGAAGAAACTATCAACCACATTATGATAAAGGATAGATGAATAATCATATTCAAATGAAGGTATTGACATTTTTTTTTGCAAGATTGAGAGTCACAAAAGGGAAGAGTTCAAGGTTTTCAAAGGTAGAAAACTATGCAAGAGTTTGTAACAATGAATTAAATGGTAAGGGAAAGTTTTCATATATGAAAGGACTATCATTCCATATAGTGGATAGCTAAAGCTTTTATCAATAAAGAACAACAAGGTTCTTGGCACCATAAAATGGCATGGTGTCAAGTGTTTTCAAAAGTAAAACGGGATCATAGTTCCAAATAAATGAATATTGGCATTCATAGAATTCAAATTCTCATGACAAGCTATCAAAACAACCACCAACATTTAACAAAGATAGGCTTGGCACTTCAAAAGGGTTTAAGATTAGCTTCAAGAAAGGTTTCATAAAGTGTCACAATAGATGAAAGAGGGAAAGATAAGGTAATCTACATGTAGTTGATTGGAAAATTTCTATGTAACAACCTGTATTGAGTTTTCTACTACTTTGAAATTATGTGAAATTTATTGCTTGAGAAAGAAAGTAGGAGACATTCAATGTTAAAGGAGAAGAATTCAAATGAGGGAAATCTAACGTGCATAGAAATGAAGGAAATGGTGAAGAAATGAGGCACAATCATATCATGATAGTCAAGTCTAGGGAGTCATAGCCTTCATATCAGTATGCAACAATGCCACAAAGGAAGGATATATTCAAATCAAATACAAAACAATAATCAACTCTAAAGGGTAGTCTTTGACAACAAAGTGAAGAGACAATGGAAAGTCATTATGGTTGTAGTAAGGAAAAGTTTGGAGTTTGAAAACTTTGACAATCATGATTATAAGGAAAATATTATTTTGTTTTAGTTGTGCAAACATAAGAAGGCATAAAGGATAGTGACTTCAAGCTATTTCAAACAATAGTAATTACATTGCATTACACATCTTTAAAAATCAAAGCATCACTTCACATTGCATAACTAATGTAACTAGATGTTTATAGATGACAAGAATTCAATTAAAATCTAATGTTTTTGAAATTCAACCTAAGTGCAACTCTTATGCAATTACTTCACATTGCATAACTAATAACTAGGAGAAGTTGCCAATTGCATTTTCTATTCATTACATTCCATGAGACCACATTAGTTTGAGGCATTTCCTTGAGGAATTTTTTCAAATCCTCTATATAAGTTTACATGAATTCATCTATTATGTCATGTTTTTCAATTTTTTTCTTCAAACTCCTAAAAATTAAACTTTTATATGCAACTTCCACCTAATTCAATGTTGAATTCTATGTATCACAATGAATATTAATAAAATCATCAAATGAATGGTCTATATTGTCAAAACGAAACAAAAAAAACTAAATATAAACATCTAGCTAAAATGAAAAAAGAGTGAATTCCACTAGCCATGATGGAAATGGACTACTATAAGCAATACAAATGGAATTCATAAGCAATTTTGTGTTAAGTTGATATCCTCTATATAAGTTTACATGAATTCATCTAAATATGTCATGTTTTTCATTTTTTTCCTTCAAACTCCTAAAAATTAAACTTTTTTATGCAACTTCCATCTAATTTAATGTTGAAATGTATGTAAAACTATTATGATTAATAAAATCATGAAAGGAATGGTTTATATTGCCAAAACTAAACAAAAAAACTCAATATAAACATTTCAATTATACCAAAATGAATATATTACCTGAGTTAATGAAAAATGATGTAAAATATTCAAATTTTCTTCTTCTACATTGTCTAGCATGAAAATTGGTGCTAAAAAGGTGACAGATCAAGCATAATTTGTTACAACAACAAGTCAACTACATAAAAAGGCGTTTTTGAGTCGGATAAAGTGCAAAACCAGACAAATGTAGAGAATTGTGGGCCTGAATCATGGGGTCAACTCCTTTCATTTTTGGAAAAGGAACATATGGCGCTTGCCAAATTTGGTGAGCACCAAATGTGATGCAAAATGTGATACATTGTTAGGACCTAAATATTTAGAACAAGTAAAACTAAGAACACATCATTTAACTACACTTTGGGTATAAGTAAAGGTGATACATTGTTAAGAATTGAATATTTAGAAGGATTGCAATTAAAAATATCATTTATGATACTTCTAAGACTTGAATAAAGAAGGATTACAATTAAAAATAGATAATATGTCATGATTTGTAATAGAAAATCATGGGTTATAGCCTTAAGAGAGTGGGTTAAGCATCTGAAACATAGAAAAATAGGATTGGGGGAAGCACAAAGGACCTATTTTCTTAATTTCATTCAAAATGTAAGCTATAAAATGCAAATGAAGAATAGTAATCAAATCTAACTGAAACAATAATCAAAAGGCAGATCTGGAAAGGGGAAAACAATGTGTACCTTTCACCAAAAGTCACCTTTTGAAGCTCACTGAGGACTCATTCACCCTATGGTGAATGGTTCCTATTTAGGGCTTCTGGAAATTATTTTCTAAGTTCTCTTTTTCTTGGTTTTCACTTCCACATTCCAGGTGTTCACTATCAAACAACCAGAAATAAATTCCGTAGAGGACTTTCCACAATTTGACAACTTTTCTTGCAACTTTGACAACTTTGCAATTTTCTTCAATTTTTCTCTTTAAAGGATCTTCAACCTAAAATCTACAATCACACATCAAAGAAAGATAAAATGTTGTTTGTTAGGTGAATGGGGGTTTTCCTTGGTCAAACCCCATTTTGGTAATTAAACCTTGAAATGAAATGAAACATGAAAGAAGGAATGATGAATGAACACCAATGTTACAACTCACTAATCCTTATTTGAACTTTGGATAACAAATCTGCAAACTAGCATGAAGTGGCCTCAATGAATGTAGATCTTGATCATGAACTTTCATTTGAAATAATGCTTTTGATATGCCTGAATAGATCTTGAACACTATATCACTATATAAGCTCAAACAACATGCATGATGCACTACATCTTTGACATGACAATGAAATCTTGATTGTTGCAATAATATTTTATAAATCTACCCTTGAATTCCTTGAAAATGCTCTTGAATTGCTCTATCAATGCTCACTTGAATGCTCTTATGATAACTTCAATTTTCTAGGTGAAACTAAGGTTAATAGCCTTGTATTTATACATATCTTAACATTAATTCCCAAAATTCAAATAGCACAGGATGACATTGAATTATGGATTTGAAATCATTAAAATGCTGCCAAAAACATATTCAAATGAGGAGTCCTAGGTCTAAGTGAGGACCCATTCTCCATAGGGCGAATGGGTCCTTGGCTACTTACCTAGGACACACATCTGTCAATGTTAAACATTATGTAAAAATAGGGTTCTAGATCTAAGTGAGGAACCATTCTCCCTATGGCCAATGAGTCCTAGGTCACTTACCTAGGACACACATCTTCCAAAGTTAAGTTTTGTGAAATGGAATTTATGAATGTCGAGTTTTATCCCTTAGAAATTACATTTAATTAGGCTTGGATTTGAATTAAAGGGTCCAATTAAGGAAAAACAACCTAAATTAATTAATAAATCCCTAGATTAATGTGAAAGTGTAAAGGTACACCTTACAATATAAAAAATAAGGTACAATTAATTCCATTTTATTTAAAAGGGCCCTAAACTTAATGTGAATATAAAAAACAAATTACGACACTAAATTAAGGCATAATTAAGCTTATTTTATTATTAATTATTCTTAAATTAAGTGTGGAAAAGGGATACTTTTTCCTATACTACAACATCTAGGGGATGACAAATGTAAAAGTGGGATCCAATATGGATATTTAGAGATATGTGATCAAAACCCTCAATCGTATACCTTAAACCCTAATCCCTCTAACCTCAAACTATAAACCCTCAACTCTAATTGCTCAACCTTAACACCTCAATCCTCAAACCTTAAACCATCAACCCTTAAATCATAATACCTCAACTCTCAAATCTCTACCCTCTACCCTATGCACATTAAACCCTCAACCCTTCAACCCTAATCACTCAACCCTCTACCCTATCAATTAAACCCTCAACTCTAGTTTCTCAACCTTAATCCCTGAATCCTCAAACCTTAAATTGTAATACCTCAACCCTCAACCCTCTACACTATACATTAAATGCTTAACCCTCTACCCTCTAACCTACACATCAAACCCTGAACCCTAATCCCTCAACACTATCCCTTAAACCTTAATCCTTCAAACCTCAACCCTCTACCCTCTATACTATACATTAAACCATCAACCATAAGTGGGAGATGTTAGAACTATAAAATCTGGTGCTTTTACATAAGTTTTCATTCATAAATTTCCAGTTTTGGTCTGACCATAGCATTTTTCATCTATAGTTTGCCATATTTTCCCATTGAATCGATTGTGTTGTGCATTTTTCATGTCTAGGTCCATATCGGCATAGGTTCATTCTTGTCTCCCTGACCCCTTGTGCTTTTTTTGCTTGCAATAAGTCTATGTTGCCTATCGACAAGACTTATTATTTGTCATAGCAAATGGATTTTTCCTACAGGTGGTTTTTAGCATGACATATTTTGTGTTTCGGTGACAGATAAGTTCCATATCGGCATAGGTTTCATATTCAGGTGGTGGTCATGGCGAGAAGTAAATGTCTTGTCAAATGGTGCGTGCTCGGGTTCTTTCGGCGAAGGGTTGGACTCGTCTTGGCGAACAGGTGTAGGCTTCGATGGATTTCAGTATAACAACACACTCTATGTGATGTCTCGTTGAGGATTGCATGTTATAGCGACCGATGGATTTGTCGACAGGAGAGGTCGTGGGTCACGGCGACAAGTCTTGGTCATGTGGACTTTTTGGTGAAACACAACCTATCGACATAGGGTTTCCCCGATACCTGTGAGCTATGGCGAAGCGGATAGAATAAAATGTGCGGTTCGATGGGAGATTTCTTATGTCCTACTGACTTGGATGTATTGAGTGCCTTTCGGCCTAACATGTTGATCTTGATATGTGGTCTCCCCGACACATACGTGTTATAGCAAAGCAAAGTGAGAACAAATGAATACTATATGACTTCGGTATGACTAGCGGGTTGTTACAACGACATATTTGGGGTAAGGTGAATTTTGGTAAGACATTTTTGTATCTCTGTGACTTCTCACTGACAGCACGGGGCTATAGCGAAATGAAAAAGAACAAAAGGATGCC
>VDFB02193867.1:232947721-232966634 GCA_007258455.2 Sequoia sempervirens
GGAGAGGGGGTGCAATAGTAGTTAGGGTTGGAGTGAGAAACTTGATAGAGGGAGAGGGGGTGTGATAGATCCAAGAGATAGGTGAGGGAGAGACTTGAGAGAGGGGGGTGGGAGGGATAGAGGGAGGGAGAGACTTGAGAGAGAGGGGGTGGGAGGTATAGAGGGAGGAAGAGACCTCAGAGGTGGAGTTATCCTATACATTAAACCCTCAATCCTATACCTTAAACCCTAAGGATGGAAGACAAGGTAGAGAGTGTAGGAGAGACCTAGAGAGGGTTGAGAGAGAATGGGTACATATTGGTTAAGAGGGAAGGAGGCAGAGAGTGAGTGAAAGGTAAAACTTCAACTATCCATAAACGATCATAAAACTATGAACTCTAAGTGCTATCAAAGTGGTGGAGATAGGCACAAAGAGAAAGCAAAGTTAGTTTTTGTCAATGCAACTCATTTGGCAAGCACCAAATTTGGTGCTCTCCAAATGACACATTCCATTTGGCGCTCGCCAAATTTGGCAAGTGCCAAACGGGATGTTCCATTTGGAGAGCGCCAAATTTGGTGTGCGCCAAATGAGTTGCTTACAAATGTAATTTTCTCAGGAGGGTACCAAATTTTCACATATTTTTGGTTGTGCTAATTGTCACATTTGCACGTATTTCAATGTAAGTTTATAAAAAATTGTGATGATGTTAGGCTCTCTCTTAGCTATCTAAATATATTTATTTATTTTTACATTTTGATTATGTTAAGGTTTTCATCCATAACTTCTCTTGTTATTGCCTCTTTTTTTTGTCAAAAACCAACATGTGCTAGTTTTAGGATAGATTTTTACTCATTTATCGAATCTTGAGATAAATTCCATTTTTTTAAACTAGACTCCATTCTACCTGTGATGAAATAAAAAATTATTTTTGATTAGTTTTCAAAAAATTTAAGGGGAGCACGCTCAAATTTCAACTTTTCAAAATGTGTCCACTTTGAAAATTCACAAAATACTATATATTCATTAAAAAAATTAGCCAAAATAATAAGGATAAACTACATGGTGTTATCTAATTTCTCGTCATTCACATTTTTAAAATTCTAAAAAAAAATTAATGAAAAGGGGGGGCCTTAGACGTTGTGCTATTTTTTTGATAAAAACGAGACCTGTTTTGGGCCCCCCCACCTTTTTGAAACCCTTAATCTTCATTGTTTTAAAAAAAAAAGCTTAGAAAGTAGACTCAGAGCATTGGGAAGGTGCATGAAGTTGGGTAGCAATTTCGTGGCCACTTTCTAAAAAATGTTTGAAAACTCATAGCGCGAGCGCATTATAACGTGCTCGCGTTATTGCACATTAAAAGAAAAAAAAAAGTGAAAGTCTTCATTTTCACTTCGACCGTTTTTTTCTTCTGCCCATGGCCAAAACCCCCAACTTTCGTACTTGCATTCTAGGAGGAGGTATTGGGCATAAATCTTCAAGAAGAGTTGCTATTTCTTTGCAAGGATGGCTCCACGACGATAAAGAGGTGGGAGAGGTAAGTATTGTTTGCTGTTTGTTTTGAATTTCTTAGTTTTAGGTTATATTTGATAAATATTTTTTTGAATTTTTAGGAGATGCAAATGAACCTGCAAACCCTCAAAATACTCAATGAGAAAAGCAACCAAATCCTAAAGAACAAAATACTCAACAAGAAAATCAACCTCAACAACAACCTCCTCCACCAATGACTCAACACCCTCCTGGAACTCAACAAAATTTAATGAGTGAGATTGAGAATAACAGAAAACAATTTGAGGATTTTATTAGTAGATTGAGTGATCTAAATGGTTCAACCATAGAAAGAATGAGCCTCACAAATTCATTGAAAGATATATTAAAAAATGTAGATTCAATTAGCAAACAAATAATCGGATGGCAATATAGGAGGCAAGCGACTAGGGCATATTATGCAGATAAACTATCATATAAACAAGTAAAGGATTTAAAAATTACAAAAGGTGATTTGTGCTCATTATTCACTGATCCACACACAAATCAAAATCTTAGCCTCAATGCGAAGAGGTTTCCTATTCATTGGTGCCACCACTAAGAGATTAGGAACCATTTTTTATGATAGGCGGTACATGGTCTTTTATGACCGACTGTGCAACAATTGTAAAGTCCCCTAGTATTTTCTTAGGAAACTATACAATGAGTTCATATTGAACAAAATCCCAAATTATTTTGATATGAGGGACTTCCAGGGGAGAGGTGGAGGGTCGGCTCAAGATAGACCTGGTGCACAGCCAGATCCTATGTGGCAAGGGAGATGAGCTCTCGCTAGGATGCCTCGTGAGAACATTGTTATGCCTATTGTCACAAAGGAGAGTGTTGATGTAGAGACATTATAGGAAATCAACACTTTGACCAAGAGTGTCATCCATCATACTAGCCCTATTCTATAGCGCCATCTAGGGGAGTCTTCGAGTGGTGGCCTTTGAACCCATGTGTGTCAATCTTGTAGGGAGACTTGTTCATATGACCCCACCGGCACTCAAGAGGCTACTACACAGGATCCGTTTGCAGCTTCGGAGATGGAGAGGGCGGCTGACATTTTTCATGATGCATATGGCATTGATAATCAAGTAAAAGTTAGCATGTTCATTGAATTTAATTTATTAAATTTTGATTTTGAAATGAAAGATTAACTAATTTAGTTTTATGATTTTAATAAAATTGCAGGGTCACAGTGTTGAGAGTGGATACACCAGCCCTCCACCTACTTTTTTCTGCAGTACACCTATCGGTGGGGTATGTAACTAGTAAGCAATTGCAAATTTATTAGATGTTAATAGCATTTTTTTATGAATGGTATTTTAATATGTGATTTTGGATGTTGAATAGGGTAATATTGGAGGTTTCGAGGGAACACCTCCCAGTGCCGGTAGATTTACTCAAACCTTCACAGAGGTAATAGAATAAAGAGTTTAAATATTGAATTGTACTTAATAGATTTGTGTAGTTTATATTCATATATTTGGTTATGTTGCATTGCACATCATTCAAACTCAAATCATTACTACACATTCCATAACTAATAACTAGATGTTGATAGATGACAAAATTTCAACTACAATATATAGTTGTTTAGAAAGTCAACATAAGTAGTGATGCAATTACTTCACATGGAGGCACGTGCTTGCAAAGGTGAACCTACATGACAAACTATGGATGCTTGGAAAAAATCTATGAAACTATAATAGTAAGTAATAGCATAGACAAGGCAGTTAGTAGTTTGAAAAAATGCCTCGAAGAAATGCAGTGTCACCATGAGACCACATTTCTTCATGGCATTTTTTCAAACTGCTCACCACCTTTTCTATGATACCATATTTTTCATACATGTGCACCAAAGAATTTTATCAAACTACTCACTTCCTTTCTGCTATGGCTAAAATCCTAAAATAGGTGATTTCCAACAAACTATGGATGCTTGGAAAAATATCTATCAAGGCATAATAGTAAGCAATAATACCATAGAGAAGGCAATGAACTTTTTGAAAAAATGCCTAAAAGAAATGTGGTCTTATGGTGATGGAATTCCATGATGTGCATTTTTTTGTAATGGCATTCCATCACCACAAGACCCCATTTCTTTTGAGGCATTTTTTCAAACAATTCACTGCCTTCTCTATGCCACCACAGTTATCGTACATGTCTATGAAAGAATTTAATGAAATGATTTAGCGGCTTGCTGATAAGGGTAAAAGCCTAAAAAAATGTCCTTTCGAACAAGATATGGATAGGGCAAATAGTAAGCATCATAATCAGAAATATATAGTTTGATAAGTACTCAAAAAAAAATCATTAGATCTCATACATTATAAGTCATGATGCACGGATCGCTATTGTAACTTTTTTGTGATTGAATAATTTGTTGTTTTATTTTCATATGTTGGTTGTGGAAACACCTCCAAATGTTATGAGGGAAATGGATATCGGTGTTTCATCCGATATACAATCCTTGATGGCTCTGACAGGGGAGGTACGAGGAAAATTATTAAATTTCAATTTACATTCATTGTTATAGATGTTAGTTCTAGTGAAAAATCAAACCATTATTGATTTTTAGTTTAATTTCTATTTGGATAGTTTATACAGGGCTTGAGCATGCCTCAACATTGATGTGTGAATATTTCCCTCATGGGGAGTGATTGTGAGATGGCCGTAAGTGATTATTTTTTTAAATATATCATTTTTTATAATGTAATTTCTATATATTAATTTCTTTACTTCTTATTGTAATAGTTAAAACTTCACCAAGAACTTAATTGTACTAGGAGGAGTAGCAGGAGCACTCCTCGAGTGCAGCACAAACGAGTGACAGACCTATCACCATCCGATCGACAAGCAAAGGGCAAGATTTTATTTCGAGAGCCTGGAGAGTAATGACTTTTGATTCTAGAGCCCTTTTTTGTATGCCTACATGGAAGTTTTGTACATATTTTGTATTGGATATATTTGACATTGTATGCCTATATGGCATTCTCATAAGCCTATATGGCTATTTTGTACCTATATTTTATACTTATATCAACATATATTGATGTATGCATACATGGCTATTTGGTTAATACAAATCTTTTTTATTGATGGTGTCCATATTTGCATGTTATAAATTCATGGTTCAATAGATATGAGTTATTTGTATTCAAGTGTATACTTTACAACTTACGTGTATACTTTGTGACTTATGTGTGTTCCAATGTATAATTTGTGACTTATGCGTTTTCATGCATATACCTTGTATTTTTGCATATACTTTGTATTAAGTTGTGTATATGATGTATTTGTGTGTATACTTCAAGGCATATGTGTTTGTGACTACTTGTGCTTCCCTTATTCACATGTACATGCTTGACTTATTCCTGTGTATTCTTATTAATTGGTTAACCCTAGTATTGATCATTGTTGTCCTTCATGGTTTGTCTTGAATAAATTAATTAATTGATGGTAAACAACTTTATCTAAAAGAAAAAAATGTTTTCAATTGGTATTCCATGAAATGATTGATAAAAAGATTCCAATATATTTAATCCTTTGATTGGAACAACTCAATTAAGCAAAGGATACATAATCTTCACAATAGGGGCAGCGTTAGTAATCTCTTCCAATGCCTTTACCAATGCTATTTTCTTATTCCTACTCCCTATACTACTTACATCAGGCCCATATCACCGAGAAATAGCCTGAACAATAGGTAGAATGGCCTATTTCAACATATTACACTCAAACCCTTAAGGGATCAATCCAGTTGAACATAGCTTGGAGCAATTTTGTGTGTTTAGGTGCAAAAGAGGACCATGCCTAGCATAAAAATACCTATTCAGATGTGTTGGAACAGTCTTTTTGGTCACACGAGTTGCAGAACGAAAGTTGCACCACTTTACAACTTTTCACTACTTGCATTTGATACTTTTTCCATCAACTGAAAACTGGACACCACAGGAAAACCACTCTGAGATAACAAAAACCAAGAGAGGTTATTGCAGAGGGGCCCAACATGATCCCATAGGATGAGCTGAGAATTTTCTAAACGTCATGATATCTAAGTAACAACATGCTAAAGTTTGCAGTCATTTTGCACTTTGGACCCTTAAGGGATCGATCTGGTTGAACGTAGCTTGGAGTGATTCTGTGTGTTTAGGTGTGAAAGAAGACCATTCCTAGCATAAACATACCTATTTGGACACGTTGGAACAGTCTGTTTGGTCAAACAAGTTGCAGAACAAAAGTTACACCACTTTGCAACTTTCCACTACTTGCATTTGACACTTTTTCCATCAACTGAAAACTGGGCACCACAGGAAAACCACTCCGAGATAATAAAAACTGAGAGAGGTTATTGTAGAGGGGCCCAATGCAATCCCATAGAATCAAACAATAAGTTCTTAAGTGTCACGGTATCTGAGTAACAACATGTTGAAGTTTGCATTCATTTTGCACTTTGGACCCTTAAGGGATTGATCCGGTTGAACGTAGCTTGGAGCGATTCCATGTGTTTGGGTGCAAAATAGGACCATTCCTAATGTAAATATACCTATTCGAATGTGTTGGAATAGTTTGTATGGTCACACGAATTGCAGAATGAAAGTTGCAACACTTTGCAATTCCACTGCTTGCATTTGACACTTTTTCCATCAACTGAAAACTGGACAACACGGGAAAACCACTTTGAGATAAAAAAAAAAAAAACTAAGAGATATTATTGTAGAGGGGCCCAACATGATCCCATAGGATTAGACAAGAATTTTTTAAGCTTCACGGTATCCGAGTAACAACATGCTGAAGTTTGCAGCCATTTTGCACTTTGGACCCTCAAGGGATCGATCCGGTTGAACGTAGCTCAGAGTGATTCTGCATGTTTGGGTGTGAAAGAGAATCATTCCTAGAATAAATATACCTATTCAGATCCATTGGAAACGTTCGTTTGGTCACATGAGTTGTAGAACGAAAGTTGCACCACTTTGCAACTTTCCACTACTTGCATTTGACACTTTTTCCATCAACTGAAAATTGGACACCACAGGAAAACCACTCTGTGATAACAAAAATTGAGAGAGGTTATTGCTAAGGGGCCCAACACTATCCCATAGGATTAGATGAGAATTTTCTAAGCATCATGGTATCTAAGTAACCACATGTTGAAGTTTGCAGCCATTTTGCACTTTGGACCCTTAAGGGATCAATTCGATTGAACGTAGCTCAGAGCGATTCCTCATGTTTGGGTAGGAAAGAGGCCATTCCTAGTGTAAACATACCTATTCAGATGTGTTAGAATAGTTCGTTTGGTCACACGAGTTGCAGAATGAAATTTGCACCACTTTGCAACTTTCCACTACTTGCATTTGATGATGTTTCCATCAACTGAAAACTAGACACCACAGGAAAACCACTCCGAAATAACAAAAACCAAGAGAGGTTATTGTAGAGGAGCCCAACACAATTGCATAGGATCATATGAGAATTTTCTAAGCATCGTGGTATTTGAGTAACATGTTGAAGTTTGCATCCATTTTGCACTTTGGACCCTTAAGGGATCAATCCGCTTGAACATAGTTCAGAGAAATTCCGTGTGTTTGGGTGTGAAAGAGGACCATTCCTAGTGTAAAAATACCTATTCAAATGTGTTGGAATAGTTTTTTTGGTCACACGAACCTTGAAATCACAATCACCCAAATTGTATCAACTAACAACAATAGGCTTATAGTCTCCAAATTTCATCAAATGGGCTTATCTTTTAGAGAAGGTCATCCAATGGAAAACAAAACATCAATCAAGATTTAATATAGACCCTAAGACAAATTACCAAGAGATCATAGCATGTTTCTCTTTACCATCATTAAGATCCAATAGACCACCTTGCACAAAGGCCACTAAATTAGCCCTATTTACAAAGAGATGACCTTTTAAACACTATATCTTCACTCAAACTCCTCAAAAAGAAGTATGTTATGTGTCAAAACCTCCAATTCCATGATTTGTTTCCAGGTTCAAGACCTCTGGACCCCTAATACACCAAACCCTCGATTTCAAGCAAAATACTTGGGGTTTTAATGAAACTCCTATCTCTCAAACCTGCCTAACCCAAAAAAAGCACCAAACACACTTACCAGACCCTACACATGGTGAATAATACATTACATGGACAGTCCTTCCCAAATTTTGTCAAAACACCACTTGAAACTCTCATTTTCATCATTAAAATACCTTGCTACATCCCTAGAACATCATCCCAAACACCCAACCTTGACTCCACAACATTCTAAACAGGTTAGGAATGCATTTTACAAGTTAGGGGACTCATTCCACAAGTTATAGTAGGAACAAAAATTGGAATGGGTCGAATTACATCATGAAACCCTTCAATCCAAGAACATTGTGAAAGTAGGTAGCAATAATAAAAAACAAGATAACTTTCACTATACAAAGAGTTAGAACCTATAAATAGGTGAAAATGAAATCTAGTTCATCAATATACAACATCCAATAGGCTTTAGATCATCTTAGCCTATGTACAGGCCGTACAAGAACAAGAAAAGTGAGAAAAAATAGTAATTTTTTGGAAAATAACATTCTTTTTTATCAAAAATGGGTTACAAATCAACCAACAGCCTCTCCTTCGAGGAATTGAAGGTTGTTATACATGTTTACCATAGCAACAATAAAAGAAGAGGCTTTGAAAGGAACTCCATGAAAACCAAGATCTCTAAATGGTATATCAAACTCTAGTTCAAAATCTTTTAGATGAGGCTGCTCCCATAGCTCTCTTACTCGCTTGAAAAATCCTTGAAACTCTGTATTGATTTTATTTTTCCTGTCCCTCTCTTGTTTTTCTTCCTCAATTTTATCAGGAGCATACATTGACCTTCTTGCCCCTCCTAAAGTTTGGACCACATCTATTACCTCCACATAAAATTGGACATCCTTGGTCTTCTTGGTTCCCACGCCTTTATATGGTTATGCAAATGAAATGAAGAAAAGTAATCATCTCCTTCTCCGCTGGTTGGAAGAATGAATGCTTAATTTTTTGATACATGATGTCAGCTCTCTCTTCTACTCTCATGGTTGAATACCGAAATCTAGTATGGTGGGCCTCTAGAGTTCCAATCATCTTTCTTCCTCTTCCACCAAATGCTGGCCTGATCCACACGTCTTCTAGCCTAATTGACTTTGTTTTTGAAATTTGAAGTTTCTCCTAAGTCACTAGTGTAGCTCTCTCTGCCTTTTCAGACTCTTTCCTTGCTACAGATCGTCTCTGGGATTTAATTATTTGTACCACATGGTTGATGTGATTTGAATCCTTGCATCTAAAGGTAATTTCCTCAACATAAATATTGATAGGGAATTTCAATGTTTCCATTGTAGTTGGTATTAAATTCGGTACCTGCAACATTGAAAATTATCCTTATATAAGAATTCCCTCCATCTTGTTGGCTTGTAACACTCTTGATGGTGGCTACATGAAATCTGATTCTGATTCCTCTTCTACATCATAGGGTTCATATCCTTGTTCTGACTCTTTTGAATTATCAGAATCAAAATCGCTAGCTTCCATATTCAAAAATTCCCAACCACCATCTTCAATAAATTTATCTGGATCATCAGTAATACTCTTCAAAATTGGCCACCAGTTCAAGTTCATTCTGCATTCATAATACTTTATATCCATTGGAGTTCAACCATTCCTTGATGCCATCAAGTGATGATTGAGGAATGGCATCAATGCAAAGTACATCCCGCTTGAAGTCTTTGAAAATAATAGCCATATCAAATGCCTTTTTCCCAAGTCATACTCTCTCAAGGTTAACAATCTCAATCTCACTAATAGTGATTACTAAGAAAGGTAATTCTACCAACTCTATCAAATAGTTTACCGTAGGAACAATAAAAGTAGAGGCTTTGAAAGGAACTCCATGAAAAACAAGCTCTCTAAATGGTATATCAAAATCTTAGACCTCATTCTTGCACATTTACAACCAAATTCAAATATTTTCCTTCAAAAGGCTACAAATTCAAATATTGACAATTTTGTAGCAAGAATGCATTTTTTTGCACATTTGACCACCGAGACTCAAAAACTCACCCTAATACACCTTTAATGGTTTTGATTGACCTTATTTAGGATAAATAAACACAAAATACCTTAATCTAATCTATTGAGCACCTATCAACTTTCAAAAAGTGAAATTTTGCAACTAGGAGACTAGTTGCTCCTGCACCAAAATTACATTGTGTTTGAGCCTTCAAGAGGCTTTAAATAGCCTTTACAAATGATTCTACATCTTTCCAATCATTCCTAACTATTGAGCTTGTAACTAACATGAATTATTACATTATAAATCAATTGACCATGTAATATGACCTTATTCAATTGAAATTTACTTAAAACACAAAACTAACTTAAAAGACTTCCATGAACCAAATTTACTCAATAACCTTGGTGCCCCTGCACCAAATTTCAATATTTTAGTAAATGTCATTACAAGTAAATCTCATTACAATTCCTTAGGTACTTTTTTCTCACAAATATTTTACAATGTCACTCATACATTTGAGATTCCCTTATAATGTCTACATCATAGGTTCTCATTTAGAGGTTAACTTCAAATGAGTAACTTGAGATTCCATCACAAAGCTTCACATTCTCTTTTATAATAGCTTCAAATCAGAATTGAGATTTTTCAATATCATCAAAATAAGGATGTTGCATTGCTTTTTTAGCTAAGATTCTCTTCGATGGCTCAAAAAATAGCATTTTCTACACAGAGAGACCAATCAATTTTTACTAGTTTAGTTATAGATGTATGCAAAGTAAAAGAATAAAAAGAAACAACTCATCCAAAATGGAAATGAAATGAAAACAAATGGAAGGCACTTATAGATAGGAATGGTAGTCTCTCAACTTAGTCACTCCTAGTCATAAATCTTCACTGGGAGTTCCAAGATACCTATTGCACACAACACCTCTCATTAATGGAATATCTTGAAATTTGAGATGCTCTTATAATGTCTACATCATAGGTGCTCATGATAAGGTTAACTTCAAATGAATAACTTGAAATTCCCTCACCAAGCTTCGCACACACTTTTGTAATGGCTTAAAATCATAATTGAGATTTGTCAAGATCATCAAAATAGGGATGTTGAATTTCTTTTCTACATGAGATTCTCTTGGATGGCTCATAAATTTGTGTTTTCTACAAGGGGACACCAATCAATGTTCACCAGGTTACTTATAGATACACAAAGTAAAATAAGATGATAGCATTGGCATCAAACAAATTAATGTGGATACAAGTATAAATTAATAAGAACCATTGTGCATATACTTACAAATTAATCCAATGAACCATTCGGGTTTGCTCTACTCCTTATTGTGTCAAGTTTTGCCTCATGGTCAGACTCATGGACCTTCCACAAGGTCTTGTTCAAATGTCTAACCCCATATTTTCTCAAACGAACATTGGATGCCATGAAAAGGTTCGAGTAATGAAGAATCTTATGATGCATGTCAAAGTCCTCAAACAACCAATGTTTAACACTCCTATGTGGGTACCTTCTAAGCCACGTTCCAGTAACAACAACTGAGCCTATAGGGCATTCGATGTTTTCTCCATCTATAACTAGGGCTTCCAATTTATTTTTTGCCTCAACACAATGACACAAGTAATAGTTTGTTCCCTCTTTGTTTTCTTCATCTGCAATAACTGCATAAACATGCTCTGCATTGATATGTGAAGCAAATCACTTGAAATTATTCAACATTATGAATACAGTACAAAGTAAGATAACAATGTGGAATTTCAAAAACTAAGCAAGTAGATATATTACCTGGTTGAACTAGATCTGATACGTGGTCAAAGTCGACTGATGATTCCATCAGTATTAGTTCCAATGTCATTGGAGGGCAATACGTGTGAAGTGGGCTAAGATAACTTGTCAACCATTTATCAACCCACTCCCCTGACTCACAATCATTCCAGGCTTGCATTGTACATGAAGAACAAAAGCATGCCATCTTACATGTATTGATACTCCATGAACCTACATTTGAGCTAAGGAAAGAGTGTAGCTCACTTGATCATGTTAGTGTACAACAATCCTCATATGGTGCAATGTTAGTATCATCTATCAATGAAAAAAATATATGAATTGAAGATGTACCTTCATTACCTAGACCCATCGAAGCATTACACCACTTGACGATTGATCTTGCATCTGTCAACTTTTCACTGTCTTTATACTTTAACTCCTCTCATGCTAATTCTCTTTTCACGCATGCTCCTACACAATCATGCTCCCCTTTTCCATGCCCGGTCTCACAAAAGTTCCACATATGTTGAAAACCTATAGTGAGATGCATCCTACACAACCAGTAGAACATGTGTGCATTCATGAACTGTGTTGCACAATTATCTGACCATATTACATGTTGACTGTATGCTATGCCGCTATGACCCAAATAATTGTAGAACATCTAGAAGAAAACTTGCACAAACTCTGGAGAATGTGTGCTATCATCACTTATATAAAAGTGATACTCCCTCAATACCTTCCTTTAGTCCTTTGTACTATCAGTTGTATGAATGAATTCTATGTGCAAAAATATCAAAACCTGTGTGGAGTTGTAATACTGTAAATGCACCTCACACTGTGGTTGTAGAGTGTAGTTCTCTACAAATTCAACCACTAATACTATGCTACCAACTGGAAAGGTGTCCTTGCATAGGTTGAATTGTGGGTCCAGCCATCGGGCTCTATGGGTATGCCTTGCATACTCATACACTAGATTCTCATGAAACATGGACATAAACTGATACACTAGAATATTTTGAATAGCCAAATCACACCTTTTTTCTTGAGACCCATCTTTTGTAGCGTATGCCACTGTTTTATACTTCCCGAACTCTACTAGTTTTTGTCCCACCTCATATGTGCTTTCCATATGTTGACATATTGGCATTCATTGCAAGCCATCACAATGTTCACATGAACCATCCAAGCATGTTGTCTTGTAGAATATTTGGCCATCCTCTATTTCACATAAAAATTTTGATAAGAACTCTCTTGAAGATTTTGGTGGGGCTTCTATGCCACAATCCTACAAAACATCGTTAGTATGCAAATCTAAACATATAGAACGATAAACATCATAATGGTTAGAGAATTCAATATGTAGTCTACAGTAAACAAGTAGTGTGTGTGTGATTTATCTTGACATAAAAAGGTTTAAGCATTTCAAAAAATCTTTGAGAAATACTAATTGGAGGATAATAATTTTGAAATTTATGAAAAAATTGGGTTTGAGTCGTATCCAAAAAATGCTTTGGATGTGGCTCACGGTTCCGACTACCGATTCTCCTTACAACATCCCTTTGATTCAAAGATGGCCTTGTATTATTCTTCCATTACTCTTCAATTAGTGTTCTCAATGCTTCAACAACTTTTTTATCTTTTATGTGGTAGTCTCCCCAATAATGTACATAATTCATTTGAATCGGTGCCCTCAATTCTTTGTCGCCTTTGAATGGATTTTGATAAATTTTTTCTACTAATTCCCATTTGTTCACTTGTCTTTTTAATGAGATGAGATCTCCTTGTTTGATAGCTTACCAAAGTCGATGTAATGACATGTTGGGTAACATTACTATCCTTTGAGCATGAGGTCTTACCCACACTCTCATAAGCATCCATTAGATTCTTCACAATAGTGTTTTCACTTGATGCATTCGATGTTCTCAACCCAAGAGTCTTAATGATGTTTCTGTGCTTTAAACCCTACATCATTTGAACAAATAGTTGACATCTTGCAGTCTCATTTATCCTTTCAAAGAATATTTTCCAAATCTTATCAGCATATCTTCTACAAGTGCATTCTAGAATCTTACCTTCCATGTGCTGCAAAATATCCTCATCAATATTAATAAAAAACTTTGAATTTCTACGCAAAATTCTAGGTGGTGTTCTCCTAGGTACATACATCTCAACATTAGCAATTTCATCAATATTTAATTGAGGTGGGCTAGATTGTGTACCTTCAATCGAGGGTGGAGTAGAAGACATACCTTGATCTTCACGTGGGGATGATGGCATACCTTCTTCGTCAAATCCGAGTGATGATGTACTCTCAACTTGAGATGTGGTGGATGGTTTCCAGCCATATTCACTTGTGGTAGATGGTGTCCCTCCATATTCGCTTGTGCTTAATGGTGTCCCTTCATATTCACTTGCGGTAGAGGGTGTGTCTCCAACTATGGTATCTGCATCTGTCCTAGCATGAATCTTTCGCATTCGTTCCCTTTGTGCTGCCAATTTATTTTCTCTTTTTGATGGTTGATGTTTCTCTTAAATTGACTTATTTCCATCAATCGTTTCCAATTTCTTCTTTTCATGATACTTCGCCACTCGTTGTCTCTCTTGTTCTTTGAAGGTTTCATTCTCTTCGTTTGTTAGTTTCTTCCTTGTTTGTTTCTTCGGCATGGAAAATAATTTTACCTATAGCATGGTAATGAGATGAATATTAGTTCCTCAAAAATGTATCCATTAAAATAAATGAAATATATATGTCATTCAAGGCTTCATAAATAGACAATGTAGGTGATGAGGTAGCTTTACTGAAAACCAAAATAGTTTAAATCAGTGCTATCAATGTGGGAGGAGTTGGTGCAGGAGCACCATGTAAATTTGTTAATCCATTTAAGGTCGAATAAGGTGTAGATTATATTTTTGGAGGAATTTTATCTTAATAAGGTGTATAAGACCATGTGTTGATGTAATTGGTCATTTTTTCTAGTGCAACAGCACCTACACCTCAACCTCCATTTTGGATTATTTGCTAGTGAATAGGTTAGAAAGAGTATTTTTTAGTATTTTGAGTGTTTTTCATCTTCAATAAGGTCTAATAAGACCATTGGATAGGTTCTAGGTTGATTTTTTGAGTTTTGAGTCAAAATGTGCAATAATGCAATCTTGCACTAAAAGTTGTTTTTGTAGCCTTTGAAGGAAAAAACCTGAATTTGTATGTAAGTGTGCAAGGTTTTGGGTCTTGAAAATGTAATAAGGTTTTTTAAAGGTTATTTTAATGGTTTTTGAGGTCATAGGTCTTTAGGATTGAAAGTTGCTCCAAAATTGCAAAGTTGTCATGTTGTAAGTTAATGTAATTTCACCATAATGATGTAATCTCACTAACCAACGGTTCCCTTTTTTAAAAAATCAGTTGAGGACCATTGGGGAAGGTGGAAAAATGTTTCAAAAGCCTCCTTTGGGTCGAGGTTGGGCTGTTGTTGGCATTTTTGAAGTTTTGAAGCATTTAATAAAGAGAAAACTCTATTTTTCAAGTTTTTGCAGCATTTTTTACTGTTCTTCTGTTTGGTACAGACTGATACATAACTGTACAGCCTCCAAATCTTCATTTTTTGATAGAGGGAAGAGATATCTTCATTTTTGTGGTGATTTGGCTTGATTTCATTAAGAATTAAGCAAGTTACATCAATTTTAGTGAAAGTGGATCTGAAACCCTACCAAACAAGGGTTTGGTCACCAAAATGGGCATAATTCCCATTTCCACCGTGGGAAAAATCTAAAACTTGGTGGAATGTTAGGTTTAGGGCCCTTCTACATGAATAAATTTGTTTTAGAGAAAAATATGGAGGTTTGCAAAAGTTATCTAATGCCCTAGGTCAGTTTTTCCCTTGTAAATGTATGAAAATGGTCTTTAGAATGCACTTTTTATAGTTTTCTGAGTATTTGTGCAATACTAATGGATGGAAAGCATGGAATAGGTCTTGGGGAACCTGTTGGAGTCTTTTAAAGGAATTAGGGGTGTTGGGGTGTGCCTTGACAAGTTCAAAGCTTCCTTGTACATGCCTAGTTAAGCCTTGTTTATGGCTTGTAAATCAATATTTTGATACATTTGTTTTGGGAACTAGCAGAGGATGGTGTTAGGAGTCTAAAACCATGTTTCATTGTCTAGTTAATGCCTTTAATCAGTTTTTACCTTGACTGTCCTATTGGTGAATGTTGCAAAGCTGTGTGGGTTTGTGTAGGAGCGATGGAAGAATGAATGTTTTTTGGTGCAAGGTCATTTTGTTTGGTCATGTTGTGTTGTGTGAAGAGTGTTTACATCATCCCCAAGTCCTGTTGAGATGTTTGGTTGTGTGAGTCAAGTTGAGTGGTCAAGTTGCATTGTTGAGAGGAATAGTGAAGATGGTGTTTGCATATAGAGTATTTGAGAGAAGCTTTTCAAAAGGAAGTTGCTTCCCCTTCCACTCTGCATCATTTTCAATAGTATTTAGGGGTCTAGGTAGTAGAATTTTCAAAATGTGCAAAAAGTGCTAATTTGTGAAATTAACAAATAGTGAAGGCACTGAAGGGTTTGATGTAGACCTAGGAGGCTCAATCACAACCAATTTCACAACATTCCTTTAAGAGGCATCTAACAAGATTAAGATGACCTATTTGAACAAACCAAACAACCATCAAAGATTGACAATAATCAGAAGTTAGACTTCACACTTTCACCCCTTGAACCCTAGTAGTAGTGGAAACTCAGTTTTTTCCCAATAACTCAAATGTTCTCCAAAACACCAGAAAAAATATTGATGGTTTTAGACACCCATTTAAGAGTTATTACACATATCTCAATGTAAAGTACATGTCCTTTGGACCAAATCCCCAAAAACACCCCTTCTAGGCTGACCTAATTAGGTTGATTAGGCCTAATTTGAAAAGCAACATGCCCTCAAACTTATCACAGAACCTTGAAACCATGGGGAAGTATTTCTTAGGTTCCCAAACCTCCAAAACCACAACTATATTCCTCTAGTATGAACAAATTCATGGAAAACCTGAAAACCCTTGTTTTATGCACTATTCAAGAGGATTTATTGAATATGCTACTTCCACAACCTCCCAGACTTTAAAACCAACTTGAACAAAGGACATTAACCCTGCACATGCCTAAAAGTTCAAAACATCATGAACTTCCATAGAGATTCTTCCAAACCCTAGGCCTAAGCCCTCATTCACATGCATTTTTCTCCACAAAACTCATTGTAGCAACAGGTTTATTACTCCTATTTATTTCCTAGCACTCAAATCATGCATCCTAGACTTAAATCAGACATCATAGGGTCACTTACATGAGTTATTGTTTCCACAAAATATGTAAGGGCCCTTTAAATCATGTTTTGTTTACAAAACCCTCAAAACAGGGGTTCTTGGGCTATGCACAAGAAAACCCTTAAAGAAAGATTCAAAGTATTTATTAAGCCCTAAAACCAGATGGAAATCATATAAGACTGATCCCCTTACACTATTCCAAAAGACACTTGCATAATACAAGACGATACGTTATCGTACAAGTCAGGAAAAAACCATAAAACACAAAAAATTTCTACTAAAATTGAGATTTCAATGTATTTTCTTCTCTAAAACTCCAAATCAAACTTATATTCCATGTATACATGCCATTTAAAGGATTATTCTTCACATCCCACCAACCAACTACCTTACAACTGAATTTCAAATCCTTAATTACCGTTGAAGGCCAAGTTTACATCATTTACACATGATATAACAATAATATTACTCATATTGTAAGTTTGCACCCCTAACACATATAACTCACTAAAACCACACCAATGGCTTGAAATGAGCCTTATTATATCCAAAAAACACTAATCTTTCACACTTTACATGTAAATTCAAAAACTTTCCTTCAAAGGCTACAAAGATACTTTAGTGCAAGATCACCATTTTTCACATTTTAACACCTAAACTCAAAAACTCAACCTAAGACATGCTAAGTTGTCTTGATTGACCTTATTCAAAACAAAAAATTCTCAAAGACTCATCCACCTACCTATTAACCTCCTAATTACCATCAAATGATCAAATAAGGAGGATGAGGTGTAGGTGCTCCTACACTAGGGTTGTAAAAGTGTATTAAAGAGGGAGACCAACTGTCACCTCTTTCAAATGTTAGTTTTCAAAGTTGAAATGGTCTGTTTTATGAGGGAAACATTATAAAAGTCCATGAAAAACTTGAATGGAGGATGATCCTTGGATTGGGCGTTAAACCAAATGAGGAAATGTTGAGTTTTCCTTAAGAAAAATAAGGTTTTGGTGAGTGAAATTGAGTTTCTGAGTTGGGAAGTGTTATTTTATGTTAGATTGAGCATGAGCGGGGTATTTTAGGCTTGTTTGAACAATCTTAAAGTTTTGGATTGTTTGGCAAGTGCTACTTTCAATAAAACCTAGGGTTTTTAGGCCTAGGGAGAGGGTTTTACGGTTTGGGTGGTAAATGATTGAATCTCTGCAATCTAATGCTGTAATTTGAAGTTTTGACAGATATAAAGTGTTTCCCCAAGGTTTCAGGAGATTTGGACAAGTTTTGAAGGTGGTCCCTTTGTAAAAGTGAGATAATTTGGGCCCTTAAAAGCTTAGAAAACATAATTTTTGTAGTTTGGTACAAAACAAGCATTGGTGATTGTTGGATATGTTTAAAGGCTCTGTAATGGGTCCTTGATGTGTGTTGTGTTGTAATTTGAAAGGTTGTGTGAGCGGAATTATACCCAATTGAGTGACTTTGATATGCTACAAGGAACAGTGTGAATTTGTTGAATGAAGAGGTCCTAATGAAATTGTAAATTGAAAATTGTGTTTGTAGATTGGAGTTGTGTGTTTGTGTGTCGCAAACCTCCATATACTACATTAGGAGTATATTCTAATTTTTTAGAGACATGTATAGAAAATTTGGTAGCATAGACAAGGAAATCAACTGGTTTGTATAATTGTTTGACAAAATACCTCAATGAAAGCTTTGGAAGCATACACAAAGTAATTCAATTGTTAAATAACAAAATTCCTCAAAGAGATGTGGTTTAAAAATGTAATTGGAAAGTGTATAGAATTGTGTAATTTAAAATGTCCATTGACAACCTAAGGTTGTAACATGACAAACAAACAATGATCAACATGGAATATGCAAAACAACAAAAATGAAAACAAGCCATAATAGAATGAAATAAAATGTACAAAGACAAAGACACTTCCAAAACTAGAGTTTCAAATGGAGGAGTTCTAACTGACATGTAGCTTATTTCTTCTCTTTCCTCAAACTCCTCAACAATTTGACTTTTCAAAAGCTTGTTCCCTCCAAACTTCAATTGTATATCAGTTTTCCATGGAATTCAAACTTGAATTGATATTATATGTTTTTCAACGTGAAAAATCTGCTATTTCATGCAAAGGTGGTAGAAAGATCATGAAAAGGTGGTGGAATGTGAAAAACATGCATGCACACTTCACTTAATCATCAAAAAAGCTACTTTTTGTCGAAGCAAGTGCAAAACCAGGAGAATATGCAGAATGTGGGCCAACATCACGGGT
>VDFB02193867.1:232966734-233070595 GCA_007258455.2 Sequoia sempervirens
ACAGTGATGACAAGCAGAACCCTAAGTCCTCAGATATCAGCCCAAAATTCAAATGTAACAAGGACTCGAGATGGATTTTTTTTTTTTTTTTGCAAGTTCCATCACCTTTCACATTCACTTCATCTCTTGGACTTTCATTCAATCACACTCTCATTCTCATTCAATATCTCAGGAAACCTCTCCATTTTCACAAGTCAATTTGAGCATTGAAGTAGCTAGAAACTCCATCAATTTCACTTTTATACATGTCAATGTACCATAGAAGTTGTGAGCTTGGAGTCTTGTGAGACCTCCCTTCATCAATAAATTTTTCAAGTTCGTTGCTTGTATTCTCCCTTCATTGGCCTTGAGAGCCTTTGGGTGGAGGTGGTAATGCTTCACTTCTTCCTTTTTGATTTGATAGAGTAGCATTTGTCTTTTGTAGTGTTTAATGTACTTTCAATATCCTTTATCATATTTTCAACTCGTTGCTTTTTGGTTGTCTGTGGAGGTGGAAACACCAAAGTGGAGGTTTGAATGAGGAAAATCCCTATACAACCCCAACAACTTTCCCCTTCTTGCTTGTGTGTAGGTGAATGTGTGTGTGGAGCTCACTGGTGAACGAGCATTTTAGTGAGTTGGTGTTCATCACTCTATTTCGCATCTACTTATTTTACTATTTCCGCATTTACTTTCTACACTTTATTGTTCTGTTTATTTCATTAAAACCTATTAGCTGGGTTGTCAATAGTATTATGGTAGTTTCCTTACTGTATTTCTCATTTTTTGGCCATATGGACTCCAACACACCAGAGAGATGCCAATGTACTGCACTATCATCCCAAACTGGCACTGCCATCCTCAAATAGAGAATTGTTTGAGGTACATTTTGGACTCCAAAAACCAACTCATCTAGTCCCAATTAGATTTTCAAGTTTGTAGAGTGACAAAATCACTTGAGAGTGATCTTCATTCTTGATCCCTATCCCAAAATAGCTATTAGAGTAAGGTAAGTTAGGGCAGCCCTCTACTCTTGGCTCTCCGTGACCTAGAGCCTCGACATGGTTGATCCCCCTCTCTTACATTTTTGGTGAACCCGACATAAACCATTTTGGTTATGTTTAGCAATGCTGAAGGGTCCTTTCCTCATGTTCTACGAGCATTGTAGGTGTGAGTGTTTGGGGGAATTTTTCCTTACAACCCAACATACAACCCCTAGTAGGTGTAATTGGAAGGTTTTGTAAGCATTGTGGAACAAAGCCTTAGTTGGGTCATTGGGTCACTATATAATTCCAAACCTTTGGGGGGCTTTGTGAAAGTTTTGTATAGTGTACGCAATGGCTTCCTTTTTGCATCTTCCTATCCCCTCTAAGTAGCCTACGAGTAGTGCTCATGGAATAATCTTCACCTCATGGGACTTGCCGATAGGTTTTAACAAAGTGCCATCTCCTTTTTACATCCGTGCACGAATCAATGAAAAAATTGTGACAAGTGTTCTTGTTAACCTGATGTTCCAAGTGAATGTGATTATTGAGGAAATTATGTAAATTAACTTCATGCATAAATATGGGTACGACACACCTAAAAGCACCATTTGTACGCATAACAAAATTTTCGTACCTCCCCTTGGTAGCATCGCTTTGTGGGTCCTTATTGGACCTAAGTCAATGAATATGTTGTTTGACATAATCCCAGTGTTTGAAATCTTCAAAGTAAAGCTAGGTATCCCTTGGTTAGTAGCTATAAATGTAGTTCCCTTGTTTGTGCATAAATTTTAAAATTTTATTCATGAGGTTTCAGTACATGTGATCCACGACATTGGCTAAAGCCACCAGTTGTGCATGGTAGCTACTCTTTAGATCACTTTTGGCTTGCACTTGTTGCTCCTCTTCTACTTAGGAAGGACCTCTTTTACTAGACCTATGAGAAATACAAGAAAAGGGAACTTAACATCTAAAGTGAGGTAAACTCCATCTCCCTATGTTGTCTCACGTAGGGCTTGTTTAAAAGTTGACAGTGATGCCACCCTGACACATCCTCTTCCACTATCTAGCCTAATGTTGTTTCTCACCCTATTTTGGTGTCATCAGATTCTTCTTTTTGTTTGCAGGAGAATTCTATGGTACCTGTTTGGTGAAAGCCCAAGCGTCCCACATTTGAACCTTTTGTTCAGCCCATGGAGCCTAGGCTTGTTCGATATGGTAGAAGGAAGGGTTCCTATGGGGAATCCTCTATGTATTGACCTCCACAGCCTCCTTCCAATCCTAATCCTAAAGCATTGAATGGGAAGAGGCCCACTGCCAAGGCACTAGAGTCAACTCCCCCTGTTGTCTCTCAACCTCTTCCTCCTGCTCTCGTTTAGGAGTCTATCCCTCCACTAGAGATGGTTGTGATGGACACTCATATGGCTAAGCAAGATCCTTCTTTCCCTTCCTAACACCTTGCCTCTAGCTCAAATAGTCTTAGAAACCACCTTGCATGTGAGTGCAAGTGCCGACGAAAGGCTCTAGTGGTTGAGCAGGCCGCTTTTTAGAGAAAGGAAGGGGAGTTGACTGCCCCTGATTTAGGGCCTCCTAATGCATCCTCCTCTCTCCTCCCCTCTCCTTCCATTTAATTGAACTTGGTTTTTCTTTTGGCTCCCCTTGTGAGTGTGAATGCACCTAACCCTAAAAAGGTACAGGTATTTATTGCTCCTTTGGTTGAGCCACCTCTTTTGATGTCCCTTTTAGACATCTCACCATTCCCTAAACCTATGGACATGATGAACACCTCAGTGGTGTCCACCGTAGTTTTCTCCTCCTCCATGTCTCTTGCCTTGTCTATGGGGATCTCACATCCTTCGATGAAGTAGAAGGTGGAGGTTGGCCCTTCTGGCAATGGGGGGTGTAAGAGGAGTCCACCTTCTTTAGAGGGTGGTCCTGTGTTAGCTTGTGTTGTCCTAGTGATAGAACAAGTTTTGGCTTCCCCTAAGCTTGTCATTGATTTGATTCACTTGATGAGGCCAATAGTGAATCTTGGGTGCTGTCCACCCCATCCATTAAGCTAACACATGGAACTCCCATAAAATGCATGTTTAACTCTTTGGACGAGGTCCTGGCCTTTTCGACGATTTTTGCAAAATCGCTGACCATTGCTCCACAAGAACCAAGTGGAGACCTTGAAGAGTCTCCTTCCTTGGCCCTTGTTATGGGAGGGTCGAAAGGTTCTCTCCTTAATAGTTCACCACTGCAGGCTCATCTTCCTTCCCCTTATAATGATCTAGATTGGGAAGCGGATGACCTCTTGGTCAATCAGTGTTGGAGGGAGGCCTCATCTTTACCTTTAGATTAGGTGTGTTTGTTGTGATGTGTTCCCCCATGCTTGTGTCATGTGTTCTTGAATGACCCTTGTCACCCTTGTAGGTGTTTGGATATAGGAGTGATTATGTGTTGTAAACTTCCTTTATTTGTGACATCATTCTTCCTCTGTCACGTGTTTTTATTTTTAGAAAACTAGGGATGATGCAAAGTGTTGGGGGCATTTAGGCTTCCCTTCCATGTTGACCCAATTTTTTATTCTTACTTTTTCTTCTCGTGCATTCTTCACATGGTCTGATAGAGTAGGGGGTTGATGACAGTTCATCTATATACTATTATTATACTTATATATATTTATGAACAACTTTGACCCTGAAATATCAAATCACCCATGTTCCCTTTATTTGTGATGTCATTGTTTCTTTTTACAGTTTTTATCTTTCTCTCTTCTTTTCTTGAGTTGTGATATTGTGGTGCTTATGTGTTGTCCCTCGTGTGTGTGACAACATCACCATGGTTACATATCGTTATGTCCCATGGGCCACAACATCATTTTGTCATTCTTTTTTTTCTCTCCTTAGTATGTCGTGTGCCTTTGTATTCAACACGCACCACCCTAAGGGAGGTTACCATGTTAACTTAGATTTTCAGAAAACTCATTCATAGCCAACAAATCTTTTTCTAGAAAATCTTAGCAACCTTTTTCAAGAAATCACATTCTCAACTTGGACGCCTAGAGGAACATGTTTCATTCATCATGGGTTCTCAAAAGAAGAAATTGAAAACTTTCCTTCAAGGTGGCAGCAAATTTTCCTGTAGGAGAAGCCTTGACCTTCCCCTCATGAGGGGGAATTTTCTTCCTTTCAAACTCCTTGATGAAGTGAACATATTTCAAAAGGATTCCTTGATGATGAATCGATTTGTGAAAAATATTCTCACTTTCAAATAGTGTTTCCCTTGAGTGGGCCCCTCTCATTTTGAAGGGTTCCTAAGGGACCGCTTTGAAATCCTTTCAACTTGTTGATTGTTTGTGTGACTGTCTGCTTGCTTGCTTACATGGTTGCTTTTTGTTTTTTGGCATGTTTTATCTGGGGATTAACATGTTGCTTTGCAGGTGAGCCTATGAAGCCGCTTTCCAGTCTGACTATGTGGAGTCCCATTTCATTGGGATTCCTTCATGAGAGAGTACTTAGGGTAATTCCTTCTTGTAGGTCTAGGGGCATGTGAGGTGCTTACATCATGTGGGATTATTCCATCATTGGTCTGTGGGCCTTTGGTGTACTTTGTTCAACTTCATAGTTTTGTGGAGCTATGAAGTCCTTTGTTCAAACCTCCTTAGGAGAGAGTACCTATGTAGTCCTTTGTATACCCTGAGCTTTTGAGTTTTCCAGATCATGATTTGCTTCCTCGACAGTTCGAGTATACATCTCTATCTCTTCGATCTACTTTACCAAATGCTCATCGATATTCATGTTCGCTAAAGTGGGGGGAAAATTCACAGGAGAAAATTTGCACCCCTTGTGTAAATTCCCCTTTCACACACCCTCACCTTAGAAAATCAAATTCGAAGGAAAAATTTGACTTCAACCATCTAGAATACATCCACTTGGCACGTATTTTATGTGTCGATGAGGGAATTTTTTTTAGGGATGTGAGCACAATGCACAAATGTCTGTACGGTGCACTACCATCCCTAACAGATTCCTACCCCTGAGTCCCAGGGACGTTACACTCCTCATTGGGGATGCTTCGTAACGCCTCTATTCAACCAACTGACCCAAAAATGGTTCGTTTTGGCCTTCAAAGGCATCCCTTTCTCATTCACTTCATCTCTTGGACATTGATTGAATCAAAATCTCATTCTCATTCAATTTCTCAAGAAACCTCTCCATTTTCACAAGTCCATTTGAGCATTGCAGTAGCTAGAAACTCCATCAACTTCACTTTTGTATGTGCCACTCTACCACAAAATTTGCAAGCTTGGAGTCTTGCGAGACCTCCTTTCATCACTGTCGCGATTGTGGTGAATTTTCCAAGTTCATTTCTTGCATTCTTCCTTCATTGGCCTTGAGATCCTTTGGGTGGAGGTGGTAACGCTTCATTTCTTCCTTTGTGATTTGATAGAGTAGCATTTGTCTTTTGTAGTGTTCAGTGTACTTCTTTCAATCTCCTTTATCACATTTTCTACTTTGTTGCTTTTTGGCTATCTATGGAGGTGGAAACACCAAAGTAGGGGTTTGACTAAGGCAAACCCCTATACAACCCCAACAATTTTCCCAGTCTTGCTTGTGTGTAGGTGAACTTGTGTGTGGAGCTCATTGGAAAACTAATGTTTTAGTGAGTTGGTGTTCATCACCCTAGTTCTCATCTACTTATTTTACTATTTCCACATTTACTTTTTGCAATTTATTGTTCTATTTATATCATTAAAACCTATTAGCTAGGCTATTAGTAGGATTTTTGTAGTTTCCTTACTATATTTCTCATTTTTTGGCCGTACGGATGCCAGTGTGCCGCGTTGTTGTCCTAGACTTGTGTTGCCATCCTTGGACAAAGAGTTGTCTGAGGTATAGTTTGGACTCTAGAAATCGGCTCGTCTAGCCCCAATTATATTTTTGGGTCTGTAGAGTGATAGAAGTACTTGAGAGTGCTCTTCATTCTCGATACCCATCCCAAAACACTTGTTAGAGTGAGGTAAGTTTGGGCAGCCTTCTGCTCTCGTCTCTCTATGACCTTGAGCCTTGGCATGCTTGGTCCCCCTCTCTTACACTATTATGCTTTGATAGATTTTTTCCAAGCATCCATAGCTTGTTCAAAAGAACCTGTTTTAGGATTTTAGCCATAGCAATAAGGTAGTGAAATATTTGATAAAATTCTTTTGTAGACATGTATGGAAAATGTGGTAGCATAGAAAAGGCAATGCATTTTTTTATAAAATGCCTCAAAAAAATGTGGTCTCATGGTGATGGAATTCCATGAAAATCCATATAGGAACAAGTCAGCAATATGGATTTTCATGGAATTCACCATCATCATGAGACCACATTTCTTTGAGGCATTTTATCAAACTATTCACTACCTTGTCTATGCTACCACATCTTTCATACATGTCTACCAAAGCAGTTTATCAAACAATTTATTGCCTTCCTTCTATGGATAAACTCCTAAATTGAGTGCTTTTAAAAAAGCTACGAATGCTTGCAAAAAATCTATCAAAGCATAATAGTAATCAATTGCATAGGAAAGATAGTGAGTTGTTTGATAAAATGCCTCACAGAAATGTGGTCTCATGGTGATGGACTGCCATGGCAATCCATATAGAAGCAAGCTAGTCATATGGATTGTCATGGCATTCCATCACCATGAGACTACATTTCTTTTGGTTGTCTTTTGATGGTACATGATAAAAGATAGCCATCATGAAGAAAAGACAAGAGTTTGAAAATGAAAAATGGTAGTGAATTCATTGAAATAATAGTTTTGCATTCTTATGGCAAGGCTCTTGCATATCAAATTGAAGCTAAAAGTGACCCAATAGCCCTTTTACCAGAGGTTGTGGTACTACTCTATGTGTAGGTACATAAGAAAGCATTACAAATCCTAGGAAGAATAATGGTTTTAGATGTTTCTCGATTAACAGAGCGAGTTCCTAACATAGTATACACAACTTTGATGGAGTATTAATCAACTATAGTCACACTTCTAGCATTACTATCAGCTAGAAGTTATAATGAAGGTGATTGTACAAATAGAGAGAATAATGAGTGTTGGATTCACTCTTTGCATCTTTCTTGATTTGATAGGTTGGAATTGAATAAAGTGGCATTATGACAGTCCCAAAGTGAAATGACAGTCAAGGTGCTAGAAAATCTGAGAAATGAGTAAAATATTGAACATAGTAAACCTATTATTGGCAGTCCAACAATCCAATCACATGAACTTAATCAAGTACCCCTTAAAAGGTAGTTTAATTACACTCAAGCATAGAGGAGTCATCATGATAATGGGAAACTACCGAAGCTTTGAAGGTTAAAAGTGAAGAAGGAGAAGCCTATATTACTAAAATTGAGACTATTAGACAAGCATATGAAGATACACAAACTCAAAAACAATGATTGCTTCAATAGGTTACATAGATATGGTTATAATAGCAATATAGTATCTGAGAAGGGGCATGAATCAGTCATGGAAAATGATAGATTCACGAAGCTATCAAGACCTATGGTGAAGTAGAAGGTAGAGCAGACCTATGACAATGGTATGTAATGAATAGTCATCATAAGGACAAAAAGGAAAAAGTTATAAAAGGAAACCTTTGAAAATCTATGACAGTCCCTTATGATGACAACCATTAAAGATGGCATGCCTTGCTTCCTAGGGTAGTCATATCAATGAAATGCATTATGGTTGTCAAAAGCACAAAAAATTATTAGACAATAAAGTCAAGGATAGTATTATCTTGAAGGTGAACATAATGAAAAGAAATGCTTGATGGGGTAACAAACTTAAGGACAGTCATGAGAAAAACTCTTCATCATCAAATGTGTAAGGTCAATGAGATGAAAAGAGTAAATGAATATGCAATATCAAAGTATGAAAATGGAAAGTCAGACCTATGATAATGGTGTCATATGATTGATGAAAAGGTATTTTTCTATAATAATAGCAATAACAATCAAATAATGATGTTTACAGTCCCTAGAAAGGAATCTATGGTAGATTTTGAGAAGGCATTAGGTGAGGTTTACAAAGAACATTTAAGAGACAACAAAATCATAATGGTTGGATCTCAAAATAAACACAAAATTCACCATTCTCAAGGACAAAAAGGAGAAAATTAAATGTAAGCATGGGACAATCATTCGAAAAGGATAACCACCATGATCAAGGATAATCATTCAACTATCAAAGATAACATGTCATGGGCAGTGTTAAAAGACAAATAAGAAGCAATACAAAGGGTTGATATGATACAATGGTATGAATGAATAGGTATTCCAATGTTCAAGAGTGAAATGATAGAGTATAAAGAAGGTAGGAGATAGCGGAATACTGCAACACAAAGATAAAGCAATGGTTTTGAAAATGACAGTGTCATGAAGCATATAGAGAGGTTTGTTAAATGGCATAATTAGGGAAAATGAAATAGGGATAAGCAGTCATAAGACAAAGACATATGACAGTAAAAGGGGAATGAACATCCATCAAAGCATTATATAAAATGGAATTCTATCAAAGGTTGCATTTACAAGTGCCCTAGTAGACATGTATACAAAATGTTGAAGTATACATAAGGCATGTGGACTGTTTGATGGAATTCCACAAAGGGTTGTAGTCATGCCTCAAATTTAAAGATAGTTCAAGGAAATACCCAAATATGGTAGAATCTTAAAGTTTATGACCAATTAGTTGTCAAGGTGTTAATCATTTCAAGAATACAATTACTAACCTTCTAATAGACAAAGTAGATTGTCACTATTGGTGGAAATTAAGGTGTCTTGACAGTGAGAAGAGATGAATTATATGTCAACCCTAAGATCTTGAATGAGGGATGAGAATTTTTAAAAGTTTTCTATAGACCTAATCACAATCAACAAATCTACTATGAAGGTTTTGGTAGCAACCTATAGCTAACAAATGAAGAATGATCATAAATATAAATATTTCTCTATGCCATATGGAAGAGAAAGATAGGAAACATGCTCCATTATCATGTGCCAATAGTTTGAAAAAATAATGATCAATTAAGAGCATCTGGAAAGCATCAATGAGGAGATTATGGGATAGTCAAGGTAGTTTGGTAGAAGCTGGGACATCAATGAGCATTTTGAGATTTCTAGGGGGAATTTACAAGCATCTAGTGGTAATTCAACTTCTTCCACAAATATAAAAGCCTCATCACCAACTAGAGCACATTTCAAGGAGCTAAAGAGACTAATTTAAACAATTGGAAGCTTCTTTGGCATGCAAAGGAGGTTGGCCTAATTTTCATCCTTGTAACTTAGTAAAAAATACTTCCTATATGCTCTCCTATGCTTGGGATGAGGTATAGGACCTCGAAGCTAGAATTTTAGCTTAGCTCTTTCATTTTTTTGGTTGCTACAAGAAGAAAACAACATTGTAACTCATACTTTTCTCAGTCACAACAACTGAGAACACTTTTATAACACTTTTCAAGCAAGAAGGCACATATTTCAGACTTGTACTTGTTGTAAGAATACTTTTCTTCAATAAAATTCAATATTTTTTCCTTCTCAACAACTATCTCATTATGTGCAAATGGATGATTGATATGTATTTTTGTGTTTTATATTTAAATCCTCAAATATTGTCTCATTTCCATTGCCTTTAGGAAGAAATGTATGTTTCATGTAGGTCATAGGTTATGTTACTAAATTTTGAACATGTTTATTTATGAAAGCACCTGATTTTCCTTCTAAAGATTAAAAACATTTCAAATTTCCTATGAAATACTTATGTATGAACATGTTAGCACTTGAGATCTATAAACACCAATTGTAAACCTCAATTGTGTTTGAGAACTAGAAGATAATGCATGCATGAAATGAGACAAATTCACCTTGAACATGGACTCTTGATATGGTTGTTTCCCTTATAATTTGATTGCATAACCTTGATATTGCCTTGATCTTGATCTTGATATGATATGGTGTGAATATTGATATGATAGATGAAGGTATGTTTGAGCTCTAAATAGAAAAGGATATGCAATATTTAGAAATATGAATGACCTAGGTGGATGAAAAGAATAAAGGAATGCAACACATTGATTAGATGCAAGCAAAGCATATAAATGGCTTATGAAATGTATTTGATATGGGAGGAAAGGATATGAAAGGCTGGATATGGAAATGAATGGAATGGAAAGGCTACGAAGTAATTATTTTTGAGTTGTAGATAGAAAATGATATGCAATATTTAGAAATATGAATGAACTAGGTGGATGCAAAGAAGAAAGGAATGCAACACATTGATTATATGCAAGCAAAGAATATAAATGGCTTATGAAATGTATTCGATATGGGAGGAAAAGACATGGAATGATGGATATGGAAATGAATGGAATGGAAAGGCTATGAAGTAATAATTTGTTTCATCATAGAGTGGAACGAATCCCTCTTTTTTATTGGTTATGATTTTTGTAATCATAATCGAATGAACTTAATCAATACACACACACAAGAAAGACTCATGCCCAACTCCTCACTCCTTCATATACAACAAGGTGTGGAGATCCTCAAGCTTCCTCAAAATGTGATGATAAAAGAAAAGATATAAAAATATAAGGATAATTCATATCAAGAGAAGAGACAAGACTTAAGATAAAGCACAATCCCTCATGTATGCAAAATGATAATGAAAAATGCAAATGCTAATGCATATGATAAGGATCTATCATAAGGGGGGAAACAAGCATACGGAAAGAAAATGAATTAAACTAATTCAAATAAGATTAAGATCCCAAAAACCCATTACTCATGAAATGAAAAATATAAAACTAATTAATTCAAAGAAACAATTGTTAGAAAATGAAGAACAAATAATGAATTCAAGAAATTATAATGTTACCCTTCTCATGTCGAAGTGTATTTGTATCAATGTTGAATGTCATATTGTTGTAATCAATACAAATCCTCCGTTAAAGTTGGAAAAGCTTCAATGTGTGTAAAATGTTGAACTAAAATGTGAGGATATCTCTCAATGTGCTCAAGAGTAATATTGTTGTGCTTCACTATGAAGATTCTTGATTATTTACACGAGATAGTTGAAGATTATTTTATAGATTTCCTTTTTTGAGATGAAGATCAAGATGCAATAATGCAAAATCATGATCAATGATTGAGAAACATTGAGAGCCATTAGATTGTTTAGTTAGCTTTTGTGATTGATCTAATTAAGGATGTTGTTTGCATAATCAAAGGATTTAGATTGCATAATTTGTGTGATTGAATAAATCATGTTGAGTAGTCAGTGGGATTGAAGTATCAGGTTGAGTGGTTAGTGGGATTGAGGAATAGATGAGTTAGTCAACTAATTAGAGTGAGAAATTAGTAGTAATGATTTGCTCAATCACAAAAAGGGTAAAGATAATTAATTAATTAATATTTTGAGCTTGAACGTGCAAGCCATGTTTGACTTTAAAAAATAAAGTTGTATTTATTTGTTGACCATATCGAATGATGTCAAATAATTAATTTAATTATTCAGGTTTAGAAAGGGGGAAGTGACTTAATTAAATTATTAATGATAATAATTTAATTGACTTAGATGACTAGGGTATATTAGCAACATAATTAAATAATTGATGTTTATTTAATTAATCAAGAGGAATAAAATTTAGATTAATGATAATATAATGAATTAATTAAATAATTAAAGATTATTTAATTAATAGAGGAAGGCTTTTTTTTAGGGCTCTACAACTTTTTGGGCGAACGTGTACGAAGTCTGGTTTGAGTGTTTCCTTTGAAACCCATGGAGGAGGCTCTACCATCCTCCATGACTTTGCATCATTTTTCTAAGTATGATGGTTGTCCTTTATTCAAAGGAAAATATTTGGCTCTGATCTGGTGTGTGGTGGGTGTGACCATTTTTTTCTCTCGTCAACCATTTGGGTCGTGTCAAGGCATGTGTTTTTTGGTTGGGGCTTAAGGAGTGATGAATGGGGATATAGATTTGTTGTGCCCTTTGCACACATGCCCCGTTCAGAATAGGGACCCTCTTTTTCTTTCCCTTGCCGGGTCATTTTTTGTTGCCACCTCATTTTGTGTGCCCCATTTTTTTTGTGCCCCTAATGGTCCATGTACCTCCATATTTTCATCATAAGTTGACCGTCCTTACCCTTGGCTAGTTTTGTCTAGTTTTGATGCCTTCCAGGTCTCCCTGGCAGTTTGCTTCTGCCAGTGGCCCTGGACCTGGTCAGGCCCGCCCTCTTGGGTTTCCCTTGCCGACTTTCCCTATAGTGTTCGTCGTCCCGAATGGAAGATGGGTTGCATCTTCCCGAACCCCAGGCCCCAACTCCATCATCGCCGTCTGAAATTTTTCCAAAGAAATCTTGGCTGCCGCCGAACGTTTTGGACCCAGACCTCTGGACTTCCGAGTCTGGAATTTCGTGAGGGTTTCCCTGTCTCTGACGGCGGACCTCTGGTGGAACTCCACCCTCCGAGCCCCGACTTCCCCTTAGCCGCTGGTGACCACTGAGTTAAATTTTCCCAGCGTTCACTGTCCTACATCTTCTCGGTCACCGGACCCCGGAGCTCTCGCTGCCATTTGCGAATTCAAATCCACCAACCAAGTATCCACCGTACTTGCATTTATTGCAGCCATTAATGGTGGTGGGTATAAATATTAGAATCAAACCTGTCATTCTCACTTTTCAATATCACAATGAGAGATCAGAGCTTGCCAAAGAGGAGCCCACCATCTTTGATACCTTCACACTCGCCCTCGTCGCCTTCGATTGCCGACCGCTAGTGGATTTTGCACCTCCCCGCATCGAGTGTTCGAGGTAGGTTTTTTGTTCACCCTCCCAAACATTGTTTTCATGATTTTCTAAGGCTTAAAATGAACAATAACGATCAAAGGGACATGTGAATAATGAAACATGGCATAACGAACAAAACCCATGTCCTCAAAAATTGAGAAAACCAACATAGCCCCCTCATGATTAATTTAGAGCTTTATCCCCGTGCGGCCGTTCTTCGTAGGGGCATTCACTCCCCTTGGGCTTGGATGCTCCTTTCGCTGGCTGAGACTTAGTAAAAAACCAGAATAGCTCCCTCATTCCCCGGGCCCAGGCCTTCGGGCCTCCGCGTCCAGATTTCTGCTCCTCTTCTGTCGTCTGCTAGTGAAACTTCACTACTGTCCTTCGACCTGCCGGATCCCTATTCTCAGACTTTCATCCCTAGGATTCCATGTTATCTTTGTAAGGAAACTATGCAGCCATGAAATGACAATTTCCACATAACCCAAATCCGAAAACATGCAAGTAAAATACTCAACATCAACATGCAAGAGAATAGACAACATACCCATCAAAGATGACACAAGATATACCGTGGGAAAACCCTCAAGAGGGAAAAACCCAGCCTCCAAAAGCATCCACACTCCATGTATTATTCAGCAATGAAAAAACCCATTACAATACATCTGCAGAGACTCCATGAACACTTCTGAAGCACAAGCTATCCATGCATTCCATGTGACCAAGCATGAATCCACACATCCCATGCCATGCTTCAAACCCTCACACATGCACAAGCTCAACCTTGACCAACTTTTGATCCAACCCTAAACAACTACCCATGTGGTTGCTTTTATAGAAACAAGCTCCCACAAAACCACCAAGTGGTATTACATAAACCATGTGCCCAAAATACTACATCATGTGACCCCACATTTAATATTGGGTACTTTATTATTTTTATTATTCCCCAATATTAAATAATTACATTTTACAATTATGTCCCAATGATACATACAACAAAGTGGCCCCAACATTATAACTCCTTGTGATGCACGTTCACCTAGAAACCCCTAGGTGCACCACACAAATAATAAATAAATAAATAAAACATTACAAACATTATGCAAGGTGTACAACACCTAATTCTAACAATCTCCCACTTGTTGTATACATTGCATAAGGGGTAACAAATAAACTCCATAGGCAACATGTACCATTCTAGAATCCAAGTGCTCCATGTACTCCATCAAGATACCTGTAACAAGAACCAAGGTGACCACCATATCATCCATGAATGCTCCCATCCTCCACCATGCCAACTGCACTAAGATATGAACACATCCAAAGAGATGTCACACTAACTGTCACAAAGAAGCATAAACCTGCCTCAACCTGATATCTCAAAAACACAAACACTGAATCCAATATGCACCAGTAGCTGTCAAGAATAAATCACCATAGCTGAAATGACACTCACAGCAAGTGCCAACACATCCAACTATCCATACCTCCAAGGTATACATAACATAGTAAACTCATGCCAACAACATATCCACCCATAAACCGCAATAACAAACTCCATGTGCAAACCTGTCAAAAGTGACATACACATCCAAGAGCTCCCACTGTATGGGCAATGTCAAGATGAATTCAAACCTGGAATGAGCGCATTCAATGCGTCGCTTCATTAACATCCCAAAAAAGGCACCATCACAAAGGCATACCAAGCCTACTACCAACATCTCATAGAAGCAAACATGTAGTACCAAGGAACATCCACAATGATAAGCAAAACCTACAAACCAAACCTTGTAGCATGTCCTCCTACACACACCTCTAAATGCCAACTGTGTCAAGTATGATCTCCTCCATAACACCCCATAACAAAATCCATAACCACATCCATCCATCCAATCACCAAGATCAAACATAACATATGTAACTAACATGGATGTAAACATCTCAAAACAAGAAGATCAAACTCAAAGTAATCATTCCTAAACCAAGGAAATCAGCCCAATAAACCATCTCCTAAACTCAACATGTACAAGGAGATAAGCATGCCAACACTCCTCAAATGAACCCTCCAGAAACCAAATACCCATGGCTCAAGATCCATATCCATGAGAAGACAAAACCATAAACATAATGCACCTGAAAGAATAATGGGCAATACCTCTTAAGTGAACCACCGAGTAGACCAAGAGTGGGGAATGAGAATGCTCCTCCAAGATATCCAAGTCATCATGACTCAACCAAGAACACTCTCCTCATTGGTCCATGCTGAACTCTCATCTAACCAAGGTGTAGGATCCCTCAGACTTCTTGTTAAAACCTCATCAAGAGTAACCATATCAACAACATGTCTCTAATCACAAGAGAAGACCAAGCCTCACCTATGTCTCCAAGAATCCATGAGCACCTATAACCGATCAATCCATGCTAAACACCAAGCAAATGATCAATGTACTCAATACAAAGAGAACCAACCAAGATCAAAAATCATAGCTCCAACTGCAGAATCAAGAACATAAACATGACACCATGATCTCACATCCTCTCAAAAGAAGATCACATGCTCAAATCATCATAACATGTACCATGCCACTACTCTAAACTAGTAATCAAGAGTATACCATGACATAATAACAAAACCATCCTACAACCAAGGATCACCTGTCAAAACCAACAAGTCATAAATAATACCTCAACATCTCCAACACCTGATGTCAAAGAACTCTCATTGTAGCTCACAGAATCCAAGATCTCCTCCATCACACCAAAGATCACCTGTTGAAGACAACCATCCATAATAACCAATGGATCCACATCATTGCCAAATTCTCCCACTGAACCGTGATACCGAGCAATCCCATGGCACCATGATGCACAAAATCAACACCACATCACTGTCATAAGCTCACATAAAACCTGTGAATCCAAGCTCTCAATGAAAACATGATAACCATCCTCTAAAGCAAGAAGATACACCGCCAAACCATCATATTCATCACCACCAATCCATCACTATCGCAAGCTCCCATTGAACCGTGTAACCAAGCTATCCATGACATCGTGATACCAATCTCCTCAAACCCAAGAAGATGCACCGCCACAACCAGAATCAAGAACCAATCCAATACCACTAATCAATGCACCATCATAAACCATCATAACATGCCAAAGTCTCTAATGCACAAGAAACATCCATGACATCATGATCACCACCAAATATACCAACAAATCAACCCAATCGTGTCCACATATCTGCATAATCATAGTCAACTGCATATATCTCATATCATGACTGTACGTGGTAATATCATCTCACCTCCTCAACATGACAACCAAAATAGCAAACCAAGTGACTAAACCAAGCCACCAAAACTGATCATGCATCAACACTGAAATATCAATGGGCAAAGACAACCCATATCCAAGTCATAGGTGCAACAAGTAAGTATAGACCGCCTACGACATTGCACAACTTGTAGATACAACAATGCAACATACATGCTAATAACCATGTCAAAAATAGAATAATCTAAGATGTACAACTGAGCATACAATGAATCCAATATCAAATATCCCAAAATCTGGCAATCCATAAGCTCATAATAACACCATAGTCAAAGAGACCCATAAGCAGCTTAGATAAAGAAAACAGAAAATAAACCATGCCAAAATACCTTAAAACCTGATCCACTGTAAAGTGTTTTGAACAAGCTTTCCGTTGACTATTCGAAGTCCAAAATCCGACTCCGTATGCACCCGATATGCCCTCTCAAAGCTTAAAATGAACATCTGACTTCAACCAAGTAAAACACTGTCAAAACTGCAAAATCATGGAACAAAACCTATACCACTGTGTAGTGCTCGGAACCAGCTTTCCAACAACTATAAGAAGTCTAAAATCCAACACCCTGGGCAAAAGTTATACGTGTTTGAAAAAAACTGCTGTAAAAAAGCCTCCTGGTGGTTCTCTGGTGGCGCCCGGGCGGCGCTCCGGTGGTGGGTGGGCGGCGGAATCCAAATCCCATTTAAATTTAATTTAATTTTTCAAAAAAAAAAAAAAATTTCCTCCACCCCCTGCGTATGGACCTGACGCATAAATTAAATTTGGCGGAATTTATTTGAAATCCGCGGACTTTTCAATGGCGGAATTTATTTCATTTGGCGGATTTGAAAAAAAAATTTCAAATTTTAATTTTAATTTTGTTTAAAGCCCATAGGGCTGTGGCGGGCCGGTACCCTATCAGACAGGGTGCCTTCCGGCGGCTTATCCGCCGACCGGCAGTACCCTGCCGACAGGGCCTGCCACCCTGCCGCCTGCAGGGTACGGCGGCAGCTGAGGGCGTGGGGGTCTGCGGACCCCCCAAAACATTTTCAATTTTTTTTTTGTTTTTTTCATTTTTTAATTTCTAATAAATTTTTTTTGTTTTTGATTTTGCAGGGAAAATAATTTTGACGGGAATTTTTTAATTTTTCGGATTTTTATTTTATTTTTCTGAGTACGACGTTTGTACGGCCGAACAGGGGTATGGGCAATTTTTTTTCTGTAACCAAAATAGGGCATGTTATATGTCAAAATTTCTCTCTCGGCCAACCTGAATCCAACCATGAGGTTTATTTTGGACCAGGAGATCATCTATGAAAGCTCACCCCCAAAATCCTCATATAAATGCATGACCAAGAAACCCTATTTTGTCAAAAGTTTTCACACCCCAAATCTGCAAACAACCCATCATAACAGCAAACCCTAAACCCTCAGATTTGCAATAAAACACCTGCAAAACCCTATATCTTTCCATTTTCTTTCATTCTCTCATGCAAACTAGGGTTATCCAATCCAATAACCAAAAGCATCCACACTCCATGTATTATTCAGCAATGAAAAAACCCATTACAATACATTTGTAGAGATTCCATGAACACTTCTGAAGCACAAGATATCCATGCATTCGATGTGACCAAGCATGAATCCACACATCCCATGCCATGCTTCAAACCCTCACACATGCACAAGCTCAACCTTGACCAACTTTTGATCCAACCCTAAACAACTACCCATGTGGTTGCCTTTATAGAAACAAGCTCCCACAAAACCACCAAGTGGTATTACATAAACCATGTGCCCAAAAATACTACATCATGTGACCCCACATTTAATATTGGGTACTTTATTATTTTTTATTATTCCCCAATATTAAATAATTACATTTTACAATTATGTCCCAATGATACATACAACAAAGTGGCCCCAACATTATAACTCCTTGTGATGCACGTTCACCTAGAAAACCCCTAGGTGCACCACAAAAATAATAAATAAATAAAACATTACAAACATTATGCAAGGTGTACAACACCTAATTCTAACAATCTTCGCCATCATTAATGGCGAACACCTGGCATTCCTTCCGCACCGCAGGTCCGAGACCTCCATTCGTCGCTAGGGAGCCCGCGTAAACATTGAACATCCTTGACCGCACTGGGCTCCACCATCTGGGACTCCGCCTTGTCTTTGCTGTTGAAAGATAGAAAGTTTGCCAAGCACCCTTCCCCTTCCGGGTTTGGTCTCTGGAGATCTATCCCTCCTCCGCCGTTCTGAAAAAGAAAATCCTCCTTAGCCTTTCGGGCGTCTGGCTCCGGCTCCCATTGCCATGAATACTCCATCAGAAAATCCAATGACAAACATGGATGCCAGACCCGATACGCCTCTTGGCGGTCGGCGTAACATTCAAAGGTTGCCAAGACCTCACACTGAGGATCACCCCCTTTTGCTGATATGCTTGTTCGGCAAGACACGAAGGAGTCGATGAGACCTCTCACCGAAGACAAAAATATCTCACTGGTGGGCATCCTCCCCATTGGTCGGAAAGACTTTCAAATGTCGCCGAGACCTTTCTCTAAGGTAGTCTTTCGTGTTGACTAGAAGCTTCCAGTCGCCGAGACAATGAGTGATGTCTTGCCGATAGGCTATCAGTGGATTGAGCTTTGTCTGTTCAACCGAAACCAACTAACGGCTTCCTCCTCTCTCGGGCCCAAAGATCCGGACTTCTGTCCAATGATTTCTGTCGTGGACGGCAAAGGCTCCGTGGCATCCTGACCCCCTTTGGCCCGGGTCACTTGAAAATTGTAAAAATTCTGGCTGCCCTTCGGTCCACCGAGCCCTAGACCCCAGAGTTCCATCTTTGGAACTCCGTTTCTGCTCAGCATTCCAAGCAGCCATCTCCAAACGACCCCCCGACCTTGTAGGTCTGGATGCTCCTATATCAATCTAAATGAACTCAAATTTGGAATCTAACTTTGACCCACCTATTTAAATCTAGTCCTCTTCATTATGATCCTTTTGAACCATCAAAATTCGATCGGGAAAGATCTTCTGAATCGTTCCTTCCCATTTTCCTTTCCAAACAGCGTTCTTGCTAAGGAAGTCCAGCCCTCCGGGCCCGGCCTTTCCCAAAGCCCTCAATCAAAAGACTGATATCATAAAGATGTAAAAGTATCATTTCATGAACATTAGATTATTTAAAGTTGATTTTATGGGATTTCAACTAACATGAACACTTTTATGATCCATTGCACTAACTACGCCTTTGCTTGCAGAATATATGGAATTAGGTGTAGGACCTTCAGGGGCAACCGTCGAAAAGGACAAAGGAAAGAAGTCGGGCAAGGCTCCTCGAGGAAAAGAGGATAAAGACCAAATGAAGGTTACTATGGACTGGAAAGAAATCACCGACACCAACATAGGCCATGTCGATATTGATGAGTTTACACGAAGGGTCAGGGTCAATCCAATGACCAAGAATGCGAGACTGATAAGACAGAGTGGAATTGCAAAAACTACAGGCTTTCCTCCATCTCTTGTAGCCCTCGAGCTCGTCATGGCTTGTCGGCAGGCATATCAACCAGATACTAGAATAATTGTTGATAGGGATGGTAACATCCTCGCCAATATTTCGGCCGAAGGAATCAAAAAATCCTTCCATATTCCCATGTTTCAAGAAATAGAAACGCCTACCATGGAGGACTGCCAAGCAGCCTGGGACAACAACTTGGCAGGATGCAAAAGGTCAATAAATCAACATTGGCTCAAGGAAAAGTGGGGCAGCACTGCGAAGGTTCCTCACAAACTCTTTTGCAGTGATTTCCATGAAGATTACCATGACTTGGTCACAATGCTTAGCAAGGTTATGGGTCTTCCTACAGCGGCTTTCTTTCAAGAGTGGATGGTGTATTTTATTGAGCAGATTCTTTGTGGGAATGATGACGTTGCCACAAAGATTTTGTTTCATTGGGGAGGTATAATAAGCAACTGCTTCCATGAGCAGTTCGTCAATGTGAAGAAAAGCTCAAAGTTTTACATGACTTCATACCTTGTTTACTCCTTGGCAGATCAGAGGCAATACAACAGGTTGTTTGTGGCACCTGACCAGGAGCAAGGTCGAAAACGCAAGGCCTATGATAGATACCCACAACTCCAGTACTAGAATTTTAAGGAGTACTGCAAAGTGAATGACGCCTTCATCGGCCATATTGTCAGAATGATTGCCAAGGATTTCAAAAGGAGGGTTTCTCACAGTGCTCGGGCATTTTTAAAGCAATATGCCTTCCTCTTTATTCAGTACCCGAAGTTCACATACATCCATGCCAAGGGCTTCACCGAAAGGCCAAACAAGTTGCCTCGATACCCCAATGACCAAATCATCTTACTGGAGCTTTCTTGGAAACTCCAACACATATAGGTGATCTTCAGCAGCAAACACATAGCACAGATCTCTTATCCCATGACTCTTGGCCAGGGCATGTATAAACTACAAACTTCCCAGTGTCCTGGTAACTCTGAGAAAAAACTAAAAGATTACCACTTTTACCTACACACTACTCACCACAGATAGACCCATATGGTCATGTAAGAAAGGCGCTAGGGCCAGGATTCACTCATCTCCACCACATTGAAGACTTTTGGGGAAATTTCCAAGATGATAAAGAAGTATGTATAAGGCACTATATGCGGATGACTGCACATTTTGTAAGGAAGGTGTAGCCTTTCCCCATACTGGACCAGGTCGAGGAAGACGAGGCCACCATAATGCACCCCAGGTACCCTGTAGTTGTTAATTTTCCAATACCAACAATAGACTGGGATGAGCAAGAGGTTGATGACCTCGAAACTATAACCAAGCCAATCTTGGCCCGTACTAAGGAGTGGGTTGATGAACGGGTGGCCCGACTAAAACAACATGGGGTGGTCCTAATGTATGAAGGGCTCAAGAGTGAACCAAGTGCCATGGATGACGTTGCTTCCACCACTTCAACAAGTGGGACATCTAAGTCTCCTCTAGTTACCAAGTCTAAGAAGAGGAAGGAGACAGAAACGAAGTAGTCTCCTGACCCCAAGGTTTATACAAGGAAGGATCCAGGGGGTTCACCCTCTAAGAGGCTAAAGCAAATGGAAGGCACCACAGAGCAACTATTAATCCGAGAAGAAGAGGCCAAAGATACTGATAAGATCAAACCTATTCTGGCTCTCCCTGCTTTGGCTGCCCCATCATCTACTTCTCTGTCCATGATCGCTACATACCCGCCGACAGTGGACATCTCTGTCCATCTTGCCCCTTCGCCCCCGACCGAGCTTGTGATTGTGATAGACTCCTCCTCTGCCATGAATACTCCTCCTTCCTCTGTTGCCATGTCACCCACCACGTCACTCCTGTTACTTGCGGTCGCTGCACCAATGCTCGCTCCCACCGTGCCTCAGGCCCTCTCAAGACATATGCAAAATCTCCCCCCCGAGCTCTCCCAAATCCTAATGGATCCCACTCTTCAGGCAGCCCTTGCACAAGTCCTTGCTACTGCTTAGCCTTCGCAACCACCGATAGGGCCACCGGCTATGGAAGCTACCATGTTAATCTCTGAGGAGTGGGAGAAGTAAGAACAAGAGGCCTCAAAGCCCTTTGAAGAGGAGGCCAATGAATACCACAAGCACCCAGAGTATGAACATCACACCTTTGATAGGGTGGCCTACGAAGAAGAAGGAATTGGCTCCTCAGAGAGTGGAGATGAGGAAGATGACGTTGGTGGTAGGGTCATTGTGCAGACCTTCAACAATGACCTAGAGGAAGAAATGGCCCAACAACAGAAGAATACTAAGGAAAAGGTGGGAGGGTCACTCCTTGAAGAAGATGGACAACAACAAGAAGATAAACCTAAGGGAGAGGCTCAAGCTATCAAGGGCCTCGAAATTGAGTAACTCAAGGGACATGCGCATGAGGTTGAACAAACTGGGGAAAAGAATGGGGAGGAGAAGGAAGAGAAATAAAGTCCCATACAACAATTGTCTACCAAGCCTCCTATCAAGCACCTTATGTTCATCCAGGACTCCGATGACGAAGAAGGAGATGCTGCCAAGGAGGAAGACGAGGCCTCGGAAGATAAGGAAATGGAAGCCTTGGCCATAGAGGGCAAGGATGATCGTGAATCACCTAAGGGAAAGTCTGCCATGCCTGAATGGCTAGAAAAGCAGCTTGAAAGAAAAACTCCTGTACTAAAGGACCCAAGGGTGAGACTAGGGGCTATCTTAGCCTGAGCTCAGATCATAACAAATAAGGAGAAGAAGCCTATGATCTGATCCAGGGTAATGATGGATGCTTCTGGATCCTGAGTCGTACAAATAGCAACATCTGTGGTGGGCCAAATTGGGGTGAGTTACAATGTCTCCACCATTGACTTAGGAACTGCTACCAGGGAACAAAAGGTAGGGCAACTTGAGGAGTCAGTGGCCACGGTGGTGCACTTGATAAAGCAGGACAAGATCTCAAAAGATGAGCTTAAAGCACAGGTGGCTATTTTGACAGATTACATTCAACAATGGTCTTCGATGGATGACTTGCCTACCACGTCCATGGCCCAACCCCAACTATTGTCCAAAGAATAGATTGATAAGATGGAAAGAAGGAAGAACTTGGAAAGGACTACGGAGAGCTTGTTCCAACAGGTCCTGTATGTTAGGAACATGGGAATTAGCCGGGCTGTTTGGATGGCCAACAAGTTCTTGGATCTACAACAATCTTTAAAGGGCACGAGGAAGCTATACATCGATTTCCCTACAACATACGACTCCACCTTCCCAAAGATAGAGGCTATCCTTCAGTTGCCAGAGGCCACATGGGAAAAGGAGCTTGCATTCAACAAGGATGATCACTGGTTGGTGGATGTATGGCGGTGAGACTTTGACAACCAGAAGGAAAGGTTGGAACAAATAATGAGCAAAGTGGATCTAGATATTGAATGGATCAAAGAAATCAGAGCGGAATGTACCCGGTACCTCAAACTAATGATGGATTACGACATGCCCACAGTATAGATGGATCCAGAGAAGGTGAAACCTTATTTCCAGAAGAAGATGGAGGAAGGGATGTCTAGTGAAATGATAGTGGAATTCATGAGTTTTGTTGCCTATGCCTTCGATCAATCAGAGCTGTTCAGGGATCAAGGTACAAAGTATGATGAGGACTGGAAAAATCTAGAAGATAATGCAAAAGAATGGAGCTACCAAATGCTACGATATGAGATCATTGAGGTAGACAAGCTCTAGCCGGTCATTTTGAAGTTCATAGAATACACAGCATCAAAGAAGCAGGAGGACGACCCCGTTGATGATCAAGACCTTCCCAAAGAGTAGCTACAGTAAGTAGCAATCAGTAAAAAGACAAAATGCTATAGTGCCATCACTAGAAGACAAAATAGGGAAGGGGACAAAATGTAATTTTAAATTGTAATATATTGAGGGTTGGTGAAACCCTATTTTGTAATGAATATTGTCCACACAATGATAATGAATCTTGGCCATTCATTTGACTCTTGGAGCACTATAAATAGGGGTCTCCTCTCATTTACAAAGAGAGTTGAGTTGTAAAGACATGCTGCAGAAATTTATAATGAAAATACATTGACTTGGTGCATTTTTTGAATTTCTTACATGTTACTTTATTCAACCTCCATTGTTAGAAGCTTAACTTAGATTTTCATTGTTGTTCTAGTTAGTTGTATTCTTTCCTTGATAGATTTTAGGAATTCTGTTCCGTGATTATGAAAATTCCTGCTGTGTAGATGCCTTCTTAGTCCATACTTTTTGCTGTTTGCTGATGGTAGATAGTTGCGTAAAGTTAGTCTGGACTTAGATTCAAAGCTTCTCCACACTTTAATCTTTGTTCATGCTTGTACACGATGAATAAAAAAATGAGATATTTGTAGACCTTAGAAGATAGCACAAGTTCCATGAGACTGTGAGGTTTCTGGTTAAGTGGAATATTGTTTCAGGAAGCTGTCCATTGCAGGAACTCCATTATCACTATTCGTCATTAGTCACAGATCCAAGAACCTCCTCTCTTCCCTACCCTTTTTCATTATATTTAATGAGTGACCTATGCTAAGGTTCATTGCACATTGTAAAGCTAAATCCAATGAAAAAAATGGAGTTCAAGATTGTTGTTTGAACCTACAGCAAATGCACAACTTCTCCATCTTAGGAGCTCCATTTGCAAACCCAACTTCCCATGCTTTGTAACTCATCCGTAAGACAGCCTTGTGATTCCAGAAAATCACATCAAACAATTGAGATATTCCAAGCACTATCAAGACCTGGCATTAGAGACCTTGGGATAGTGTTCTGCAATCTAATTGTGGAAGATTGTCTTTCAAGAGAGGTAGTGCACCTACGCACTACCTGTGTTGAGAAGTGCATAAAAAAAACATCAACAAGATCCCCCTGATAGTTCCTTTAAATTCCTGGATTCTGATGGTGTGGTTGGGCATTCTTCTAAGTCTTTCCGGGACGTGGTTGTAGGGGAGCATGCTTGGCTTCCTTAAGGGGAATTTTTTTTTGTAGAACTGATTGATTTAGGGTCAAAGGATGGAAGAGAGGGACAAGGTAAGAATTCTTCAGTTCCTCTCTTGAAGTCCATCTTGATTCCGAACGAGGCTTTAGATGATGCTATTTCTGAGGAGGATATTAAACTTTCAAATTCTACAATTTTCTTTGTTGCTGTGGATACCAGTAGGATCCCGACCCAAAAATATATGGATAAATGGTTTATAAATGTGTGGGAAAAGAAATTAGGGTTTCATTTTTACTACTGTTGTATGGTTCAAAAAGGCTTATTTTTTTTTTTTTTTTAAAACCCTAAATCTCAACAAGAAATAATTGATAAGGAATTTTGGAGTGTTGGAAAGGTCACTTTTTGAGCCCTAGCATGGTGTCTAGAGGCCCTAGAGGAGGAAGTGTTGGTCTTGTCCAACCTTCGATGGTTGGTTATCAAGCAGGTTCCCCCGCGGCTATGGAAATTTCTTCCCCTATTGCTTGAACCTTATGGTAAAGTGTTGAAAATGGAAGAGACTAAGTCTCCTCTCCCTCATTTAGATGTGAGGGTTTTGGTTTCCTTAACCCCAAGAATGGATCTCCCGCAGATCCTTGAAATTAAACTTAAGTATGGAACTGTTTCCTGTTATTTGGAAACCCTTGGTGGCCTCAATTCTTGCTATCTATGTCATCAAGAAGGTCACATTAGAAGGAACTACCCACTGATAAAGAATAATAATGGTAAATTCTTGCCCTATGGTGGTAACACTTCTAAAATGCAACCCCTGTTGGAGAATGAGAAGGCGGGAAATATTTCAGGGAAGTTTAAGGAATGTGGGCTCACCCCGAAAACACATACTATAAATAATGAAGACACCACCAGAATTAATAATAAAGGAGAAAACATTAATATAGGAAATCAATACAGACTTGATAAATAATAAAATTGAGGGGTTGGTTGATTACAGTGGAGATGATTCTCTCACCTCCCCAACATGAGGAATTAAGAAAACCTCCTTCTAATGGGAGGCTAAATGCACAACAATTGGAAATTTTGAAACTTAGGCAAATGAAGCAACCAAAAGCAACTAATAATAACACTTTCAAAGAAATTTATTCTTTCAATGATAAGTATTTTAGAGAACTGAGCATTGATGATGAAAATAAACAAACACTGCCTATTTTCCCTCATGAACATGAAAGTGGTTTATGATTTGGAAAGCAAGGAGGTATCCCTCCCAAGAATAGTGAGAATCTAAAAATTCTGAGCCATGACATGGAAAAAATAAGATGAATTCTTCCTAGGCCGCTTTGGCTGAGGTGCATCCTAGGCCACATTTGGAATGCAATTTTAACTCTGTTGTAAATGGCAACCTAAAGGTTGATGAAATCTAGTTTCCTACTAATGCATTGATAACCCCTTCCTCCCTTGATGGAGTGCTCAATTCGGATGGGTTTTCCTCTTAATCTGGCATGGATTTTGCAGATGATCTAGGGATAATTTCTACTAGTGAGACCACTGATGGGGAAGGAGTTCCTTTAGAGATTCTTGTGAAAATAAAAAAGGAAGTAAAGAAAAAAAAAGAAGGAATGGATGGCTCTAAGTAATAGGAGGAGAAGGACATAAGTCACCTATTGAAGGATAAAAGAAAGAAACCGAGTGGGGTGAATCTTCCTCCCACTGCAAAAAGAATAGAAGCTGAGAGTCGGCTACCTAAATGTTTTGATAACTTTAGGTGTGACAAAGGCCCTTCAAATGATGAATAGAGGAATGGAAATTAACTACCTGTCTTGGAATGTTAGGGGTCTTGAGGCCCCTGAGAGAAAGCATATGGTAAGGAGACTTGTTGCTCAAAAGAAGGAGAAATAATTTTTCCTCTTGCAAGAGGTAAAATCTATTGGCTTTGCCTTAGAAACTAGTCTGAAAATAATCAGGAAGGATGCTTCCCAGATTGTCACCAACCATGAAAAAGGTAAGGGTGGAGCTGTAATTCTGATGGCCAATTCTTGGTCTCAATATGTGGTAAATTATGGAATCTCTCCCTATAATAGGGCTGTATGGGCAATCTTGAAAAGAAATGATAATTGGTTTGGTGTTTTTTCAGTCTATGCTCCTAATGATTATAAGGATAGGGTGCTTTTGTGGAAATGGATGTTCAATCTACAAGACATTCCTTTGATCATTGGGGGTGATTTTAACTTTGTTGAAAGGGAGGAGGATAAGTGTGGATGGCTCGCTCATGACTGGAAGGATTCTGAGAGATTTTATTGGTGGAAGCTAAAATCTAAGTTGAATCTTGAAGATCCTATTGAAGGATAGAAAAATGACTTCACGGGGATTTGGTACACTTAGTCCAATTACCAAAAGGGTGGAAGGAGAGTCTTTTGCAGGCTTGATAGATTTTATATCAACAAATATTTCCTCACAACTACTCTCATCATGGAGGGATGTAAGGTGGAGGTCACCCCTTATTCTCTTTCTAATCACCATCCAATAAGGGCTAAATTTTTGCTAAAAATGGGCCAATTTCAAGAGCGGTTCCCAAAGCTAGGTTTTGTGTTAACACTAGTCTTCGCAAAGATAGTGATTGCAGAAATGCCATTTCCTCCCTTAGGTCAATCAATAATTGGATGGATAAATCTATATCCCCCATTGAGAGGTGGGACCTAAATGTCTAAGGATAGAAAATATTGTTTCAGACTATTGGGAAAAAGAAGGCCAAAGATAGGAGGAAGAAAGAGGCTCTTCTATAGGATAATATTTATCATGCTGAATCTGAAGTCCATAATTGCCCAATTGATAATTCCCTTATTGATAAGCTCACTGTGGCTAGAGACACTCTTAGAAGATTTCAAACCAAGAAGATCTAGCGGCTGGAAGTAAGGGCCAAATTGAATTGGCTTGAAAATGGGGATAAGGGGACTAAGTTCTTTTTTAGGTATCTTAAGGAGAAGCATGCCAGGGAGCAGATTGAGTAGATAAATGCAAATGGTAGCACCCTGGTGAAGCAAGACAAGATAAGAGAGCATTTCTTTCTCTTTTATCATAATCTCTTTACCTCTGAAGGGGGTAATGAGGCTTGCTTTTAGGCTAGGGAGTACATTAAGAAGATCATGCCTAAAAGGATTAGTGATGAAATGGCTGTTGAGCTAAATAGAGAAATCTCTAGGGAGGACATAAAGAGAGCCATCCTCTCCCTTAAGAATGACAAACCTCTAGGTCCCGATGGGATCCCTACAAAATTTTACAAATCCTTCATAGAATGGACATGTGAAGATATTTACCTTTTATATAAAAAGGCTATTGAGAAAGGCTCCTTTGGAAAAAATATCAATAAGGGAATCATTAAGTTGATCCCTAAAGATGGGGATAGGACCCTTGTCAAGAATTAGAGGCCCATTTCTCTCCTCAATGTTTCCATAAAATTTTGGCTAAGGTACTTGTTGACAGATTGGATAGCATCCTTCCTATCATCATTAATTCTACCCAAATAGGATTCATTAAGGGGAGGTATATTCTAGAAAATCTTGTAACAAGTTGGGAAGCCATGAATTGGGACAAGCTTTCAAGGCAGGATACTGCAATACTTCTACTAGACTTTGAAAAAGCCTATGACAGGATTGAATGGGATTTTGTTATTTTGATGATAGAGGCCTTTGGATTCCCAAAATTATTCTGCTCCATGGTGAAAACACTCTTCCAAGATGCTTTCGCTCAGGTTGAGGTCAATGGAGTTCTTTCACATGATATTATTCTTGGAAGATCAATAAGACAAGGGTGCCCTCTTGCACCTGCTCTTTTTGTCATTGCTTATGATGCTTTTCACTATATCCTTAGGGAAAATTCGGTGGTCCCAAGGGTAAGAGGTATCCGACCGCTTGATAATAATGAAGTCATTAACTTGGAATTTGTTGATGATACTTATGTTCTTTTGCAGCTTGATGATGCAAACTTTGCAGTTTTGATGGATAAGTTCAATACATTTTGTCTTGCTTTAGGGGAAAAAGTGCCCCACTCAAAATCTTGCCTCTTGGGGTGGAAGGATAAGCCTCCTGATTGTATTAACAGTTATGGCATTCAGTGGGGGGGGGGGCGCACAAATGCTAGTGAGATACCTTGGTATCCCATTTGTTGTTGAGCCTAATTTAAAAGAAATGTGGTGTTGAATTAGAGATAGGATTGAGAAGAAATTGTAAAAATTTAATAAGCAATATCTCTCATTTCTTGGGAGATTCCAGATTTTCCAAAAAAATTGTCTTCATACAACATCTATTTTGCCTCAGTATGGTTTTTTTGTTCCTATCAAATTAATGCTATTCAAAAAAGAATAATGGAGTTTCTTTGGTCCGATGGCAAGGGGGAAAAGAAAATGCATTCTATTTAGTGGGAATGGTGAACCATTTCTAAAGGGAAAGGTGGTTTGGGTTTGAAAGATCTAAGAATTCAAGGCATTTCCTTGGCTACAAAATTGGTAATTGGTGCTCTGGATGGAGAGGAACCCTGGAAAGTGCTAGTCAGACATAACATATCCAATGTTGTTCCTAAAAATGCAAAATCCTGGAAGCTTCTCCCCTTCATTGATATCCTTAGTTGTGATTGGTCTACATCACCTGCAGGATCCAATATCTTTAAAACCATTTGGAAGGCTTGGGAAATCATAAAAAAGAACCTGTCCACTTGCCATTTCACCAAGTGAGGTAATAGGGTTATTTAATCCAACAGATCTATCTGGTGGAACTTGAAGCATAAAGGAAAACCTCTAGCTCTCATTCAAGGCTGCTCTACTAAAGGTTGGGCTCTAAAAGGGATCCAATGCTTTAGTGATATTCTGAAGGATGGAAGGTTGAAGGACTGGAATGATCTCAACTCAGAGTATAATATACCTCAAAGTAATTGGAGAACATATTCAATGCTTAGAGAAGCCTGTGGGAATTTCAATTTCCCAATTGAACCCAAAAATGATCCACTCCAATTTCAAGAGTTTCATTGGCAAAATGGTAACAGTATATTGAAAACTAAGGTTAAAGAAATTTATGTAGTCTTAACTGATTAGATTGACTTAATAGAGCACATGAATAAATTTTGGAAAATGAATCTTAGCGAAGAACAATGGCATAAATTTTTTATGAAAAACTGGAAAAAAGAGTTAGAGGCCAAGAAGGAATGCTTTAGATGGCTCTTGATCTTGCAGAAACTTTCCTTTAAAACTAAGATGGATGATATTGATATTTTCTCTTTATGTAGGAAACCTGAATCAATAACTCATATATTTTTTGATTGCATTTTTGCTAAGGAAGTTTGGAATATGTTTTGCAGCTCTAATAACATTTGGGGAAAGAATGGGGACTTAGTCCCTGAATATATTTTATTTTTTGAAAAGAATAATATGAGTAAAATTGGCTCTTTATTTTGGCATGTTCTTTCAATTGAGATTCTTTGGGAAATTTGGAAAGCTCATAATGAAGATCGATTTCAAGGTAGGAGGAGATTTCTTATTGAGTACTTTAAGGGACTCATCTTTTACAATGTTGCAATGTAGGTTTTCATAATAGTTTAGCTCTCAAAGGACAAGTTCTGGAAGTATTTGGAACACAAAGAAACCACCATTAGCATTATGGATGCGAGATATGGGCACATGTGGTAGGATGGCCACCCTGGTGCAAAGCTTTTCTTAAAGGCTTTGCAGGCCTTTAGGGAAGAACTAAATGCTGAATAGAAGAAGAACCCAAACAAAAACAAGAATAAGGAAGTGGTCATTGAGTTGATGGAAGGGAAGAAGGATTATGTTCCTGGTCCTTCAGTGGAAGAAGTGGTTGTTGTTGAGGCTTTGGTCTCGCTTGGTGACTCTAATAACACTGTTCATGCTTCTTAGGAACCTGATAGAGTTCTTTTTGTCTTTTTGGTTGTTAGCTACTCTTGGGATGGATCTTATCATGATCCTGATATTGTAACTGTTACTTCTCTATTAGTACCAAGTGTTGGGTATTTGTATTTATCTTCGGGGACTGTTAGTTCTACTTCTTTTGTTATGTATATTTTGTATATTCATGGGCAAGGATAGTCATGTATATCTGGTTTTTTTTTTTAGTCTGTATCTTGGTCAGTTTGTACAGGGCCTCTATGATGTGGTACTAATGCTTACTCTCTGGTTCCTTTTGTATTGATCTCCTTGTAATTAATACAAAAAAATTAATAGAGGAAAATAGGGTTTTTGATCAAATGATGTGAAATGGAGTGTTATTAGTTGATAATGATGTCGATGATGAAAAATTGTCATTCAAGATGTGTGATGTGCATTTAGGTCATTTTTACATGTCTATCTTTTTTTCCCTCTTTGAGACAAAGTACTGTTTCTTTATTTCAAAGAATTTGATGTTAACATCAAGATTGAAAACAAATTATATGCCCCAATGTGCCCTGATGGGTAGTGGAAAGATAATACAACATGTGGAGGGTTTAGAAATATAAATTAAAAGCATAAATAATTAAGAAAATGAAGTATGAAGCATAAACACAACTTATACCTTTGATGTCCTCCTTGATTGAGCTCCAAGATGCGCCCAAGTCTTGTTGATTTTTCTCAAGATGGAAATGTGGATTGCTCTCAATTGCACCAACATGAGATTAGCATAATTCAAGATGCCCAAATGAGGGGATGAAGGCCCAATTTATAGAAAATTGAAGGGTAAAATGGAGGGCTTGGATTGAAAGTTAATGAAGGGCTAGGGTTGAGTGTGGAGGTGATGCATGGATCAAGCAATGTGGGTTATTAGCATTGTGACAAGTGTCACATTTAGGTTCATGGAGAAGAGTGAGGTGTACTCACATATGTGTGAGCAAACATTGGGATGACACCTCATTTAATTTTGGAGACTATGTGTAAGAGAGTGGAGGTAGGTGGGATATGTGGCATTAATGAGACAAAATTAGGAGGTTGGGAGTGAATTTCAAATTAGAGAATATTAGTAGTGATAGGGGTTAAGATAGTTAATTGGGGATTAATTAGTGTAATTAGGTGAGTGAGGTTAATAAAACATGGGTTTACTTAACTTAGGTGAAGTCAAAAGTTGGAGAATGGGTTAATGAAGGTTAGTCCATTAATTAATCAAGGATTAATTATTGCAATTGAGTTTTAGAGGAAAGGGGATTTAGATGGGGTTAATTAAATAACAAGAATTATTTAATTAACTAGAAGAACTATAGGTTTGGGTGATGAAATAATTAATTAAATAAGATATTTAATTAATCATGATAGAAATGGACTAATTAACTAAATAAATATTTTTAATTAATTAGAAAGGGAGAAATGAGTGGATTAATTAAATAAAATTAATTAATTAATTAAGATGAAATAAAGTCAAATTTTGGGTGACTACACAACACATATAGAAAGAAAATGAATTAAACTAATTCAAATAAGATTAAGATCACGAAAATCCATTACTCATGAAATGAACAATATATTTAACTAATGAATTCAATGGAACAATTGTGAGCAAAAAAAGAACAAACAATGAATTCAAGAAATTATAATGTTACCCATCTCATGTTGAAGTGTATTTGTATCAATGTTGAATGTCAGATTGTTGTAATCAATACAAAGCCTCCATTAATGTTGCAAAAGCTTCAATGTGTGTAAAATGTTGAACTAGAATGTGAGGATATCTCTCAATGTGCTCAATAGTAATTTCTTAGAGGTTCACTCTGAAGATTCTAGATGATTTGTGAGACAATAGAAGATTGTTTTATAGATTTCCTATTTCAATATGAATGATCGAGATGCAATAATGAAAAATCATGATCAACGATTGAGAAACTTTGAGAGGAATTAGATTGCTTAGTTAACTTATGTGATTGATCCAATTAAGGATGCTATTTGCATAATCAAAGGATTTGGATTGCATAATCTGTGTGATTGAAAAAATCATGTTGAGTAGTTAGTGTGATTAAAGAATCAGGTTGAGTGGTTAGTGGGATTGAGGAATATATGAGTTAGTCGACTGATTAGAGTGAGAAATTAGTGGTAATGATTTGCTCAATCACAAAAGGGGTAAAAATAATTAACTAATTAATTAATATTTTGAGTTTGAACGTACAAGTCATGTTTGACTTTAACAAATAAAGTTGTATTTGTTTGTTGACCATATTGAATGATGTCAAATAATTAGTTTAATTATTCAGATTTAGAAAGGGGGAAGTGGCTTAATTTAATTATTAATGATAATAATTTAATTGATTTAGATGAATAGGGTATATTAGTGATATAATTAAATAATTAATGTTTATTTAATTAATCAAGAGGAATCAAAGCTAGATTAATGATAATATAGCGAATTAATTAAATTATTAAAGATTATTCAATTAATAGAGGAAAATAGGGTTTTTGATGAAAATGATGTGAAATGCAATGTTATTAGCTGATAATGATGTTGATGATGAAAATGTCATTCAGGATGTGTGATATGCATTTAGGTCATTTTTACATGTCTACATTTTGCCCCTCTTTGAGACAAAGTATTGGTTGCTTTCTTTCAAAAAATTTGATGCTAAGGTCAAGATTTTTAAAAAATTATATGCCCCACTATGCCCCAATGGTCAGCAGAAAGATAATACAATGTTGAGTTGCCCCCTCGAGAGGTTGGCTGAAAAAAATATTTTTCAGGTCAGGTTCGTGAAAAGGTTCAATTTTAGTTTAGTTACATAGATGGAAAAAACTTAAGCTTATAGGACCCTTGTTTATAGTTTAGATGTTCCTTGGTGCTTATAATTACAACCTAGGAGGGTTTCCTAGATAAAAAATTAGGGTTTGGGGGGTAAAAGTAGGGATGTAGGGTTCATTTTACCTCATTTGCACTCTCATCCCTTAGTAAATTCTTGTCTCTAGAGATCCAGCTTTGGCAATTGTCAATTTGCAATGTCGAGGATTGTGGGTACCCCACATTGTGTAGAGGCGATTCGTGAGTTCAAGAGGCTAGCTGGCATAGGTGTCACGGTATGTACCTCCTTCATTCCTATTTCTATCTTGTCATTTTTGAGTAATTAATGCTAGAAGTACTTTTTAGCAATAGCAATAACTTCATGAAATTTTTTCTTTTGCTTCATTCTTACCGCTATTGTTGTTTTTGTTTGTAATACTTTTGATTTTGTCTATCGCTTTTGTGTTTCTTGTTCGCTATCATGTAAAGTGTTTTCTTTTGATAACCGTAGTTACTTAAAATGTTTGCTATTGTATTTTGACTTGTGAAATGATCACTTTTGTTAATTTTGTGTGCTATTGAAAAACTTGATCACTTTTTCATTCTTAACATTACTGAGGAAAAATAACCACTATTGCTAAAACCAGGGCCGCTATTGTATTTTTTGACTGCTATTATCAAAAAAGTGACTGCTATTGTTAATTTTGAAATTTTTAGCTAGTTTGTTTGTATTATTTGGTTCATGATGTGCTTCTATAGAAAATTCTTAACATTGTGGGTTTAATGTTTGTAGGCGGTTATTAAACTACTTTATTCTAGAGATTGACATCTGTGATAGTTGTTCGACTTGCTTACTGGTTTCTTCAAGGTGGAGCAAGATTTCCTAGATGCTATGGGCCTGAGACACATTTGTTACATGTCGAATATTCGATGTCATATGGCAATGATGACCACCCTTATAGAGAGATGGCACTCCAAGTCATCATCTTTTCATTTGTTGACCAATGAGGCCACTATTACTTTGGAGGGTTCTTTGTATTCCTATTCATGAGGATCTCATTACCTATGATGTTAGATAGGGTGCCCATGCTATGTGACAAGTTCTTGATGTTAGACATCTTCGGGTAGTGCACTCAGGGATAAAATTGTCTCTGTTTGTTGATAACACATATCCTTTTTCTTTGGTCCTATGTGGTTTGATCTCAAGGCTTGTAGTACCTGATTAGAGAGGTAGAAAATTTCCTATTAGTTAGGAAATCTATGTTGAGTAGATGTTTAAGCGCAACACAAGGTACGTGTGGGGCCCATGTTTCTTAGCACATTTATATAGAGATATGCATGAGGTTTCCTATCAGAGAGGCATTTCTATCTCCATTGGTGTGACATTGTTTTTGTGTATGGGATTGGGAGCACATCCTAGTGAGTAGACCTGATGGTGTTATGGATTGGGATCTAAAGGATCCATATTCTTATAGATGCTAAGATTTTATACACTATACCTGGCTTAGCTAGTTATCTCATTGGCCTCATATTTTTTATGACATGCCTACTTTTATTTGGAGACCATGGTTAGGCTACGAGTCTTGGCATGATGATGAGGATCAACTCCCTTACTACCAAAAAACATAATGGTTGATTGGTTGTGTGGAACTCTTCTTGAATGTTACTTATGTGATTGAGTTCCTTGTCAGTTTGGAGAGTGGTAGACATAGTTCAAAGATGATTATCATACACATTTTGAGAGGATGACCCGAAGAGGTTAGGGCATGGGGGCCACAAGCTTCCTCTCTAGATGTTGTTGTTGAGTTCAAACATCTTTCCCCATTTGGATGGGGATGGCCCATAGGTTTGGCAGACCCTATTATGACACACGAGTATGATCAATGGTGGGATCTTCATGTTCCACTTCATTTTATAGACCTTGCTTTCATTGGGATAGCTATAGGGAGAGCTCGTGTGACCATCTAGAGGAGTGAGAGATAATGACTGAGGATCATTGTTGAGTAGTTGGCTAGAGAAGGAGATCAGGGTGAGTAGGCTGTAGGACACGATGGGTAGCATGTTGGACAATGACATTAGGATCAGCCCCATCAAAGTCTGCAGGTACCACAAGGTCCTCCATAGATGGATGTAGTGGTAGTGGCCCAAATTTCCTAAGTTGCTACAAATAGGGATGAAAATATCACAGAGAGGTAGGCTATTGAGGAATAGGTTGTGGCACTAACTATAGAGAGAGATGGATTTCATTAGGAGTGGGATGTGTTCAGATAGGAGAGAGATGTTGTTAGGTAGGAGTTGGCCATATAGAGGCAACAAAGATTAGCTATCAAGGTTTCATCAACCTCATCCATTCCCATGGCTTATTATCAGGCTGAGCGAGATCGACTAATGCAGAAGAGCACTTACTGTCAAACATTATATGAGGCATTTGTTCGTAGAGCATGGGGGCATCATCATTTCAGAGAGCCGAGTGAGGAAATGGATGTAGATTCAGGTGGATAGTCTGTTAGGTAGCTTGAGAAGCCTCTTATCATGCCATAGCCATCTCCCCATTAGAGCTAGGAGTAGTTGAGATATCCACCCCAAGACAACCAATATGGATGATTTGTTCTTGATCTTGTATGATATTTATTATACCAGAGACTTTGTATAGACATGATATTTATGTATATACATTCATCAACCCAACTAAGGCCTCATATATATATGTATTTTTTTGTATATGATATCACACATGGTACTTGATGATGTATATGACATTCTTAGTTTTTTTTATGATATATGAGATATACCATGTTTCAATTCAGCTTTATTATGTGTTATAAGATGATTATAAATGATGATGTATGCATGTTCATGTTTGTACTTTTCTAATGTATGCATATGATGTGGATGGATGTATGATTTATATATCTATACGATGAATGATGATATATTATGGGTGATAATATCATTTTATTATGGTCATGATATGTACTGATGAATTTGTGGATGTAGGATGCATTTGGTACTAATGATATTGTGATTTAGGATGGAACTACCAGTTTAGAAGAAATGTTTGATGACTTAGAGATGGATAGAAATGTGATGTTGTTAGTTACTGATGATTTTTTCTTTTTCTTTCATAGAGGCTTTGTATCTTTTAGAAATCATTTTTTATGTAGCAAATAGATATGATGCACCAGGGTATTAATAACCAAGGTGGCTTTTGTATTTATTGCGTGGAATTTGACTTGACACACAAAAAATATTCTTGCTCATACCAGACATACAAAAACCCTGTTAGAGTATAAGGATGAGTTGTGCTAAAAATTTTCAAACTAGTTACACAGAGAGGTATGAAGTACCTATCATGCAACTACTACATGAATTGTCTCAAAAAAACTTTCATACACAAAACAAAGCAAGTATTCGTCATAGTAATATCAAAAAAATATCTAACAAGCAGAATGCACAAAAATCGACAGTTAATGTCCCCATTCCTTCTTCTCTAAATCCTTATGGACATCCTTTAGAGATCTTATGAATGTAGTATTAAGATAAATAAAAAAGATAAGACTATAAATAGGTAAACAATGCTGCAATATCACTTGTCATAGTTGTTTTGATGTTTCATGATGAAATCAATGTATATTGTAGGAATGTTATATTCGTTAAGGATTATGTTTAGGATTGTTGATAATGATTTCAAATAGGTATGGTAGTGTATACTTAGGTACTGATTTAACTTGATGGTTATCTAGTCATTTCGATCTTTACTTTGGAATTTCTTATTTTGATGTTTGTTTTGTTTGTTGATTGCATTGTCAAAGGGTGAGGGTGATGATTGTTTATTGCGAATGGAAAGTTTATTGCATTTTGGTGACAATGGAGATATGACCTTTTTGATTTTTCAAGTTATTTGATGTTGTTTTCAAGAAATTTAGAAACAAACAAGGGGACCTAAAGGGACTAATCTAGTTCCTCAGGAGCTCATCAAAGATGGCCTTGCCTATGTGACAAACATAGAGGCTCATAGTTAAACCTTTTTTTGAGTGACACTATTCTTTGTAGTTTTTTAAATTTTTATGAATGTTTTGGATTTTGATAAGATACTTGAATTTTTTTATTTTTTTTTTCGGGGGGGTGAGGACTAACCTAGGGCCTCAAGGGCTAATAAGTTATGATGGCCTTTCCTACATTATCCATGCAGAAGCTCATAGTTCACTTGTTTGATAGGAGTATGATTTTGACCTTTTCTATTTTTCAAATGTTTTTGGATTTTTGACTAAGTTTAAAGACCATTATAGACACCTAAGGGGACTAACCTAGGGCCTTGGAGGATGATCAAAGATTAGCCTTTCCTATTTTATACATGCAGATACCACATAGTTCAAATGGTGTTGACTCAAAGCATAACATGTTTTTGGGATTTTGATGTTTTTTACTTTTTTTTGACTTTTTTTTGTGGATGTTTTTTATTTTAATAGTTTTTAACCATGATGGGATTTACAAGGATCCAATCTACTACTAGTTCTGGAAATTTGTCCCTAGTTTGAGGCAAGATTACCTTCATTAGGGGAGATGGAATGTGACTATGCAAAAAGGTTCAATACTTGATCAGTCATTGAGCCATGGTTGCTTTGCATGTTTTATTATGGGATGAATGAGGTGGATGCTTTAGATAGTGATGATAGATAAAGATGCAGGTCTTATTCAAATGAAGCTCCTATTTACTAGGTTTTCACTATAATACTTGTCCTACAAGTGCCACAAAGTGGTTTTCACTTAAAGAACATTTTATTTCTCTTTACTTTGATAGATTTTTTTCCTAGGATACTTTGATTTTTTAAGTATAATTTTTTTAAGATGACTATTGTTCAGAGGTTCAACTAAAGGTTCTCCTTTAGGATTAGCCAACTGATAATATCTAGATCCATAGCTTGTTGTGATGATGAAAGGACCTAACCAATTTGGTTCAAACTTCCCCTTCCCTCTTGATTCAATTGGATCTTTTGGATATCTTTTAGTACTAGGTCGTCAACTTGAAAGCTTCTATTTTTGATCCTTTTGTTGTAGCTTTATTTGAGTTGATTCTGATAAACTTGTATTGAAATGAACAAGAAAATTGAGAGTGGGGGTGAATTAGTTGTAACAAATTAAGCCTTCAAAAACCCTCAATAGTAATAAGATCCACAAGAATACATTAAGTCCTTATTTTTCTAGATTGCTTAAACATGAAATGCAAATAATAAAAACTAAAATCACAACACCATACACATGAGAACACCAAATTTACTTAGAAAACCCACTGAGGGAAAAACCATGGTAAAGATTAGCTCACAATATAAGTAATAGCAAAATCAGTAGAAAGGGGCTTATTGCTAGAATAGGACACATTATCCAAAAAGGCTCACAACCAAGGCTCACTTCCACATAAATGATACAAGAAGATAGAAGAAGAATGTTGCACAAAGAAACACTTCTCAATGCAACAAGCAATCCACCATAATTTCTTGCACACTCTTGCAATCTCACATGAAATATTTTGAATGCCTTCAACTCACTGCCTTCAAGAACCCTAACATGAAGGTTGCATTACTCTACTCAATTTATCATCACACACATCACTCACATCAATATCTCATCTATCTTGCTTCTTACTCTTTCACTCACCCTCTTGCATCAACACCATACATATTTATATCAAGTTATAACTCAAAAAATTTCTCTAATGCCGACCATTAACCGTTATACATTGAAATTTAAAATAGGTCAGCACCCAAACATTCCCATGGTGTATAGGAATGAAAGGTGACCTACATATATCCTTAATTAGGACCCAAATAGATCCCAACACACTTCAACATGCTTCTACAAGCCTCACATCTAGTGTTAAACACAAGGTCAACCAACACTCATGCAAAACACCATAAACATTAAGTACACACTTCCTTAGGTCAATCCAAAAGTTCTAAAAAATATAATTTACTTGAAATTGATCCAGAACAATCCATGAACTACATAAGATACATCAAACACTTAATTCAAGCTTGCATCAACAAATACTTCAACCCAAAATAACTAATAACCCTTAATTGTAAACTGATAAATGAAACTTATACTGTACTACACCAAATCAAGTAAAAACTCAAATAAAGAAAGATAAAAGCATTATAAGAAAATTCCCAAATCTACACAAACTAAATCCAAATAGCGGAGAAACATAGAGCAAATATATTTCTCCTAGACAACATAAAACATCACTAAACAGCTGGTCCACACACTGGTGAAAATATCTCACACTGTACAATGATCCAAAAATTGAAATTCTAAATATAGAAACCTCTGGAAACCTTGAATAACCTGTAAGATCCACACAGTAATAGTATCAATACTGAAAGAATGAAAAGCAAAATACTAGAGCACACTTTGAACATTTGCACAACACAGTTTACTCTATTTATTAAATTTTCTCAAAAGCACCTAGAGACCAAGTACCAAAGCCATCATCTCAGCTCATTACTTCATTTGAACTCATATTTAGACTCTGCAACAAAATAATAGCTCCATCTACTCATAACACTTCCTTAAGGTCTCAACTACACATGCATAACCTATTTTCCTCTTTTCACAATTTTTAAAATATCCTTAACATCTTCATCCCATAGTTGACATAAATGAAAAAACCATTCAATAAACTTCCTATTGACATCAATGAAAACACCATAATTCTTGCAACAATCTCCCCCTTTGTCATTGATGGCAAAACAAGATGTGCAAAGCCACCAAAAACCACACAACATTTTTGAACACTCCCTCTCTTTTTCTCTCAAATTACATAGCCTACACAACGTTCCTAAAAACTTTATTTTTCACATGATCTTCGCTCCCTGAGTAGATAAGTTATCCATTTTTTGACATGATTCTCTCTCCACTTTGACATCAATGGAAAGGATAAAATGTTTTGCATTTTTCTCCCTCTTTGAAACTGAACCAAAATTACCTTCTCTGAATACCCCCCCTTAGGAGTACACCCAACTAAATCAGCAACACAATGACAATACATGATACTACCTACTCCCCTGAGAGGTAGCCACAAACATCGGTCCAAAAAATAGATAGATTCATATATCCACTGGACTGATGCACCTCTATATGCATCTAGTTCAAGAAAGGAGGGAAAATAACCCCCAACTTCTCCTGAAGATACTCAAAAGTATCCTTAAGAAGAGCCTTAGTAAATATGTTAGCAATCTGATCCTTTGTAGGAACATACTCAAGCTTCACTTCATTCTCCATAACCTTTTCTCTCAAAAAGTGATATTTGATAGATATATGCTTTGTCCTTAAGTGCATCACTAGATTCTTTGAAATGTTTATTGCACTTGTATTATCACAAAAGATAGATATAGGTTCGTCAAATACAATTTTTATATCCTTCAATGTTTGTCTACTCCATAATACCTATGTACAACATGATGTTGCTGCAATATACTCGGACTCTACACTGGATAAAGAAACTGAATCTTGTTTCTTACTCAACCATGATACCAATCTACATCCAAGAAAGAATGCACCACCACTTGTACTTTTCCTATCATCAACATAACCAACCCAATATACATTTGTATAAGCGTTTTATGTGAAATCAGTATCCTTAGGATACATGTATGTACAAGATCATCATGGAAAAAATAGGCCCTTAAGTGGTGAAAAATTTAGAAAAAATAGAGTTAGGAAACTTGACATAAAAATTTGAATATAGTTATCTATATTATTTCAAAAATATGTAAGAATAGAATTTGTAGCAAATTGAATGTAGTTTCTAAACTACTAGGTTTATTTTTTTTAAAATCTATTTGGTGACAATTTGAAATTTCAATGCAGTAGTACTTAAATTTTAGAGAAAAAATAAGAAGTAGGTGTCTGTCTAACCACCCTAACCACAATAAAATGATAATATTTTTTTTATAAGATTTTAGATATAAGTAGAGGACTTATGTCCCGATGTGATGTGTATTTTTTTGTAATTTTTTTCCAAGTAAATAATTAATTATGAATTTTTTATTACAAATTTTAAAAATATAAAACTCATATGTCTAACCACCTTAACTTGGTAAAAATTCATGAATTTTTTTTTTTTGATCCTATAGTATGTGAAACATATAATGTGATGCATGTTTCAAATTTAAAAAATGTGATACCATTTGAAAGCTATAGATGTATTTCAATTACCTATCAATCAGACTTTAGTTGTAATTCAAATAGAAAATGTATAATAATTATTTATTATATTCAAAGTAAAGAATAATTTATATTGGTGGAAAGCTGAGAATCTCCTTTAAAAACCCTTTTCGTTTCATCAATTTTGGGTTAAAAAAAATTCGTTAGCCACATTCCCTACACAAACCCATCATATTGCCACTTTGTGGCCCATCATGATCCTGCACATACCCATACCACAAATCATAATCCAATGTGCCTCTTAAATATCTGAATATTCACTTCACTTCTACAACATGTGTTTCTTTAGGATCTTCTTGAAATCTAGCAACAAGAAAAATTGCATTCATGATAATCAGTCTTGTAGCAGTTAAATATAGCAATCCACCAATCATAGATCTATACTTTCTCTTATCAGCCTTAGGAGAATCATCATATTTGCTTAATTTACAACTAGTCACCATAGGAGTACATACTAGTTTGGAGTTATCTATTTCAAAATTCTTCAACATTTCTTTGTCATGCTTAGACTGTGAAATGAAAATCCATTTATTAGTTTGATTGATCTATATAGCCCAAGAAAGAAATTCATCTCCCCAAACATTGACATCTCCAATTCTCTCTTCATTTATTCAAAAAAATTCTTGTACATAGCCTCATTTCCACCAAATATAATATCATCCACATGCAAAACTACAATCATGATTTTGTCTTCCTCAATTTTAAAGTAAAGATTACTATCTACGAAGCCCTTGCTGAAACCTTGTTGTATCAAGTATCTATCCAATCTTGCATACCAAGCTTTGGGAGATTTCTTCAAACCATATAGTGCCTTATTCAAGTTACATACCATGTTTGGTTGATCTAATAATTGAAAATCTTCCAATTGTTCCATATAAACCTCTTATTTCAATTCTCCATTCAAAAAGGCGTATTTCACATCCATCTGATAGACCTTAAAATCTTTGTGTTGCAAATGCCAAAAACATTTTGGTAGCTTCCATACTAGCCACAAGAACTAAAGTATCCTCAAAATATATGCCTTTTACTTATGAATAACTCTTACACACAAGTCTTTTGTTGTTCTTAACTACTTCTCCATTCTCATTCAGCTTGTTCCTGAATACCCATTTAGTTCTCGTTATGTTCTTGTTTGTCAATCTGGGGACCAATTCCCAAGTCTTATTTTTCTCTATCTACATAAATTCTTCTTCCATTTCCTTCATCCAATGTTCATCCTTACATGCTTCACTCACTAATTTAGGTTCAACTTTAGAAAGTAAACACAATTATACATCAACTTTAGCAACTTTACTTCTTGTTAATACACCTTTCCTCTTATCTCCAATAATCTAATCTTCAAAATGTTTCTTTTGCACATACTTAGGGGTTTTAAGGGTCTTCTCTAGAGCTTCTTCCTCTTCAGTCTATACTTCTTTTTCATCAATTATTCCTTCTACTTCTTTGCAATCAGGATCATCTAACACATATCCATCTACTGTAATAGAATTCTGCAAGTTTTCATCAACTTTAATATTTTCACTTTCAACTATCTCTCCCAAGCTCTTGTTGTAACATATGTAAGCTTTTCTTTTAATAGAATAGAGAAGGAAGATACCTTCATCAGACCTTGCATCAAAATTTCCTAAGTTTTATTCATCTCTTTTGATGTAACATTTGCTTCCAAACACTCTAAAGTACAAGTACTTCACAATATGAATCTTTTGATACCATAGCTCATAAGGAGTCTTTGTGCTATTAGCTTTGGCTTGAACTCTGTTAAGTATGTAAACAACAATATGGATAGCTTCTCTCCAATAGACTTCTAGTAGATTTTCCACTTTCATCATAGTCCTTGCAACTTCTTGAATAGTTTTGTTTTTCCTTTCAACAACTCCATTTTGCTAAGGAGTTCTAGGGGAAAACAAATGCTCTTTATTCCATGAACTTCACAAAACATGTTAAACTCATTGGAGGTGAATTCACCACCTATGTCAGTCCTCAAACACTTTATTTTCAAATCCATTTCATTTCTAATCATAGCATTAAATGCCTTGAATTTATCTAATGCATCAAATTTCTCTCTCAAAAAAATAACCCATGTCATTCTAGAGTAATCATTAATCAAAAGCATAAAGTACCTGTCACCTTGTAGAATTATCACCCTTGTAGGACCACAAAGATCTATATGCACCAATTCCAGTAGTCTGGTAGCAGATTGTTCCTTTCCCTTAAAGCCACTCCTTGTTTGTTTTCCAAATTGAAAACTCTCGCAAACAACATTGCTAGGTTTTGTGATCTTAAGTAAATCTCTCATAACATGAACAAACTATTTTTTTCCAAATTATTAAAATTCATGTGACACATCCCCTAGCACTATAACTGACTATCATTAATTTGTGACATAAAACAATGACCATCAACACCCTTAAGATAATAGATGTTTCCATCTATTCTCTTACCTGTAGTAATCATAGTTCTAGACCCTTTATGGATCTCACATGCTTCATCCTTAAATAAAATATTATACCCTTTACTACACCATTTTACAACACTCAAGAGATTATGTCTTAATCCCTTAACATAGTTAACATTGTCAGTATTATGTTTGTCATCAAAATTGATTGAACCTATTCCACAAATCTTAGCTTTTGAATCATATCCAAATTTCTAATCCCCCATCATATTTTTCAAGTTTAACAAACTTACTTTTGTCTATAGTCATATGATTAGAACAACCATTTCCAACAACCTAGTAATTCTTATCTTCTTTGACATGAAATGCAGATACCAAAGTACCTTCAACCTTATGCTTCATCTCCAGAATATTTTCCTTCACACAAATTTCAGGGTTAGCATAACCAGATTCTTCTTTTATAGCTAAAAATAGACACTTTGGACAATTATCTTTCCTTTATTTTCCTTGTTATTATTGTTTAAAGCTCTCTTTGGACATCTAGAAGCATAATGACCTATACCACAACAACTAAAAAAATTGAAAGGTAATTTACCTTGATACTTATCAGTGCCCTTTTTCATCTTACTAATGGAGTTAGCTTCCAGATCATCAAGATCTTCTTCACCTAAATCTTCAACCTTCTCTGATTTCTCAGCCTTGAAAGTAGTCTCTACTTTTGTACCTTTCTTCATTTTTCTCATTTCAAATGCAGTCAAAGTACCAATCAACTGATCTCTGGAATATTTTTCAAAATCATTTGTTTCCTCAATAGTAGATACCTTTTCACTGTAAAAATTTGGAAGAGATTTGATAATTTTATTCACCACTTTATATTTTTTAATTGTTGAACCAAGACCTCTCATATCCCTCACCAATTCATCAATTCTTTGAATGTAGCCTTTAATTGTTTCATCCTTAGACATATGCATCATTTCAAATTGTGCCTTCAATTTTTTCAACTTTGCTTGCTTGACCTACAGATCTCCTTCATAAATGATAACTTATCCCAAACTTCTTTAGCAGTCTTCAAACTCATAGCTTTAACTAATTCATTTTTTGAAAGACTATTCACAATAATAAATCTTTCCTTACCATTGATCTCATGCGCCTTGATTTTTGCACTTGTACTTGGACCATTCAAAGGTGGATTATATACATTTTGATAAGCCTTCTCAACCTCATATCACTAAATAGACAAATATCCTTCCATCTTTGTCTTTGAGAAAGGATAATCTGAGCTATCAAATCTAGGATATTCTGAAGGAATCTTGTTCACCTTTCTAGATCTACCTCAAGTAGTTAATCTCTTCTTCAAGGAACCTTTCTCTGATACTAATTGTTGAAATGAACAAGACAACTGAGAGGGGGGTGAATCAGTTGTAGAAAATTAAGCCTTCAAAAACCCTCAACAATAATCAAATCCACAAGCATACATTAAGTCCTTATTCTGTTAGATTGATTAAACATGAAATGCATATAACAAAAACTAAAATCACAACACCATAAACATGAGAACACCATATTTACATGGAAAACCCAATGAGGGAAAAACCACAATGAGGATTTGCTCATAATATAAGTAATATTAAAATGAGTACAAAGGGGATCACTACCAGAATAAGACACATTATCCAAAAATGCTCACAACTAGGGCTCACTGCAATAGAAAGAATAAAATAATATAGAAGAATAATGTTGCATAGATAAACACTTCTCAATGCAACAAGGAGTCCACCACAATTTCTCACACACTCTCGCAGTCTCACATGAAAGATTTCAGATGCCTTCAAATCACTGCCTTTAGGAACCCTAACGTGAAGTTCACACTGCTCTGCTCAATTTATCATCACACACATCACTCGCATCAATATATCATCTATCTTGATTCTTACTCTTTCACTCACCCTCTTGCATCAACATGATACATATTTATATCAAGTTCTAACTCAAAAAATCTTTACAATGTTAGCCACTAGCCATTATACATTCAAACTTGAAATAGGTCGGCACCCAAACATTCTCATGATGGATATGAATGAAAGGTGACCTAAATAAATCTTTAATTAGGACCCAAATAGATCCCAACACACTTTAACACAATTCTATGAGCTTCACATGTAGTGTTAAACATAAGGTTGACCAACATCCATGCAAAAACCCATAAACATTAAGTACATGCTTCCTTAGATCAAGCCAAAAGTTTCAAAAAAAATAATTCACTTGAAATTGATCCATAATAATCCATGAACTACATAAGATACATCAAATACTTCATTCAAGCTTGCATCAAAAAATACTTCAACCCAGAACAACTGTAACCCTTAATTGCAATCTGATAAGTGAAACTTATACTGTTCTACACCAAATCAGGTAAAAACTCAAATAAATAAAGATAAAAGAATTATAAGAAAATTCCCAAATTTTCACAACCTGAATCCAAACAGTGAAGAAACATGGAGAAAATACATTTCTCCCAGACCATGTAAAAAAACACTAAACAACCAGTTCACACAATGTTGAAAATATCTCACACTGTACAATAATCCAGAAACCCAAATTCTGAATATAGCAACCTCCAGAAACCTTAAATAACCTATAAGATCCACACAAGCATACCATCAACACTGAAAGAATGCAAAGCACAATACCGGAGAACACTATGAACATTTGCACAACATAGTTTACTCTATTTATTAAATTTTCTCAAAAGCACTTGAAGACCAAGTACCAAAACCATCACTTCCTCAAGGTCTCAACTATACATGCACAACATGTTTTCCTCTTTTCATAATTTTCTCAATATCCTTAACATCTTCATCCCATAGTTGACATAAATGACAACACCAGTCAACAAACTTCTTGTTAACATCAATGGCAACACCATCATTCTTGTAACAACTTCGAGATGGTTTAATGCACTCAAACACCTTTCATCTAAGAGTTCCAACTCATTCAATCTAGACATCTAATATTCCTTATTGTTGACCATTCCTTTCAAGGATACTCACAATGAGGGGATTTCAAATTCAATAAGTAAGATTGCTTTAGATCCATAAACCAAGGAAAAATTAGTGGCACCTGTAGGTGTATGAATACTAGTTCAGCAGGCCCATAGATCTGGGTTTAGTTGCAAATTCCAATCATGGTTGGTGTTATTAATAGTATTTTTAGAATAGTTTTATTGGACACTTCATCTTGACCATTTCCTTGGGGATAGTAGGGCATCACGAATCGGTGTTGGATAGAAAACTTGGAACAAAGCTCATGGACATCTTGGTTCTTGAATGGGGTTCTATTGTCCATTATGATAGTTTGAGGAATTCCATATCAGCAGATTAGATAATTCAAGATGAACTTGGATATCTATTTCCCTGTGTTGTATGTTAATGGAATTGCTTCTATTCATTTTGTGAAGTATTTAGTTGTAGTGATAATGAACTTGTACCCACTGGATGAAGCAAGGGATAGCTTACCTACCATGTCTAGTCCCCACTGCAAGAAAGAACATGATGTTTCTATAGGTATTAGTTAATGTGCTAGTGCGTAAACAAGATCACTATGATGTTGACATTGGCAGCATCTTCTTGAGTACTAAATGCATTATTGTTCCATTGAGGCTGAATAATACCCTATTCTTAGCAATTACTATACTAGATTAGGTCCACTAGAGTGAGACCCAAAAATACCTTCATGCACTTCTTGTAAAGTGGGTTGTGCTTCTTCCACGTTGAGACATCAAAGTAATGTTTCATCTAGACTTCATCTATATAGGGTATCTCCTAAGATGGTGAATCAAGATTTTTTACGGATAAAAGTTTTCTTTTGGTTCATTGTTAAGTCAAGAGGTATGATACCATGCTGGATATGGTCAAATGTATCTTGGTACCATGGTGAGTTAGTACCAACAACATCAAAAACAAGCTTCGACTCTAGGATATTGAATGCTAGTATAAGGATTTTCTCCACAAGGAATCTGTATTTAGGAATGTTGTATGGAATGTCGAGAAATGAACCTATTGTCACCATAGTGTTGGCTGCTTTGTTGTTGATCCTGGGAACTTGTTCAAAGTCGATAATGACAAAGTAATTTTTGAAACTATCCACCATTATTTTATACGGTATTATCTTATCATCCTTTGCTTGATATTCATCATTTACCTACCTGATGACTAGTTGGGAGTCACCATAAACCTATAGTTCCTTTATCCTCCATTCAACAACCATCTTCATTCCTGTGATTAGTGCTTCATAATCAGAGATGTTATTGGTACACAAAAAAGAAATCCTATAAGCCTTAGGTATACTATCTCCTTGGAGTATGAGAAATAAGATACCCGCTCCTGAGCCATGTTGAGTGTGGGACCCATCAAAGTACAAGGTCCAACAACTAGACTAATCAGTTAGAAGTATGCTTTCATCTGAAAATTCCATTGTTAGTGGTTGATGATCTTCCATCGGTGCATCTGATAATTGATAGATTCTATGATTTTTCCTTTGATATCTTTTATGTCAATGTAATCTATAAAACTCACTAAGTATCATTACCCACTTAGTGATCCTCCCTATTAGAGTTACTTTTGCTAATAGATACTTTAGGGGATCTATTTTAGATATCAACTTTACTTGTCTATTTAGGATGTAGTGTCTCAAATTCTATGTCGCAAAGATGACAGATAGACACACTCTTTCTATGGGGTGAATAGTTCAATTCATAGCCCACTAGTGTTCAACTAATATAATAGACTGCTCTTTCCTTGTTATTATCATCTAGTTGTGCTAACGGAGCTCCTAACACTACCTATGTTGTAGATGCATATAGGATCATTTCCTTATTTAGAATTAGTGGTCTTAATATGGTGGAGTGAATAAGTAATCATTGATCTGTTGGAACGCCTAATCACATCTGCCATCCCATTTGAATGTTATGTCTTTGTGGAGCAAATGGGTGAATGGATAAAACTTGTTTGCCAACTGTGCAGTGAATCTCCTGATGGACTATAGTTTAACTTTTAGAATTATCAGTTGCTTCAATGTTTTTGGAGGAGGCATTTCTAATATAGATTTCACCTTTGTAGGATCTACCTTGATGTCTCTTCTTGATACTATATAACCCAACAGTTTCCCAAAAGTTATGTCGAAGACGCATTTCTTAGGGTTGAGATGCAAGTTGTATTGTTCTAGCCTGCCAAATACTTTTGCTAGGTGGGTCAAATGGTCTTCTCTTTTGATGTACTTTGCTAGTATGTTATCTACATAATCCTCCATAGTGGTATGCAACATATCATGGAAAATGGTAGTCATTGCACGTTGATAGATTGCCCCTACATTCTTTAGACCGAATGGCATGATGTTCCAGCAAGAGGTACCCCATGAACAAGTGAAAGTTGTTTTATGTTGGTCCTTGAGGGATATTTTGATCTTATTGTATCTGAATAATTTTTCCATTAGTGATAGCATTTCATGCCTTGCAATTAGATCTACAATCATCTCGATACTAGGTAGAGGGAAGCCATCCTTTGGGTAATCCTTGTTTAGATCATGAAAGTCTATGTAAATCCTTATGCCCCTAGTGGGATTTGATATTGGTACTAGGTTAGACACCCATTGAAGATAGTGAATGGGTTTGATGAAGCCCACATCTAACAATTTCTAAAGTTCTACTTTTACCTAAAGTGCTATCTGTGGATGCATCTTCTATAGCTTTTTCTTGATGGGTTTAGCTCTAGAGAATACTGCTAGGTGATGCACAACCAATGCTAGATCTAGCCTTGGCATGTTTGCATATTCCCATGAGAAGTAGATTTTTCTTTCGTTGCTAAATGTTCAGAAGTTCATCTTTTCTTCAAGATCAAGTGATGTTGCATGATATGTATTTTGGGTATTTTTGGTGTGCCAACATTGATGGATTAGACGTCTTCAACTAGTAGTATTGATTTCTCTTGATATTCTATGGTGGGGAGATTGAATGTTCCATGTTCGAGTACCTTAGAGAGGGTTTCACCTTCAGATGCATCCTTTGTTTTTCTCTTTTCCGGGTCTGATAAAGCCACATTGTGGTTTTCTTTAGGGGACCTCTTTTTTTTTTTTTAATTTTGCTAGTTTATTTTCATGACTAGAAGATGCAATCTACCCCCAAAATATGCTCCTTGGTCTAGTTCCATTAAAAACCCTACCTTATGAACTCCTTGCGGTATACTAGTTTGAAGTCCCATGAACCCCATAATAGCCTCATCTTTCTAGAATGTTTCCAAAACCAGAGTATGATGTTGTTGGTCTTGATCTATCAACAGTGGATAATGTAAGGATATTTTGTCATGAGTATCTACAAAGCTTATGGAAGTCGTAGCTAGATTAGGGACTTTGGTTTTTCAAGGCTCCATAAGGTATCTAGGTTATATTAACTAGAGTCACATGAATCCCATTTGTATTCATTGGGATTTTTATCAATATGGTCGTATCAGATGTAGATTTCGAAGTGAGGGTATTTATGTTGATATTTTCAAACATGTTTTGGATATACATACAGTTGTCTAGATGTTCACAAGTATTTGATGTCTCAACAGTAGTAGAAGTAGCTCCTTCCTCATAAGAGGTTTTTTCAATATTTGGGGTAATCATGTTAGATGCACCATAACCTAGTCCAACATTATTTGGGAACTTTTCCATAATAATTGGTTCTCTTTTTCCTTGTTCATATAAAAAAGGCCACCTTGTCTAATGAGCCCCATGCTTTTGGCTATTTGGTATCCTTTGATTCTACAATAAATTTGAAGGGGAGGTAGTGGTATCTCCCATCCTTCTTATTTGTAGATCTAGGAAGATAGGTACTCTTCACATACTTTCTAATTTTGTATTTCACCGCACTTTGTGAAGATGATGGGTTTGACTACCATTGTGATAGTTTGAACATGTTTGATCTCTTTTGGTACTCCATATTTCTTAGGTGTTGGGGGAAGCATTCCAATACAAAAAGATTGGTTGAAGTGGTATTCCCCACAACCCTTGTCAAGTACTTGAATCTTGGTGTAAAATTTATGTAGCTTAGTTGATGATGGTGTAGTGGAGGACAAAGCTAGTGATGTTGGGTCAATGTATGAAAAGGAGTGAAAAGATATATCATTGCTGGGTATTTGCTGATTTTTTTAATACTTTTTCTCCAATTTAGCATAGTAATGGAAAGGTTTAGGGTAAAAATATATGGTAACTTCCTTATTGTCATAAGGGAATTTTAGGAATTGATGGAATGTAGATGGTATTTCTTTCAAAGCATAGATCCATGGTTGACCCAAGAGAAGGTTGTATGGAAGCTCGAGGTCTAGTACTTGACATGTAGTTTCTATTATTGTTGGTCCTATCTGAACGAGTAGCCTGATTGTCCCTTCTGAATTTCACTCCATGTCATCATAAGCTTTGATGGTGATGCTCTTATTTTTATCTATGACATCATCAAAGTATCCTAATTGTTCCACAAATTTTATGGTAAAAATGTTTAGACCTGCACTGTTATCTATTAGTAGTACTCTCTTGAATTTTTGTTTATAGATAGAAAGTGCTAAATAAAGAGATTGATTGTGAAAATATTTTTGTGGAAGGTATTTCTTAGAAAATAATAAGTGATGGGTGGATGTGATATTGCCAACCATGGCTTGAAACTGATTAGTGTAAAGGTTGTTTGGGATTGACATTTTGACAAGTTCTTTCTCCAATATTTCCTTATATGTTGGCTATAGTTTTAGGAGCTCTAGGAATGAGATTAAGGAAAGAGTTTTATTAAGTTGTTGCACAATGCTATAGTCACTTGATGGCTTACTTGTGGCTTTTACTGGGGGTTGGGCTCCTTGGATTGTAACTCTCCTCCTTCATGTAGTTATGTTGCATTCATAATTTGCACCTAGTATGGTTACCACATAGATGATATGATCCTCACAAGAGACATTTCCTAGAATGGTATCCTCACCATAAGAAAAGCGAGCCTTACAATAATCTTGTTCTTTTCCTTAGAATGGTTGGGGATTGGATTTATGTAAATCTTTAGGTCTTTGTTTCTAGGATGAGGTTTGATGTCTACTTCTATCTTTTCAATTAAGTCTTGCATGATGTTTTTAAGTCTCATGCAATTATTGGTGGTATGCCCCTTGATTTTGTGAAATTCACATTTGTCATTCTCATTACACCAAGGGGGTTTGAAGTTGGGTTCCTCATAATTTGTTTTGTCGTTAATCATGATGAGGTTCTTTTGGACTAGTTTGTGCATGATGACCTCAAGGGATTCTCCCAATGGAGTAAATTTCCTTCATGGTTGGTCATATTGTCTTGGTGGTCTCCTTTCGCTATCTTGTCCTTGATTTTTTTATTGGTTATTGGGTTGGTTGTTTTGAGAATAATTGCGTTGGTTGTTTTGTTGATAATTGGGTTGGTTGTTCTATGGGTTATTTGAAGCATAGCCTTGATGTGCTATTTGAATATGATTTTGTGGCACATTGGGAGTTTACACAGTGCGTACAACCTTAGGGTCCACTACTTCATCTTTGGTTACATCTTTTTCTTCTCCCATATCTTGGGTTTGTCATTTGAAATAGAAGGTTGATCTTTTGGGTTGTAAAGTTTAATTACAGCCCTTGCAATGAGGGCTCTTTTGATTGGTATTCATTTTTCAATAGCCTCTTCAAAATTGCTTGGGCACAACACAGTGAGGTTGTAATTCATATCTGAATGTACATTGTAGATGAAGACATCGACAAGTTTTTTCTCTAGCTCGGGCCACTTAATTTTGCTCACTTTGTGTCTCCATATTTGTAGGTGCGAGGAAAATGATTTACCTTGATTTTTTTATTTTATAGAGGTTGGTGATTGTAATATCCTGTTCTATGTTATATAAGAAATGGTTGACAAAATTATTTGACAATTCATCAAATGTTTTGATACCTAGAGGTAAACGAGAGAACCAAACTATAGCGGGCCCACTAAGACTCCATGGAAAAAACCTCATCAAGTAGGTGTCATTTTGTTGAAGTTCCATGCAAGATATTGAAAATTCAGATACGTGCTCTATTAGATCTCCTTTCCCCCTATACTTGTCAAATTTTGGTATTTCAAATCCTTTGGGGAAAGGTACCATGGATAAATTTTGATTAAATGAATATGGAAAAATGTCTTGAAGAGCATAGCTCTTTTTTGGGTTTTCAATTTGTATATCTAATATCCTTTGATTGAGTGTTTGTAGTTGCAAATTTATGTCATTGTTTAGTGTGCTTGCTTGAGGATTTTGGGTATTGTAGATCTATTTCCCCATGATGTTTGTTTGGTCATAAGTAGGATATTGTGTAGACATGGGATTTTGACAACCATGTTGTGTATAAGGTATGTTGGGTCCTTGTTGTGTACCTTGATATTGAATTTGAGGTGTTCCTTGATACTGATATTGTAGTCCTCCTTATTATTGTGGTTGAGGATTTTGATTTTGGGTTTTTTGAATGACGAGTTGTTGAGTTCAGGGTATACCTTGGTAGTTTGTTTGTGATATCCCTTGTTTTTAATATTGTTGAAGGGTACCATGGTATTGCATTCATGGTACATCTTGTTTTTGTGAATGTTGTTGAAGGGTAACTTGGTAGTTTATTTGTGGCACACCTTGTTGTTGTGGATTGTGTTGAAGGTTACCTTGGTATTGAATTGATGGCACACCTTATTGTGGATTGTGTTGAAGTTTACCTTGGTAGTTCATTTATGCCACACCATGTTGTTGTGGATTGTGTTGAAGGTTATATTGGTATTGAGTTGATGGTACACCTTGTTGTGGATTGTCTTGAAGGTTACCTTGGTATTGCATTGATGGTACACCTTGTTGTTTTGAATGTTGTGGGGATTTCCCTTGTTGGTCCATTGGAAGTTTCCCCCATTTGCAAAAGACACTACAATGATGCTTTGGTGTTGTCATTGATGACAAACCTAGTTGGTAATTGGATCCGAATGACATTATTTTCTCCTACCGACAGTCAGAGTAAGGACAGTCTGGAAGAACAAAGCATTCAACAATTTGGTGTTTAATGATACACACACAAATTTCCAATTGTTACTTTGTGTTGTGGACCTCATAGGAGGTTTTTTAGTACATCTAATGTGTTGTCTAGAAATCTTGGTGCCTCATATTGAGTCTTGTGTGAGTTTGGAGATCCGGTTGATAATTCCCTATTTATTAGTATTTTGGGGCTGACTCAGTTGATAAAACATGTTGTGGATGTTCAGGAAATGTGTGTTCGAATATTTTTGTTTTTTCTCATTATATTTTGGGTCCAAGCTAAGGTGTAGCCAACCGTTGTGGATACACATTGAGTTTTACTTATGATTTGAGCCAACAAGTTGCAAACATTTCTAAGTTTTGTTGGAGCTGACTTGTAGCAATTAAATCCCTAGTCACAAATATATATAGATGATTGATTATATCATTTAGAGATATGTGTGGTGTGTGCCGATGTGTATTGTGAATACCAGTAGTGTGTTAGACTGATTTTATGCACAGTTTCACTTGCACATAAATATTTTGTGTAGAAAGTCAAAGTAGAGCAAAGCAAAAGATCGGTATCAGTTAGGACAAGAGATTGACATCTGAGCCTAACCAGAACTGTAATCAAGCATTTGTAGATGTTATTTATTTAGTTCATTCTCTTGAATCTAATCCAAATCTCTACAAGGTAGTGTTCCTTATTCTTTTGAGAAATGAGCTCTAGGCAGTGTGCCTGAATGCAAGTGCATTCCCATTTTGTAATCTTTCTTTTAAGTATACTCAGAACTTATTATGGATTTTCCATCCACTATGGTTTTTCCCCTAATAGGGTTTCCATGTAAAAATCCTTGTGTTATGGTGTTGTGGTTTTTTTCTTTCTATTTTTGCATATTACTCTTGGTTGAATGTTCTAAGTGGATTAAAGATCAAAATAATAAAATTATTTTTTGTAGAACACTGATTCACCCCCCCTCTTAGTGTTGCTTGTTTCCAGCATCCCCATGTTTTTCATATTGTTGTTTTTTGGAATGATTTTGGTTGTATTTCCTTGATAATATTGTGCCACAACTGCTTGTTCAATTTGGGAAGGTTGTCTAAAAAATGGGTTATTCATGGGTTGCATTTGATCATTGTTATGTGAGAACAATGCTGGTATGTTGGGATTCATGGTTGGTTTTACAATTTGTCTAACTATTGTTTGATCTCCTAGTGGAATAAGATTAAGTTCTTTTAGTATGTCCATGTTGAATTCAATGGGTAGTTTAGCACCACTTTTTGCCGATGTGAGGAAATATGAGTTTGCATTCTTCCCAAGCACCTTATCCATAAGATTTTTCATTTTAGGATTTTGGGAGTATTCTAATAGTTTCTCATCAATGATTTCTCATCACTGTCATATTCTTCTATGATCATGTCATTAGGATTTGGAAGTTTATTTTGACTATCAATCATTTTTTGGTGTCTAAGGAGTACTTCCTCATCACTTGGTGGTTGGTTTTGTGTTGTTTCAAATGAGGTTTATTTTTGAGGAGTTGTAAGGTCACTTGGTTTATAACCCATGGGTTGGTTTCCTCATTAGTGATGTTGGTTGTTGGTGCACTTGAGCTACTCTTGTTGGCTTCCATCTTTTTTTTTTTCTGTTGAGATCTCATGGTTGTCATAAACAATTCCAAGACCTAGTTGAATTTTTGTGATCACTAACTATGGACTGGAATGATGTTTTGTTTTTGGGATTTTCTATTTAAAATGTTTTTGTAAGCTAGGATTATCTATTTCCATGTAGGAGGTGGTAATACTGGTCTTCTGGCTATAAGATTAGCTTTTCATTCCTCTTTGTCTAGGATTGTAGCTATGTTTCTCCACTGAGTTGGTGTTTCCTTTTTCTCAAACATGAAACTTCTCAAACTACTAATAATGTCCAATTGATCACCTTCAACTCATGTGAGGTTTGGTTGTATGATAGGAGCAATAAGATCTGGTTGTTGAATAGGAGTAGTAGGATACCAAATGGTCATGAAATGTAAGCTTTTTCTCGATGTTTGATCTTTTTCTATTTAAAAGAATGATGAATGATGATGATGTAAAAGGCCTTTAGGAAAAAGGTGTTGATGTTTATCTATGGTTTTTGTGATAATAAAGACCCTAAAGTATGAGTGATGTTTGGTGGATGTTTTGGAGATTATGCTAATTTTAGGACTCAACTTGTGTGAAACTTGGACTGATATTTTACTGTACTTTTCTAGATGATATGTTTGAAGATCTACTTGAACTATCCTTGAGGTGAAATAAAATGTTAATATATTAGAAATTGATAGCAAAGGAATAATCCAAGTTGTGTTTCGATTTTGAATCCTAAAACTAGGTTGATGTGCTTGATTTTTGTGAATGGATATGGAATGATGCATATATGATGTGTTTTGGAGATCTGACTATTTTATTCTTAAAAGATCAAATATTAACCAGTTTTGGATTAGTCTCTGATTTGCACCAGAAAATAGGGCAATAGCGGAAATCTTTGGAATAGTAGTGATTGAAATGTAGGACAACTACAGTCAAACTTAGAGCAATAAAGATCTCTATTTCAAGTTGTGAATGGTAACAGAGAAAACAATAGCACTAAATTTGATACAAATAGTTCTGTTTAGGTCAATAACAACTAAAATTTTAGGACAATTGCAGCAGGTTTTATCAAAAACGTCCTCTATTTGCAATTTTTCTAACTGGTGAAATAGTGAAGGCAATAGCGGTAGATTTTTCAAAAGAGACAATCTTTAGGTCAACTGTAGCTAGAAAATAGGTCAATAGTGGTAATGTTTAGATCAATAGCAGCAATGTTCAGGTCAACTATGGTTCTATTTTTCAAAATTGAAAACTTTTTACAGTGACTATCATAAATCAAAGAGCAATAACGACAAGTTTTAGGTCAACTACAGAAATATTTAGGTCAATAGCGGTAAGATCTTTGCAATAGTGTATTTTGTTCAATTCTTTCCAGTTTATCATTTTAACAATAATTTGGACGAGTTTTTAATTTTTGAGATGTTCAATTTGATTATTTTAAGAACATTGTTTCTGAGTTTTGGCAAGTGACACAACACAATAATCACAATTTTTGACTCTAAATGTCTATATTTTAAGCAAGTTTCTTTCCACAAAGCTCAAATTTTGTGAAAGTCAAGATACTAAAACTATAGTTCCCAATGTTGTCTTTGGTCTAAATGTGACTTGAAATATAAGGATAAATATTCAAAATCCCTTAGAGATATTTGTTTTGAAAAAACAAGATATCTTTAAGGGATGCAAATATAGGGCTCTTTTCAAAGGTATTCACACTAAGTCCAAAGGTTTTGTGATTTTGATCACCAAGTTTAATGTTTGTTTTCTTGAGTCCTTTTTAAATCAAGCAAAGTATTTGATGTCCAGGGTAATGGGTATTTTTGGCAAGTTCATGGAAGACAATCATTACAACCTAGAGGATAGGCATGTTATTTTAGGTGGGATTACCTCATGCCCCAAAGGGATGGTTTAGATGCAACTTATGGAGAGTGTTATGCCTCAACCATAAATTGGACTTGGTAACTTCTCAGAAGTAAATTTTGATGCACCACTTCCAAAGAATGTTTTGGAAATAAAGGTGGCCTCTACTACAAGGTTCTTAGTCATTGTTTGGGGGACAACCTGCCTTGCTAACATCCAACAAGCCACTTATTGCTTTAACCACTCCCACTCAGGGATTTATATACCCAAAGGTACCTCCATGTTCTGAATGACACTATCAAAAAATTAATCAAAAGTTTGATCTTTGTGTTTAGTCTTGATCATTTATATAGTAGCCTGAGAGAAATATCACTTTGAGTCACCTTGATTTATCCAATGCAGGATGTATCTCAAGGAAGACCCTCTAAAGCTTAAAAATAGTAAAACACAAGATGCAAAACTCAAAGTTCTTTTCATCATCCAGGATCATCCTAAGACACAAGGGAAGATGATAGAGACTTATTTTTCCAAGCACAGAAAATACGACATACAACCCATGGCAATTTGATTTTTAATCCCAAATTCAAAATGTGTAAAGATATAAATTCATTTTTATGTGCATCAATTTCAAAGTGTTTGAGACTTTAGAAAAAATATAGCAATGCACAAATAAAAATGGATTTGTTCAATTTTAAGCACCGAACTTGAGTCTTTCTAACAACATTGTCCATCTTAATGTGGTCAACAAAAACAAAAAGCGTTCATTCATCAACAAAATGAAATACAATGGTCAAAACAAAATGTTCAATTTTATAATCATCAAATGAAATTTTGTTTAACTAAGAAAGCTTTAAAGTTTCAATTTTTTTTAAAAACACCAATTTGAAGTGTGCAAGTTGTGGGTTCATTTTTACAACACCAAATTGAAAGATTCTTTAAACTAAGAAAGCTTTGAAAGTTCAATTTTAGAAACACCAATTTGAAGTGTGCAAGTTGTGGGTTTAGTTTTACAACACCAAATTGAAAGATTTGAAAGTTCAATTTTAAAAACACCAATTTGAAGTGTGTTCTAATTATGAAAGTTTTTAAAATTAAAGTGTCCTTGGACCACTTGCCAACCTTGCAATGAAACTGTTAGTTGTTCTCATGGAAACATGTGCCATACTTCTGCAAGGTCTACACAATCAATGTTAGAAATTTCCCAAAACACCAATTAGTCAAACACTAGCATTAGAAATTAAAAAATTGCTTGTAGATTTAAAACAGACATAAACAAAGCAATAGTAGTAATATTATAGACAGTAGTGAACTTTGTATCTGCAACAATAGCGGTCAAGTTTTTCAATAGTGGTCCAAAAAAGTGCAACTAAGGACTTGTTACACACAATTGTAGTTAAAATTTCAAAAGTAGTCTTGTTTAATGCGCTAGCAGCTAGAAAAAGTACAACCACAGTAAGAATGAGAAAGCAACATTCTAGAATTTCTGCATGAAAATTATCAACAACGTTTCTAAGAAATACAATTGCATTCTGAAATCTGCAGCTGCTTAAGAAAACTCGAGGAAATGTCAATGTTAAGGACTGAGGTCCCACCAAACGTGCCAAATGTTGTAAGGGGAGAAACAAGCATACATAAAGTGAATAATTAAACTAATTCAAACAAGATTAAGATCCTAAAAACCCATTACTCATTTTTTTTTTTTATAAAACTAATGAATTCAATGAAACAATTCTTAGCAAATGAAGAAAAAACAATAAATTCAAGAAATTATAATGTTACACATATCATGTTGAAGTGTATTTGTATCAATTTTGAATCTTGGATTGTTGTAATCAATACAAAGCCTCCATTAATATTGCAAAAGCTTCAATGTGTGTAAAATGTTAAGCTAGATTGAAAGGATATCTCTCAATGTGCTCAAGAGTAATTGCTCAACACTTTTCTATGAAGATTCTAGATGATTTGTGAGACAATAGAAGATTTTTTTATAGATTTCTTGTTTTGAGATGAACGATCAAGGTTCAACAATGCAAAATCACGATCAACAATTAAGAACGATTGAGAGGAATTAGATTGCTTAGTTAGCTAATGTGATTGATCCAATTAAGGATGTTAATTTCATAATCAGAGGATTAAGATTGCATAATCTGTGTGACTAAAGAAATCATTTTGAGTAATCAATGGGATTAAAGAATCAAGTTGAGTGGTTAGTGGGAATGAAGAATAGATGAGTTATTTAATCAATTAGAGTGAGAAATTAGTGGTAATGATTTGGTCAATCACAAAAGGGGTAAAGATAATTAATTAATTAATATTTTGAGTTTGAACATACAAGTCATGTTTGACTTTAACAAAAAAAGTTGTATTTGTTTGTTGACCATATTGAATGATGTTGAATAATTAATTTAATTTAGGTTTAGAAAGGCAGAAGTGACTTAATTAAATTATTAATGATAATAATTTAATTGATTTAGATGAATAGGAAACATAATTAAATAATTGATGTTTATTTAATTAATAGAGAAAAATAGGGGATTTGATGAAAATGATGTGAAATGCAGTGTTATTAGCTGGTAATGATGTCAATGATGAAAAACTGTCATTTAGGATGTGTGATATGTGCTTAGGTCAGTTTTACATGTCTATAGGATCAATGAAGCAAAATAAAACATGTTGAACAAAATAATAACCACAATACCTTGTGCCAAGAGATATGATCAAGTTTTTGATTGTTTGAAAGATCAAGGTAGGTGTTTGACTAGGAAAGATGTATCCATCAAGATGCAATAGTTTGATTGTTTGGTTGATTGTGATAAGTTACAAAAGATTTGGCTCAAGATATGTTAGATGTTAACTTTATTTAACAAGAATCCTTTGCTTTGATGTTCATTAAAGCCCAATGTTTTAGAATGTTAAAGAATTTATGCTTTATTTAAATTCATTTCTCATAACAATGATAACACAATGATAAATACAAATTTAAATGAAAATGATAAACAAGATCTTATTCCTTAGTCAAGCTGAAAACCAAATGAGATATGGATGGATATGGATCATTGATATGGGTTAATGATAGGACATGTAAGGATACACCCTAGATGGAGGATGAAGATAGATGGATTAAGGTATGGAATGCTATGGGTGTAGGTAACCAATTACAAGGGAACCCAAAATATTTGGCCAAAGACAAAGGATAAATAGAGGACCTATGGAGTACTCCAAAGATCACATGTTAGAGTAATAACATGCCAAGGGATAAGTAATACAAGTGATAATGAAATGACATGGATATGGAAGATAAATGGATATGAAAGGAAACATGAGATAGAGGACAAGTGATATGGAGGATTGAAGACACACATGGTATAAAGCATGCATTTGATACTTGTTCTTGTTATTTTACCCCAATACTTTATGCAAGATCAAAGGAAGCTGGATGGATAAAATGGATAGCATGGAATATAAATGAAGGAATATTATGGCTAAGTGAAAATAGGATAATCAATAATTTATCGTATGAATGGAAAAGTCTTGCCCCCAAGTGTACAAGCAAAGGTACATGGATGGATGTGAAAGATAGTGAATACGAATGGATATGAATAGTCATGGAAATGGAAGCTAATGAAGGTGTATAGATATGAATGGAGGAATCAAGTGTCTCTTTGCTGAAGATAGTACCCCATTGACTAAATGTTTCTTATAGACCATGGTTAACACATTACCACTCAAAGACATTGGTAGGAAAATTGGTAAAGGGATTAAAGGTATGGAATGAGGGATGAAGGTTGGATGGAAGTATGGAATGGAGTAATTATGAGGAAATGTGGGAAAGAACAACATTGGAACACACCTTGAAGGGTGGTGAAAGTTAAAGGATTGAGATGTGGAGGTTGGGATAATAAACTTGGGAATGTAAGGACCCAAAATATATTTGGAGGGTGAGGAAAGAATTATGATTCACTTATGAGATGGAATATACTTAGATGGAGGATTGGATGATGGTGTAATAATGGAGTCTTTTGGATTAGCATGTTGGGATACCAATTTGAATTTTTATTTGAATGCATGGATTCTTTTGCTTTCTTTGGAACCCACATTGTTTTTACTTTTTTATTTTTCTTTATATCCTTTTTATTTTTTCTTAATTGACTTTTGCATTTTCTTGGAAATGTTTTGATTTTTATTTTGGAGCATATTTTTCTTTATTTTGGCATGTATTTTTAGTGAGACATAATGATATTTATGTTTTTATGGATTCTTGGATTTATGCATTTTTTGTTTGGTATCCCAATTGCTTGGAGAAGCCATAGAGGGATTATATGAAAATAGAGGGTTTTAAAGTGGAAGGTGTTGGAAAGAATTCAAGGGTATGTGCCTTTGTTGTTATTGAAAGGTCACATAAGAATATGCATTAGGAACATATGGGCTTAAGATGGACAGAAGGGTTGATGGATAAGGTCCAAGAATAGATGGTAAAGATGCTAGAGGAGGTGGACGTATTGATCTAAAGGGAGGCATTTTTTGTTTGAAAGAGATACCAATGTCTTGAGGAGGTATGTAGCTAAGTTCATAAGAATTTAGATGTGTTTTAATATTAGGGTGTTCAAGAAAACCTTGCTCATGAAGGCCCAACCCTTTGCCTTGACAATCCATCTTTTAAATAATCTTCTTACTAATGGGACACTTCTTGCTTGTGAAGAAAGACAAAAGAACATCTTCAAGGGTGTTGAATGTGGAAGATGTGTGGCATTGTAGGAGAAAACCAACTTTTTATAAAGGTGTATGAACCAAGCTTATATGTTTGTGGTTCATGAATGGGATCTTGTGAAAGATTAGGATTATCATGTGATGTGAGGGAAATGCTTACACCTTAGGGGTCTTGAGAGGTAACTGATGGAAATATTTTTTCTTTTGATGGACTAGGATGATGCCATGGAGGTGGTATGATAGGATCATGATATGAGGTGGATATGCTAGGATCATCAAATGGGTTGGATATGGTAGGATTATGAGATTTTATAGGATCTTACAATAGAGTTGATGGACTAGGATTATGGTACAGAGTTGAGAGACTTGGATCATGAGATGATATGGGTTCATGACATGGAATGGAATCATGAGATGGAATGGGATCATGAGAGGGAGTACTTTGATCTTGACATAAAGTGGGATCTAGGATGGCATGCTTTGGATCAATGAGGGAAAGTGAGTGGCATGATTAACTTTATATAGGTGCTATGAATTTGGAAAAAAATGAAATGGATGAGGTGGATAAACATGGGATGGATGAGGTGAAAGTGGGTGGAACTAGAAGACTAGGACTAGAATTTTGTGAAATAGGATTTTATATCGGTTCTTGTATTCCTTTGAGGGTGAATTTTGGTGTTGGTTGAACATGGAAGAAATTTTGATTTCCTTTGTCAATGAAGGAAAAGGATGACATTGAGGGTGACATAACTTGGGTATAAGCTTCAATGGTGGCTTGGATGGTGTTTAGGATCTCTTGGAATCTACTAACGGGACACATGATCATGGATTTTACGTGATTGTTAAAGTAGTTGACAAGGAGAAATTAAAAAATATCTTAAGGTATGAGATGGAAGATGGAGGATATGTTAGGCTAGTCTTGATCCATGGTTTTATGTAGGTTTATGGTTTTTCTTGCTCGATTAAAATTTAGATCTTGAATACACATTCACACATGGAAGATCAAACACACCTCCAAGCATATATACATTCTAATCAAATATGGTATTGAATGGTATCTTTGAATGTTTGATAAATGTTAAAACACAAATAATTTGTATGATAATGAAATGGTTTGCTGCAATGAGCACTTTTTGTTCTGTAGACTATAACAATGTATTGAAGTTCACTTATATTTTATAACAACCCTTTAGAAACAATCCCATTTCAATATCTTCATATGTTTGGAATAGAAAAGGAACAAAGTAGTTGTAGGTTGGAAAACACAGTGGGTTGTGACTCACTTCTCAATTCCTGTTCGATGTGCACTTTCTATTTTTTGTATATTGTAACAAAACAATGTATAAAAGTTCACCTTCATATTTTATAACAACCCTTAGTTTGAGTATTCATTACATTTGAATATCTTCATATGTTTGGAAGAGAAAATGCACATAATAGTTGTATGTCTGAAAACATAGTGGGTTGTGACTCATTTCTCAATTCTTGTTGAATGCCCAAGGGTGTAGAGTTCGGGGTGGAGTTGTAGTGTGGGGGATACATAAAATTAGCCAGATGGAGCTAAGGGCTAACTAACTAATTAGTTTGTTGCATGTATAGGGTTATGCAAGAGTATGTGGGTTGCAGGTTGTATAGAACATAGTGTTTTCCAACATCCAATTATATGTAGTAAGTATGGTTGTAATGAAAATACTGTGTTATTTGGACATTAAGAATTTAATGAAAGACTCATACTAAATTTATAAAACTCTTGGGTGGAATAAATTTTTGGTTTCAATTTTTTCATATGATGGTAAAAAAAGAAGCATTGAATAATTGTAGGTTGGAAAACATAGTGTGGGATGTTAGTAGATGATTTTAAGAAATCTACTCAAATTCCAAGCATCTCCTCATTTATTCAATACCATGGAAGTTAAAAAACTTCTCCCTTGTCCCAGTATAAGGGCCATGGTAGAAAATCCTAGCTACCACTCTCTTATTCTTATGTAAAGCATTTCCTTTCATATTTTAATTCCATTTTTTTTCAAATATTAATATTTAAAATGAAACTGTAATCTTACATTGCCTTTTGAAGGGTAGAAACTTGAGGAACACATGTATTGTGATGTTCATCTTTTGTTAACGCTTCAACCTTTCACATTTGTAGCCTTTTTTCCACTCTAACAACCAATTCAGTCAATGTATGAAGCTCATTTTTGTGATGTCTATTTTCAAAAAGAGAAAGATCATAAGACTTTAGGTTAGGCGATATTTCAAATGTGAAAGCCTCTTTTCCATTGGAAACCATGCTGCAATTTATGCTTCAATTCTTCCTAGCATGTTTTGATGAATAACACGTTGAGACTCTACCTAAAATAATGCATGAAGCCACCTTAAAAATTCACCTCCTCGCCTATGACTTCCACTAGTAAGAAGACCACTTGACTGAAAAATGGCCCCTTCAAGAGTTATAGTTGGAGATCACATATCTCTATGACAAGGAATCTCCTTTCCAACATCTGAATTGCTGCAAAAAAATGCACTATGAAATAAAAATTGCATAGCTACTTCAATTTCATCTTCATATGCAACAAGAGATAGTGCTAGCCTTGCATTTTCATTGCTCACCAATTTTGTTGTTGATTTTTGAGTTGTTAATGAAATGGTATGGGCTTGGATTTTGTTTAAAGGGATAATCATTACTCTTCTTTGTAGATGTCATATTTGAAGTAGTATCTTTCCTATTTGTTCTATATCCACTACCACATTACATAACTTCCCTCCTCCACCAACATCTAATGCAACTATTTTTGTGGCATCTTTAACTTTTATAAGTTTTGCAACAACACCTTTGACTTTTTACCTATCAAAATGCTTTGCAGTACCATTGTAGAAAAATTGAACATTTCCTAATTGAGCCTCGAGGAGCCTGATATCATCCTTCAACTTGGGAACTATGTCAGATTCTTGGAAGCACTCATTTTATAATGTCTCTAGGCCCCCTTCTTCATGGGAAACACCTTCCATTATTGTATTTTTTTCTCAAATTCCTTTATTTTAGATTGTAGTTCTCTCCAAACAATGTTAAGCTCCTCTAATTTTTACCATGACAACTTCTTCTCTTTTAATTCCGTTCCTAATCGATTAATTTTAGTCTTCAATTTTTTTGCTCCACTTTCAGCACTTCCAAATATTGCTTATGAATCTACAAATTGATTATTGGTATGCTTTTCCTCATCACCACTTCTCTTACCTCTTAACACCCCCTTCTATTCCTTTTCATGATCTTCTAACTTCTTTATCTTTTTCTTCAAGCTTTAGATACGTTGCTCCCTCATCAACCCTTAGGACAACAAAATCCCTTTTTTGGATAAAGTTTGGAATTTCTTGAATACTTTTATGTGCCTTTGTAGTTGTTTTTTGGTGAGTTTTCACAATATCTTTATCATTAGACTATGAAAATGTCTCTTTTGACAAGCTCGTTACACAACTTGTCTGCCTTTTTAGATAAGAATTTCATGCCTCCACCCAACTGATTCTCTTTTTTTTTACTTAGATATAGCTTTTCCTTTTCCTTATCATCTAGTTACAATTTTATTTGTTCCACAAAATTGCTTACTTCAAGAATTATTGGATTCTTTTGTTCAAATCCATTTATAGCATCATCTCTCTCCTTTTTTTCTTGCACAAATTCATATGCAATACATTTTTTTTTGAGTTAATCAACTTCTACATTGCCATTTTCCCGTTGTACATATTGCACATGCTCCTTCCTAAAATTCTCATGAGCATGAAGAACCTCTTCAGTTAATACAATAACTATCTCATTCACTTTGATTTTCTTCTTCCCAAGTGTTTTTAGAGTAGATTCCTTTTTCATTACATACTCTCTAGTACATCCTCTTATTTTTTATTATAGCATCTCATATAATTCTTATAAATTTATTTTTTTGGGTTGTCTTTTATTTATTGCAAGTGAAGGGATTAAGTATATTAGGAATGGCTATGATTTTCATAGTGGTTATGAGAAATAGGACTAAAAAAGGGTTCTATTAGATAACACACTGTGATTAACTATGCATCGTATGCCAAATTTTACATAAGTGATGAATTGATGGTTATTTTTCTTTCTTTGAAATAATTGAATATTGCTTGTAGTTCTTTCAATTACTAAAAGGATCCTATAATTTTGCAATGTACACGTTAGAAAATCTAGTGTATTTTCTGTAGCATTTCAAGTGAGTGTTAAAAAACTATTGTGTGTCTTCAAACTTTCAATTTTTCATACACAAACATAGTATACTAAAATGATCTTCTAATTTACAATGCACACCTACACATGTAAACACATGAGTATGTTAGGAGAAAAAGGAGGTTGGAAAAAATGTTGTGTTAGGAAACACAGTGTTGTTAACGTTTTCATAAAAGTGAAAAATACAAAAAATAGAGCAAGAAGAATTTGTTTAGTCAATACATTATCTCTCATTCAGTTTTGTTTGCTTATTGTCAAGTGTTTTTAGAGAAGATTATTTTTTCATTTCATACATCCTACTACCTCTACCTCCAATTTTGCATGGTCATTTTCCCATTGCACATACTGCACTCACTCCTTCCTCAACTTTTCAAGCCAAGGAAGAATCTCTTCATTCAATACATTATCTTTCTCATTCACTTTTGGGTGCTTCTTGTGACATCCCATACATTCTAGTAACTACTACCTTCAATTTTCCATTATTGTTTACCCCTTGCCCAAACTAATAATAGGTAGAAAAACATAGTGGGTTTTTGTTTGTCTCTTTCTAAACATTCAAAGCTAAGTGTTGGAGATTAGTGGGCTAAGTTGCTAGTTTGGGTATGGGTTCACATATGGGTATGGGTAAGGGTATAGTGGTATGGTAATTTTTTTCCTTCTAGTTTTTATAACACCTAGTATTTCCCAACCTCTAATTCTAAGCTCCTTGAAGCCTTAGATAAGTTGCTCCCTCATCAACCCTTAGGACAACAACATCCCTTTCTTGGATACAGTTTTGAATTTAATGAATACTTTTAAGTACCTTTGTAGTTGCTTTTTTCCCAACTTTGAGAGAGTTTTTATGATTAAATAATTCATATGTTTCTTTTAACAAGTTATTTGCAAAACATGTCTACATTTTTAGATAGGACTTTCATGTCTCCACCCAACTGATTCTCTTTTTCTACACTTAGATCTAGTTTTTTCTTTTCCTTTCATTCATTTCAAGTATTTTTAGAGGAGATTCCTTTTTCATTCCATACATTCTACTACCTACTCCCTTCAATTTTCAATTTCCATTTTCTCCTTCCTCAAAATAATAGCAGGAAGGATAACATAATGTATTTTTGGTTGTCTCATTATCTACGTTCAAAGCTAAGTGTTGGAGATCAGGGAGATGAGTTGCAGGTGGGGGATGCATAAAAATATCCAAATTGAGCTGATGGGTAACCAATTGGGTTGTTGCATGTAGAGGGTTTTACAATAGTAAGTGGGTTGTAATTTTTATAACACCCAGTGTTTTCCAATTTGTAGTTTTACAAAATAGTATTAATGTAACTAAGACCTTTTGTTTTCATAAATACACCATAATATTTATTTATTTAGAGAAGTAGTGGATGAAGCAGTAATTGGAGAAGATTTTGTTTTTCTACATGCTTGCAGTGCTATTTTTTTTTATGCTTTTTTCCTTTATTGATAGTACAACCCAAGATGTTGAACAAAAGGATTCACATCAGCTAGCTTCCTAGTGAGTCTGAGAAAAATAATGGTAGTCCATTCATGACAGACAGGTTGCATTCTACTTTTAAATTCAATTATCAGACCATCAAGAATGCAATCTGTAAGATTGGTAGATTTTTTATGTCGATGGAACCTACACTCCCCTATTCTGGAGTTGACATAGAATGTGGCTTCCTCTCCAACTCTATTGACCTACTAAGAAGCAAAACTCTTCTCTACATTCTATGTGTAAATTATGTGTGGAATTTTATGGTCAATACATCGCAACTGAATGAAGCACCAAAAAGGTATGATTTTGATGAGGGTATATACCCCATAAGTGGTATCTTTACACATTTATTGCTTCAATAATTCTCAGATGTGATGTGTGTAAGAGAATCTTTTACAAGCAACCTACAAGATGATGGTCCTAGTTTTTTATACCATGCAATACAATTGTATGGTCATTTATTGGAGCCACATGTCGAAGAAGATATATGGGGGGTGTTTTGTGCCCTTCATACATTAATAGATAACCTCATGCCAATTCCAATAAGAGATCAAAATCTTATTCAAAATCTTGGCTTAGGATACCCTCGTTGTTCGGATGAGGCTAGAAATGAGAATACAAAATCTGATTAGGATCCATCAGATGTTTGTTAAGACTAATGTTCAAAGAAAGATAAAAAATTTGAATTGTATGTTATATTACTATTTTAGTATTAAGGATTTTTCCCCCTCCAAGATGCTTCTGATACTTGTTGGAATACTTTTTAATATAAGCATAATTGTAGCTATATTTAAGCATCTTGTCTTTATTTTCATTGTCACAAAATTCTCATAGCAATTCACTTTTTTAAATTAATGAAATATTTGTGGGGTTTTATCATTTTTAAAAATACATAGTTGCTAAATTGTTTGAAGATAAGGGATCCAAGGTGCCTAGAACAACAACTCCTAATCTATTTTTTTTCACTTTTAGGAAAATGTTAACAACACTGTGTTTTCTAACACAATAGTTTTTCCAACCTCTTTTTTCTCATTACATTCTCATACATTTACATGTGTAGGTGTGCATTGTAAATTAGAATATCATTTCAGTATACTATGTTTTTGTATGGAAAAATGTGAGTTTAAAGACACACGATGGTTTTTTAACACTCACTTGAAATGGTACAAAAAACAAACTACATTTTTTAGTGTGTACGTTACAAAATTATAGGATCCTTTTAGTAATTGAAAGAACTACAATCAATATTTTCTTATATCAAAGAAAGAAAAATAACCATCATTTAATCACTTATGTAAATTTTGCATATGATGCATAGTTAATCAAAGTGTGTTACCCAATAGAACCCTTTTTCAATCCTATTTCTCATAACCACTATGAAAAGCATATCCATTCTTGATCTTCTTAATTCCTTCATGTAGAAAGTGATAAAAAATGAGAGGATGTACTAAAAAGTATGTAATGAAAAAGAATACACTCTAAAAACACTTGGGAAGAAGTAGACCAAAGTGAATGAGATAGATTGTCTATTGATTGAAGAGATTCTTCCTACTCATGAGAAGTTGAGGAAGGAGCATGTGCAATATGTGTAATTTGAAAATGGCAATGCAAAAAAGGATTAACTCGAAAGGTTTTGTATTGCATATAGATTTTTGCAAGCAAAGAAAGAGAGATATGATGCTATATGTGGAGTTGAACAAATAAAGCCAAGCATTCTTGAAGTTAGTAATTCCATGGAAAAAATACAATTGGAAATGGATGATAAGGAAAAGGAAAAACCAGATCTAAGAGGAGAAAAAGAGAATCAGTTGGGAGGAGGCATGAAATTCTTATTTGAAAAGGAAAACAAGTTCTGTAATGAGATTATCAAAAGAAAAATCTACATAACTTCTAATGATAAAGACACTATAAAAACTCACCTAAAAACAATTGGAAAGGTACATAAAAGTATTCAAGAAATTCCAAACTCTATCCAAGAAAGGGATGTTGGTGTCCTATGGGCTAATGAGGGAGCAATTTATCTAAAGCTTGAAGTAAAATATATGAAAAGAAGTTAGAATATCATGAAAAGGAATAGTAGGGGGTGTTAAGAGGAAAGAACAGTGGTGATGAGGAAAAACATATTGATGATCAATTTGTAGATGCAAAAGTAATAGTTGGAAGTGGTGAAAGTGGAGAAAAACAATAGAAGACTAAAATTAACCAATTAGGAAAGGAATTAAAATATAAGAAAAAAATTTCATGGTGAAAAGAAGAGGAGATTAATGCTATTCAAAGAGAGTTGTAATCGAAAACATAGGAATTTGAGAAAAAAAAGATAGCAATGGAAGGTGTTGCTCATGAAGAAGGGAACGTGGATACATTAGAAAATGAATGTTTCCAAGAATTTGACGTAGTTCCCAAGATGAAGGATGATATCAGGCTCCTCCTCGAGGCTCAATTAGGAAATGTTCAATTTACCTATAATGGTCTTGCAAAGCATTTTGATAGGTCAAAAGTCAAAGGTATCGTTACACAACTTATCAAAGTTAAATATTCCATAGCAATAGCTACATTGGAGGCTAGTGGAGGAGGGGAGTTGTGTAATGTGGTAGTGGATACAAAAAAAATAGGAAAGATACTACTTTAAATAGGACATCTACAAAAAAGAGTAGTGATTATCCCTTTAAGTAAAATCTAAGCCCATACCATTTTTTCAACAACTCAACAATCAAAAACCAAATTGGTGAGCAATGGAAATGCAAGGTTAACACTATTTCTTGTTGCATATGAAGATGAAATTGAAACAACTATGCAATTTGTATTTCATAGTGAATTTTTTTGTAGCAATTCAAATGTTGCAAAGGAGATCCCTTATCATAGAGATATGCAATCTCCCACTGTAACTCTTGAAGGGGACATCTTTCAGTAAATTTTTCTTCTTACTGGTGGAAGTCATAGGCAAGGAGTTGAATTGTTAAGGTGGCTTCATGCATTGTATAAGGAAGAGTCTCAACGTGTTATTCATCAAAACATGTTAGGAAGAATGTAAGCAAAAAATACAACATGGTTTCCATAGGAAAAGAAGATTTCACATTTTCAAGAAATCTTGCCTACACCTGAAGTCCTATGATCTTTCTCTTTCTGTAAAATAGACATCATAAAAATGGGCGCCATAAATTGACTAAATTGGTTTCTAGAGTCACAGAAAAAAGGCTACAAATGTACAAGGTCGAAGCGTTAAAAAAAAATGAACATCACAATTCATGTGTTCCTCCGCTTGCTACCCTAAAAAAGGAAATGCAAGATTATAGTTTCATTTTAAATATTAATATTTGCAAAATGTTGGAATTAACATATGAAAGGTAATGCTTTACATAAGAATAAGAGAGTGGTAGCTAGTATTTTCTACCATGGCCCTTGTATGGGAGAAGGGAGAACTCTATCAACATCCATTGTATTGAATAGATAAGGAGATGTTTAGAATTTGTGCATGTTTCAAAAAATCATCTACTGACATCCCACATTGTGTTTTCCAACCTGCAATTATTCAGTGCATTTCTTTAACCATCATATGATGAAATTGAAACCCAAAATTTAGTCAATCCAAGAGTTGTTATAAATTTTGTAGGTGCCTTTCATTAAATTCTTAATGTCCAAATAACGTAATATTTTCATTACAACCATACTCTCTATGCATAATTGGATGTTGGAAACACTGTGTGCTATACAACCTATAATATGCATACTCTTACATAGCCCTCTATGTGCAACAAACCAATTAGTTAGTTAGCCCTCAGCTCTATCTGGTTAGTTTTATGTATCCCCCACACTGCAACTCCACCATGAACTCTACACCCTTAAGCATTCAACAAGAATTGAGGAGTCACAACCTACTATGTTTTCCAACTTGCAACTATTATGTGCATTTTCTATTGCAAACATATGAAGATATTTAAATGCAATGTTTACTCAAACTAAGGGTTGTTATAAAATATGAAGGTGAACTTCAATACATTGTTTTGTTATAGTCTATAGAAAAAAAAGTGCTAATTGCAACAAGTCAATTCATTGTCATACAAATTATTTGTGTTTGTGCATTTTCTATTCCAAACATATGAAGATATTGAAATGGAATGTTTTCTCGAACTAATGGTTATTATAAAATATGAAAGTGAACTTCAATACATTGTTTTGTTACAGTCTACAGATCAGAAAGTGTTCATTGGACAAGAATTGAGAAGTGAGTCACAACCCACTGTGTTTTCCATCCTACAACTATTTTGTGCTTTTTCTATTTCAAACATATGAAGATGTTGAAATGCAATGTTTATTCAAACTAAGGGTCATTACAAAATATGAAGGTGAACTTCAATACATTTTTTGTTACAGTGTATAGAACATAAAGTTCTCATTGAACAAGAATTGAGAAGTGAGTCACAACCCATTGTGTTTTCCAACCTGCAACTATTTTGTGCATTTTTTGTTCCAATCATATGAAGATATTGAAATACAATGTTTACTCAAACTAAGGGTTGTTATAAAATATGAAGGTGAACTTCAATACATTGTTTTGTTATAGTCTACATAACAAAAAATGTTCATTGAACAAGAATTGAGAAGTGAGTCACAACCCAAGTTGTGTTTTCCAACCTACAACTATCTTGTGCATTTTTTGTTCCAATCAAATGAAGACATTGAAATGCAATGTCTACTCAAACTAAGGGTTGTTATAAAATATGAAGGTGATATTCAATACATTGTTTCGTTACAGTCTACATAACAAAAATTGGTCAATGAACAAGAATTGAGACGTGTGTCACAACCCACTATGTTTTCCAACCTGCAACTATTATGTGTATTTTTTGTTCCCAACATATGAAGATATTGAAATGGAATGTTTTCTTAAACTAAGATTTTTTATAAAATATGAAGGTGAACTTCAATACATTATTTTATTACAGTCTAAAGAACATAAAGTGCTCATTGAACAAGAATTTAGGAGTCACAACCCATTGTGTTTTCCAACCTGCAATTATCTTGTGCATTTTATATTCCAATCATATGAAGATATTTAAGTACAATGTTTGCTCAAACTAAGGGTTGTTATAAAATATGAAGGTGAAATTCAATCCATTGTTTTGTTACATTATACATATCAAAAAGTGCTCACTGAACAAGAATTAAGAAGTGAGTCACAACCCACTATGTTCTCCAACCTGCGACTATTTTGTGCATTTTCTATTCCAAACATATGAAGATGTTGAAATACAATGTTTATTCAAACTAAGGGTCATTATAAAATATGAAGGTGAACTTCAATACATTTTTTGTTATAGTCTATAGAACATAAAGTTCTCATTGAACAAGAATTGAGAAGTGAGTCACAACCCACTGTGTTTTCCAAATTGCAACTATTTTGTGCATTTTTTGTTCCAATCATATGAAGATATTGAAATGAAATGTTTACTCAAAATAAGGGTTGTTATAAAATATGAAGGTGAACTTCAATACATTGTTTTGTTATAGTATACACAACAAAAATTGTTCATTGAACAAGAATTGAGAAGTGAGTCACAACCCAAGTTGTGTTTTCCAACCTACAACTATCTTGTGCATTTTTTGTTCCAATCAAATGAAGATATTGAAATGCAATGTCTACTCAAACTAAGGGTTGTTATAAAATATGAAGGTGATATTCAATACATTGTTTTGTTATAGTCTACATAACAAAAATTGATCATTGAAGAAGAATTGAGAGCTGTGTCACAACCCACTATGTTTTCCAACCTACAACTATTATGTGTATTTTCTGTTCCAAACATATGAAGATATTGAAATGGAATGTTTGCTCAAACTAAGAGTTTCTATAAAATATGAAGGTCATCTTCAATACATTATTTTATTATAGTCTAAAGAACATAAAGTGCTCATTGAACAAGAATTGAGATGTGAGTCACAACCCACTGTGTTTTCCAACTTGCAATTATCTTATGCATTTTCTATTCCAAACATATGAAGATATTTAAATACAATGTTTGCTCAAACTAAGGGTTGTTATAAAATATGAAGGTGAAATTCAATCCATTGTTTTGTTACAATATACATAACAAAAAGTGCTCATTGAACAAGAATTAAGAAGTGAGTCACAACCCACTATGTTTTCCAACTTGTGACTATCTCATGAATTTTTTGTTCCAACCATATGAAGATATTGAAAGGAAATGTTTATTCAAACCAAGGGTTGTTATAAAATATGAAGGCGATATTCAATACATTGTTTTTTATAGTCTACATAACAGAAAGTGCTCATTGAACAAGAATTGAGAAGTGAGTCACAACCCATTGTGTTTTCCAACCTACAACTATTATGTGCATTTTATGTTCCAAACATATGAATACATTTAAATAGAATGTTTTCTCAAACTAAGGGTTGTTATAAAATATGAAGGTGAACTTCAATACATTGTTTTGTTACAGTGTAAAGAACAAAAAATTGTCATTGAACAAGAATTGAGAATTGAGTCACAACACACCGTGTTTTCCAATTTGTAACTATTTTGTGTATTTTTTATTCTAAACGTATGAAGATATTGAAATGAAATGTTTATCAAACTAAGGGTTGTTATAAAATATGAAGGTGACCTTCAATACAATTTTTTGTTACAGTCTACATAAGAGAATTTGGCCATTGAACAAGAAATGAGAGGTGAGTCACAACCCACTATGTTTTCCAACCTGTAACTATTGTGTGCATTTTCTCTTCCAAACGTATGAAGATATTGAAATGGAATGTTTTATCTTGAACTAAGGGTTGTTATAAAATATGAAGGTGAATTTCAATACATTATTTTATCATAGTCTAAAGAACATAAAGTGCTCATTGGACAAGAATTGAGAACTAAGTCACAACCCACTATGTTTTCCAACCTACAATTATCTTGTGCATTTTTTGTTCCAATCATATGAAGATATTTAAATACAATGTTTACTAAAACTAAGGGTTGTTATAAAAGATGAAGGTGAAATTCAATACATTGTTTTGTTCTAGTATACATAAAAAAAAGTGCCCATTCAACAAGAATTGAGAAGTGAGTCACAACCCACTATATTTTCTTACCTACAACTATCTTGTGCATTTTTTGTTCCAATCATATGAAGATATTGAAATACAATGTTTAATCAAACCAAGGGTTGTTATAAAATATGAAGGTGATCTTCAATACATTGTTTTGTTATAGTATACATAATAGAAAGAGCTCATTGAACAAGAATTGAGAAGTGAGTCACAATCCACTATGTTTTCCAACCTACAACTATTATGTGAATTTTTTGTTCCAAACATATAAATATATTGAAATAGAATGTTTTCCCAAACTAAAGGTTGTTATAAAATATGAAGGTGAACTTCAATACATTGTTTTGTTATAGTCTAAAGAATAGAAAGTGGTCATTAGACAAGAATTGAGAATTGAGTCACAACACACTTGTTGGAAATTGTTGATATGTGGTTGTCATTGATGTCAACACTATTGACATTAATGTCTTTAAGGTTGTATATGTTGAGGATATTGAGAAAATTGTAATAAAATAAGTTGCAAGTTGTCGGTGATGCAGTGAAGTTAAGTATGGTGGATAGCTCAGTATATTGATGATAAGAGGTTGTGGATTAAAGGTTTTGTTGACAAGTATATCTAGTTTATCCACATGAAGTTTTAGAGGTTCACATGAAGATTTGATTGAGTTATGAGTATCTATGTTTTGACAGTTGTTTTGTTGCTTTAGTTGGTGTTCCTGAAAGAAGATGATGTGATTCTAGTAATTTGAGTTGTGGATTATTTTGTGGTGATTCATGATGCTTGTGGATGTTTCTATATCGTTCTATATATGTGTTTTTGGTCTGCATTGATCATTGTGCTTGTGATTGGTGATTTTCTTCTTTGAGTTCATTTTTTTCATGATCATGGTTGATAGGGTGATTGTAGCGTGTTGTGGATCTTCGAGGCATAATTTTTTAAGGTGTTTCATGTTTGAGACACGTTGTTTTGTTTCCTTACTATGTTTTGTTTGACATTGTTTGGTCTGCATTGATAAATTGTTTATTGATTTGGGCCGACAGTTTGTGCATGTTTCATATTTTGTTGGGCCAACATGTAGTTGATGTTATCCTTAGTTGTGAATATATATACCATTTGATGGTATGATGTATGATGCATACAGTGTGTTGTGTGCAAACAATGTTCTAATATTTCGAAGGTAGACATAAAGTGTGAAGAATAGTGAGTAGATGAAAGTGTTTATGTGCTTAACTAGAACTATAATCAGGCATTAGAAAATGTTATTTTCTTAGTTCAAAATCTTTTAGATGTAATCTAAATTTGACTGTAAAAGAGTGAGTCTTCTTTTGGGAAGTAAGCCTTTTTGTATTTGAGCAGTGTTCTCTAGGTAGTGTGCCTGAATGCATGTGCATTCCCCATTTGTAATACTTTTAATAGTGTATAATCTTGTGGATTAACCTCCATAGTGGTTTTTCCCCTAACAGAGTTTCCACATAAAAATCTTGGTGTTATGTGTGTTTTTGACGTGGTGATGGTTTATGCTTTCATGTTTATTTATCAGATCTGAGAATAAGTTTAATATGTATAATTTTTGTTACAACTAATTCACCCCCCCTCTCAGTTGTTTGCCCTTGTGTTGCCAACAACACTATGTTTTCCAACCTACAACAATTTTATGCATTTTTTGTTCCAAACGTATGAAGATATTGAAATGCAATGTTTACTCAAACTAAGGGTTGTTATAAAATATGAAAGTGACCTTTGACACATCATTTTGTTACAGTCTACATAAAAAAAATTAGTTATTGAACATGAACTGAGAGGTAAGTCACAACCCGCTATGTTTTCCAACCTGCAACTATTATGTGCATTTTCTATTCCAAATGTATGAAGATATTGAAATGAAATGTTTTCTCAAACTAAGGGTTGTTATAAAATATGAAGGTGAAATTCAATACATTATTTTATTACAAACTAAAGAACATAAAGTGAACATTGAACAAGAATTGAGAAGTGAGTCACAACCCACTGTGTTGTCAAACTTGCAACTATTTTTTGCATTTTATATTCCAAATATATGAAGATATTTAAATGCAATGTTTACTCAAACTAAGGGTTGTTATAAAATATGAATGTGAACTTCAATACATTTTTTTGTTACAGTCTACAAAACATAAAGTGTTCATTGCATGTGGTTACATTTGTAAGTAAGCTGACATAAATAATAAGACTTGAGGTGGCATTGGCTACCATTATTTGATGTCATTTGACATTGTTTATAATGAAATTTTACATGGCAGCAAAAACTGTCATATGAAATCTATAAGAGTATAGTCTTATCTTTTTCTAATTAAGAGGGGTAAATTCTTTTGACCCAAAGCTATGAACCGGTGAGGTCACAAATGGGGGACCTCATCCCCAATATAAATTGTCAAAAATTACACCCCAATGGGATTCAAACATTGATGGCAAGATTAACAATACAACTTAACAATCACACCGGAGGTCACCAGATTCTTTGCTAAGGAATGGAAGGATGGAAAAATTAAACTTTGTGGCAGGAAAATTTCCATTGATGAGCAGCTCATTTTTGAAGTGACCGGTCTTCCTATGGAGGGTATGAAATTTTACAGGGACAGAAAAATCTCAAACATGGTAGTGAAGAAATTTCCAAAGAAAGAAAAGGAAGAAGAAAAGTTGTGTAGGGCTTCCAAAATTTGCTACGATATCGGGAATATAAATAAGGTTTGGAAAAAGGTGCTAAAAGTGATCATGGAGTATATTACTTTGGACAGGAGATACACCAGGGTCTTTGGATACCATTTTGTGCTCCTTAATCACTTCTGACATCAGGTTAGGGTTTCCATCCCTTTCTATTTGGCTAGCTCTTTGAGTGCTAGCCTCAATGATCATTGTGCGAACCCTTTTAGATACACTATTCTTCATGAGGGTTTGCTGGTTTTAATTTCTGAACATTTCAAAGCCCAGTCGACATTGTCCATAATGTCCCTTTCTCTTGACTCTATTTCTGAAAAAGAGGAATTGGGCACAAGCTACACTTAGAAGGAGGAATGGGATACTAATTTGGAGAATGAGGAGGGTGAGACCTCTAAGTATCTAAAGAAGGGGAGTAACAAAAGAAAGAAGGTTAGTGTCCCCTATAAACATGGATTTTTGAACCCTAAAGGAAGTACTAAGGTTGTGACCCTTGGCTCTGATGAGGCTAAGTCCAAGGTGAAAGGTAAAACCCTTGTTACCAAGGACTCTCAGATAGATTCTTCGTTTGAGTGTTCTAGCTACCCTGCCATTGATAGAGAGGATAAACCTTATTATCTCGATGACCTTAGGGATGAAGATCATTATTTCAGAGAAAAAAGTGATCTCCCTATGAATATTCTGGCTATTGCTTGTAATGGGTCTATGGATTTCTTTAGATTGATGAGATGGGTGTTTTTTGAGATTAAGGAAATTAAGTTGAAATAGAGAGCTATGACATGAGTTCCTTGACAACACTGCTAGAGACAGAGTGAAGACCATAGACTTGTGGACTGAGGAAGAAAGGAAGTATATGGTGGATTGCCTCAAGAAAACTATGAATATCTTGATAAATTTAAGAGCAATCATGATGAGAAGCTATCGGCTATGGAGGAAAAACTCAAGCACATAAAAGATTCAATCTAGGTGGTGATGAATAATAGCCATATGATTTTAAAATCCATGGCTAACACAATGGATATGATGGTAGACAGTTTTGAGAATGCTTATCAAGACAAGACTATTGTGGAAGAGGAGGTGGACAAAGTACACAGTTAGGAATGTTATGGTGGGTCAAGTAAAAGAACTAGAGTAAACCTTAAGAGAAATACTAATAAGGCCCAAGTTAACATTGAGGAAATCAAGAAAGCAGTGTGTAATATGAACAAATTGGCATAGGAGGTGGCAAATATCCTAAAGAATATGGCCTAATGGTGGGTTTGTTGTTGGGTTTTTGTGGGTTCTTTTGTGGTGTTTCCTTTCAGCTAGTTTTGATGTTCTCTTTTGACAACTTCCTGTCTTGTTTTAATTTATTGCTTGGGTATTTATTCTACTAAATCTATCTCTTGCTTGTTTTTAAAGGGTTTTAGGGACCCTTCAAAACCTACTTTTTCCTTAATAAAAAACTTAACAATCACACCATGTCACTATTGGCAGAAGACTACAGTCTTCAAACATACCAAAATAATGTAATTCTACATGCCATAATTGTTTAATAATTACATAATCAAAGACCGAATGCAAAATGACTATTCTTAGCCTCTCTCATCCTTTCCTACACTGCCTTTTATGTGCAATTGAGGAGACACTCAAATAAAATTTTACAGGCTTCTTTGAGTCCTTGGCACTGATGTTGGGGTGATTCAACTTGCATAGATCCTTGTTGTACATTTAAGAAGAGGGTTCTGAGAAGCCTCTACTTTGACCATTGTGCTTTCAACACCTTCAACTTATAGCAAACCCATCAATATAAATGACTACATTCAACAATTTACATATGGATATAAGAAAAAGGAAAAATAAAATCTAAATGTAGAGAAAGAGAATCAGTTGGGGGAGAGATGAAAGTCTTATCTAAAAATAGAGACAACTTTTATAACAAATTTTTCCAAAGAAACATTTGCATTGTCTAATAAGAAAAACACTCTAAAAGCTAAGCAAAAAGTGACTACAATGACACATAAAATTATTCAAGATATTAAAAAATCTATCCAATAAATGTCACCAATAAGTTCAATGCCCAATTTTCCCACTTTCTTGCTAGGAATTAAGAAATTGGAATCTTCTCATCCTATTACATCAATGTAGCAAGATGACAATATTCGTATTTCTTAAAATTTCTGCCCAGGAAAATGATCTCCCCAGGAACCCTTTCTTCTTTTTTTACATATCAAGGCACATTTTCCTATCCCAAAAACTTTTATTTTCTTTGACCATTGCACTTTCAACACCTTTAGCTAGCAACAAACCCATCAATATAAATGATTACATTCAACAATTAACGTATGGATGGAAATAAATATAAGGTACTATGATATATACATAATAAAACAATTTATATGTACCTATGGAGGAAAAATACAATTGGAAATAGATGAGAAGGAAAAGGAAAAATTATATGGACCAAGAAATGTTGCCAATAAGGTCAAGGCCCAATTTTTTCGCTTTGCTTCGCTTCTTTGCCATAAATTGAGAAATTGAAAAATTTGTAGGTTAGTCTCCGATTTGGACTAGAAAATGTGCCTCATCCTAGTATATTTATATATTGGAAATAGATGATAAGGAAAAGGAAAAACTAGATCTAAGTGCAAAAAAAGAGAATCAGATCTTAACTACCTAGCCGAGGCACATTTTCTTGTCCCAAATGGACACTAGCCTCCTCACACCTGCCTCTTCCTTGTTCATCCTTTCCTTGTAATGGCAAGAATGTTAACATCACATCAAATTCAACTACATGCAACCAATTCATTCAAAATATTAAAATACATGTTCAAAAGTGGATTTCAGAATAGCCCTTTCTTCCACTTTCTTCCTCTGAAGGAGCCAAAGATAGTGTGTTTTCCAACACTATAAATAATGTGAGTTTTTTTTTGTTGCAATCAAATGAAGATAGTGAAATTCCTTTTTTAATGTACCAAAGAGTTGTTCCAAAATTTGAAGGTGTACTTCATTACATTCTTGGTGTGTCATCATAAGGAAATAACTGACAAGGGATGGTGTGTTTTCCAACACTGCAAATAATGTGAGCATTTTTTTGTTGCAATTAGATGAAGATAGTGAAATGCCACTTTTACCCTATGAAAGAGTTATTCCAAATTTTGAAGGTGGACTTCATTACATTCTTGGTGTGTAGGAAGCAAAACCTTTTCACAAGGAAATAATAGACAAGGGGCAGTGTGTTTTTCAACACTGCAAATAATGTGACATCAACATGCAAGCTACCATAAACAATAAGACTTTAGGTGGCATCACCTAGAGGTATATTTGATATTAAAATAAATTGAATGCACAACCTATAAACACATCCAAACAATGCACTAATTGAGTTATTATATCTATATTCTCGTCCTCCACATCACTCGTGCTTCATTTAGACCCTTCTCATCCTTAGGGTCACCCTCTACAACCTCTTCCTCTTCATCATGGACTATGGCATGAGCATGATCATCTCCTCAATTCTCGACCTGAATCAAAGGAACAATATATTGTCAAAATCAACATATTTATAATAGAAATTAAATTTTATAAATAAAATTGTAAAGCATTCCACTTGAAGCATTGGAAGAAAAGAGTAACTGGAAGTTTATAATCAATTACCGAACACGTCATTGCCTCAACGTTCTCCTAAAATAAGGGTACCTCCTCTGTACAAACTTTCAGGCCTCCTGGTTAAAACATTCCCACTTTCCAGTCAACATCATAATTGTTTGTTAGTGATTAAAATTAAACATTTGAATGCATCTTGTAATTATAAAATCTTACCTGCATGTCTGTCAAATGTGACCATCCCGAAGGAGATGCACCACTACACACCCTATCAGGTGTTTCAGCTACCTCAAAAACATTTGTCACTATATGAAGCACTTTCCCTTTTAAAGTACACATCTGTGGTTAGTTGTAATATGTAAAAAAGTTGCAAGTGTTACATACAGTTAAAGTTCCAAAATTTATTGTACCGTCTATTGTAAGAAAGCATATATTTTTTCAATCATAAGAAAAAAAAATTGAAGGTGTACTTCATTACATTCTTGGTGCATAGGAAACAAAAAAATTTCACAAGTAAATAATTGACAGGGGATAGTGTGTTTTCTAACACTGCAAATAATGTGAGCAATTTTTTTGTTGCAATCAGATGAAGATAGTGAAATGCCATTTTTATTGTTACAAATATAATTTAATACCATTATTCATTTGAAAGTATCTATGATGAGAAAAATAGTTTTCCACATATATACATACACAACATTTGTTTCTATACTCTATTGAATACCATTGACTACTATATTAAAAATTGTTGAGCTTAAACAATTTAAATGTCAACCTTTTCATTTCATTTATAAGCAAGCTACCGTAAGAAATAAGACTTCAAGTTCCATTTCCTACCAGTATATCTCATATTAACATAAATAGAATGCACATAATATACACACATCCAAACGATGCATCTGTGGTTGGCTATAATATATAAAAAAGTTGCAAGTGTTAGGGATAGTTAAAGTTCCAAATTTTTTTGCACCATCTATAGTAAGCAAGCATTTTTTTTTCAATCATAATTTGAAACAAAATTTTTAGTCTACCTAGGACTTTTGATAAATTTTAAAGGTGTCTTTCATTACATTCTTTCTATTTAAATAAAAAAACTTTTGAATACATTCATATTGTCAATATAATTCTCAATTCAGGATACATAAAAGTATCAAAAATCACTTGAGGTGTGACCAATCAATTGGGTTCTTATTGTGTAAGTAACAAAAAAAAATTCATTACATTCATACTATTTATGTGTAATTGCAAGTTCAAAAACATTGGGTGTTATGAAACTTGGTCGAACCCTCAAAAAATTCTCATGTTCCACTAGTTCAAATTGCATTTTCCTCAGTATTCTCTTGGTCTGCCAGGGATTAGGGTTTAGGGTTTTATGTGGGAGTTATTTGGTTTTGAATATATTCTCCTTTTTTCTAAACCTTTGGTCTTTTATTCTATCCTTTTGTTCACCTACTATGATTGGTTCATGATCATGTTAAAACAACTTGAGTTATTGGAGCCCATGAAATAACTAGCCCCCCGTGCCTAGGTCTAAGAAATATTTTATTTTGTAAGGTTGACTGATCAACCTTGTTTGGTCATTACATTATTTGAATGAAATGGTTTTAAGTCTTTTACGGACTTATCTTATGTTGTATTAGGTGGTTCCCTTTTCAAAACAACTTATGAGCATGTGCAGAATTGTTCCACTTAAGTTCCTATTCAACACTTTTGTCCATCACTCATTGCAGATAGCTTTACGAATGCACAATTTATATTAGCGATTTGCGATGAGTGTTGTTTCCTTTGCATCATGTATCACTAATAGGTTATGGATCTTGAGTTTGGCATTAGTGATGCACAATACATGTGTTCCCTTCATTATCATTGGCTTTCTTTATCACTAATTACATGTGAGTTTTGTGTCATGAATTAGTGATATGTAATAACCTTTTGTGCTCTTTACATTTTCTTCCATCGCTCATCGTAGATTGGTTGTAAACTTTGAGTCCCAAAGTAGCCTTGAATGATGCAGTCGTATGTTCCAATATTCTATCATTGATTTGAATTGCTCTTGTGAGAAATGTTTCTTGTGCCTTTGATTTTTAAGAAGGTACACGTGGCTTGATCTTGTTCCTTCACCCTTTCTCTCCCATCGTTGATGTGATCTATAATTTTAAGTGTGAATCAATGATATGTGAGGGGAAGTAAACATGATCAAAGGTGAGCCTCGATCCAATGGCTGAGACCTCATCGTGTGGATGTTCGCATCGATGATATGACTCGCAGAGGATGAAATATACCAGCAATGAGGAATGACCTCCAAATAAGAGGAAATGTGGCAACATCCTAAGGACATCATTTAAATCAAAGGAGAAAGTAGTGAGGTAAAAGGAGATCCACTAATATGGTTTTAAACTGAGATGATCAATGGCCAGGGCTTAAGTATGAACAACTAAGCATCAATTTGCTCGCATAAGTTTTCCATCAACCATTAATGGTGTTATGCTCCATTTTTTGGTCATAAAGAAGGTAGTTGGATTGTTTTCCACACATTTGGAATTGCTCAAGACTATAAAAGACAACCAAAGTCTAAGGAAATAGTATGGAGAACTCCAACAAACAATTGCAAAAGCAATATAATCAAATTTTCACCCGAGTAAGTAGATTGTGACATCCCTTCTTGCCAATTGTATTGAATTGTGCTAGTCTAAAAAATTAGTAGGGAGTTTGAAAGGTAAATTTACTTAGGGTTTACTCATTTTGCATTCTCAATTAGGGTGGTAAGGATTGCATAAGGTTTGAGAGAGTTTTATTTTGTAAATTGTTTCCTTAGAATCAAACCCTAGTAGATCTCTTTGATTAATTAAAAATTATAAACTCTAGCCTTGCCACATTTCAAAAATGAGCAAAACAGAACCTAGTGAATCTAGCATTAGGATTGAGAGAAAACCCAAGAATAAAAGAGTTAAGAAACCTAAAAATTAGGATGTCACATCTACACCTAAGCCAGAGGTGCCAAAAAGCACCTACAAATTCAACAGATTGGAATTCATGGAGTGAATGTGGCAGCTTGATTTTATTGACTGGGAGTTGTTCATAACACCTAGGAAGGGTCATGTGATTGTGCCACAATGTTCTTTTTCTTATTTCCATGCTACTAATAAGGAGGCATATGAGAAGTTTTGGATAATGGTAAATAACCTCACGATGCCTGTTTATGAGGTTATGAGCTTTGATCCATAGGGTTTTGTGAATGAGAAGAGAAGCAAGGGTGTATCTGGTTTTTCTCATGATTTTATGTATTCTGATGATGTGCTTAGAAATATGGTAAGTGATGGAATATTCAACCAAAGAATGGAGTGGACTACAATTTGTGCCATGGAGGGGGACATCATAAAATAAATTCTTTTTATGTAAGCCCATATGAAAAAATTGAGAACCCACTAAAGAGGGTTATAAAAAAGATAAAAAAATTACCAAAGTGGAGAGTTTAGAGTAAAGGTCAAGGAAGCTACTTGAAGAGCACAAGCTCTCCTAGAGCAACAACCTTGGGATATGGATACCCATGAGAAACGTGCTAAGATTCAGGGAGGAGGTGTTGAGGGAATAATAGAGGAGCGAATGGAAAAACATGTACCTAATGATGAAGAAGTGGAAAGGAGATTCCCTTCTCCAAAAATCGATGATCTTCTCAAGATTCAAAAACTCCTCAAGATAGAATTTTCAAAGGGAGTATGATGAGAAGGCCGATGATGATCCTAGGATCAAGGCCTATGATGCATTCATTGCAGATGATGTTGGAATCTGGCTTCTAGTGATGTCATTGATGGAAACCTAAGTCATATTTCTGGTCCATAGACTAGAATTTGTTCCTACTAGAAGGAAAAGTAAAGAACAGAGTATTACCAGTAGAAAGAATGAAGAATAGGGTATTCGGTTAAAGTTTAGTATGTAAATCTATATGCCTCACCTAATTATAATTTTAGGTTGTAGATCTTGAGGAAGATTCTTGAGCATCTATATTATCTTATTGTTAAGTTTTGTGATGTTGCATTAATCGATGTACAAGTTAGGAGATCCAGCAGGATGATTTTTTGTTTATTAACTTATTGGTGGCCGACTTAATGAATGTAGCATTTTGCAGATGTATAAGGAGTAATTATTTAAAATTTTTTATGTTCGAGCATTATTTTTTGGGTCATAGCTACGGTTTGGCCGACTTATGTGGATGCGCATTAAAAGATTGCTCATGATTTGAGCCGACATTTGAAGAATGTTTTGTATTTTATTTGAAGCCGACATATAGCAACTAAATCCTTGATAGTGGATATATATGTGAGTTCAGGAAATTAATTTTGATGCATGTAAATGTGTGAAGAGTAGAGAAAATGTATGTGCAAATATCAGAAGATCATATGAGCAAATTTTGCTTCTGCAGAAGAGGATTTTTATGAAGTAAATTAAGACAGAGTTGAGGAAAGTGCAGAATCTAACAAAAGGTCCAGAATATGATCTATGAGCTTCATCAAAATTGATACGAGGAATTTGTAGATGCTACTTTCTCAATTCAACCTTTTTTGTAATCCAAACATTTTGTAAGGCAGTGAGCCTTCCTTAATTTTAGCAGTGAGCTCTAGGCAGTGTGCCTGAATGCATGTGCATTCCATTTTTCTTCATAATTTTAACACAATATAAATTGTGGATTAACCTCCACTGTGGTTTTTCCCCTAATAGGGTTTCCATCTGAAAAAATATTGGTGTTATGGTGTTTTGATTGTTTCCTTCTTTTTCTTGCATCTTTACTTTTGTTGAAATGTTGTAAATGGTTTAAGATCTGAATTGAAATTTAAATATTGTTGAACACTGATTCACCCCCCCTCTCAGGGTTCCTTGAGTCCAACAATTGGTATTAGATCCTAGTTCCTCTAAAGAAGTTTAACGGCTTGAGGTGGATCTTGGAATGCAATGGACTCTAGTAGTCTTCAACATTAGATTTTGGTGGCACTTGATGATCTTGATTAGTCTAAAGCAGAAGTCATGGAATTAAAAGCAAATCTTGAGGATGCTGAAAAATTCATTCAATCATTGAAGGATAAAATCAATGAGTCAAGAGAAAAGAGGAAGGAGCTATGTGATCAGCTGAAGCAAAAAGAAAATAAAATCTTGGAAGATGTTCACCTAAATTAGACCCTAAAAGAAATAACTAAAGAATGTGAAAAGCTTGCTAGAGAAAATGTTGCTCTAAAGCTTGAGATGGAATCTATGGTGATGAGGAAAAATAAGGAGATTGAAGAAAAAAGGAAGAATGAGGGGACAGTCCTTAAAATAAATATTTGAAGAATGCAACAAAGTTAATAGTGGATTCATTCAACTGGAGATTGAACTACAACAATGTAGTAATAATGAACAAGAGATTGAAAGACAAATAATTATTCTCAGAAATGAACTCACTACAAATGAATGCAAGAAGAAGTTTAAGATCAGTTCTGCTAAGCTTGATGAGTTGACTAAAGGATAGAAGGATGAAAATGACAAGCAAGGTCTTGGATATGAGAAGGGAGAAATCTTTGAATCTGAGCTTGAGGATTCTAGACAAAGAAATCAGATGAACAAAGGAAGAAGGAATCCAGTAAGACAACCCAATGCTAAAAATTTTAATGGTCACTGCTTTGCTTGTAATAAATTTGGTCATATGGCTTCTCAGTGTAGAAGTAAAATAAATTCAAGTAGTCCATCATTTCCCAGTCAGTGTTTTAGTTGCAACAAGTTTGGTCATAAGTCAATTGAATGTAGAAGTATGTCTGTCAGTATAAGGAATGTTAAATGCTACACCTGTGAAAGATTTGAGCATATTTCTAATAAATTCATATCAAGAGGAAATCAATGGAATGAGTGGTCTAGACAAAGAAATCATGTGTGTTACAATTGCAACAGATTTGGTCACATTGCAAGATTCTGCAGGAACAAAAACATGGATAGAAGAGGTCCGATATACAAAAGAAGAATTTCACAAAAGGATGATAAAGGAAAAGGGAAAGTGACTAAGGAAGAAATAAGAGATCAGATGAAGAAAACATGGGTAAGGAAGAATGAATATGATGAAGGAAATAAGCTTGCACCAGAATCAGTTTCTAGTAATTCCTTTGAAAATTGATCTTAGGCCATTGGCCTAGGGGGAGTTTTTCAAGAAAATCCTTTGTCCCCTTGTCTACAGTTGGCACCAGAATGCAAGAAGTTGTCATTATTTGTGCCAATAGCTTTCAAATGTATCAGTGATCACTTATGCAGAGATTTTGAGAAGTAGAAGGTTCGCAAATGAATTTTTCTTTTGCTGTTTGAGAAAGTAGAGTATCCAAAACACCTAGGGAAAAGTATTAATGTGATAAAAAGGTTAGGTGTGTGTGTTATAAAAGGGTATTTGGAACCCTCATTTGTCATTGTGCATTGAAGAAGAATAAAAAGAGAGCCTTTGCAAATGAATTTTGGAGTAAAGTCATTTCGGCAGCAAATTCATCAAGTATTTCAGTTGCCTATAAAATTCTCGCTCAATTTGGTATTCAGTAGAAAACTTGTTTGGTATGGAAGGAAAAATGAAGAAAATCAAAGGAATGGTGAATTTAGATGAATATAGCAGTAAGAAGATTAGGGATGTGAGAAATTTCTTTCTAGTCAATGAATTGAAATGGATTGAAGGTGTGGAACACAAAAGTTTGGACATTTGGAGTGAATTTCCATACTTTGATAACGCAGAAGTCATTAGGTTTATCTTAAATAGATTGAATGATGACATACTAACTCTGGATAAACCCTATCTCCTTTTGAAAGAGGTAATCAAGAATTTAACTGGATTATGTAATATTGGGGATATTCCAAAAAGGAAGTCGATTTAGAACAAGGAGGTTGAAACCCTAACCAAAGTAACTAGAGATTAGAGGACTTTGATAATTTTGACGATCAAAGATCCGATAACAAGGTACATTGCGCATGGAATTTCATACAAAATCTTTTTCAAAAATAGGGAAGGCACAACTTCGGTAGGCGCAATTTATATCTCTCATAAAATGATAATGGAGGATCATGATTTTGATATGTGTGGTTTGCTAAAAGATCAATTGATGGAAAATGTGCAACTAATAAAGGATGCAAATTACCCCTTTAAGTTTGGTACCTTGGTCATATTTCTTGTGATGTATATTCTGAATTGTTTGCCATAGAACAATAATGTTGTATGGAAAGAGAATGAACCGGTTTGTAAACAAATTTTTGAACACTCTAATCTTTGGAAAATTATGATAAATATTATGCAAATTTCTTTAAATAATTGCTAGGGAAGTTTGGAGCAATTAGCATTTCCATTCCAGTAACAACACTTAAGGTTGGATCTTCTTCCAATGAGATGGATAGGAAGAAGAAAAGAGCACAAGAGATGGTCTATTACACTCCTCCAGCACACAAGACTCCAAAAATTGAAGGAAAAGGTAAAGATCTAGTGATTGTGGACATAACAGATGAAGAATCTGATGAGTACACTCCAAGGGAAGAATCAAAGTTAGTTGAACCAAATGTGGTAATGGTAGAAGGAAGCAAAGAAGAAGGTGTTTTATAGAAAGTAAAGATACTACAACTTGTTTAGGAGAAAGATGGGATGCAGAAAATTGCAGATATATGGTTTGAGAGACCCTCTTATGACCAAGACCTGATCAAGATCACACTAAGTACTTATTTTGTGCACAATAATATTGGTATCGATAGTTTGCAGAATGTGGTTCCTAAAGAGATGATTGAGTGCATTAAGGATGCCATGGTCTTTGAGTCTCACGAAAGGAAAGAGGGAGAAATAATTCTACATCTGAAGGAGCAGTTCAGGCTACCTCTCACCAAACTGAAAAGGAAAATGAATGTGTTGAGGCAATCCATAAATACAACCAATAACATCTACAACTATTGTCTCTGTTGGCCTCATGCAGTTGGGAAATGAAAAGATAAGTTGGAGTAGATTAAATCTGAGCTGAATAAAATTGGTTAGGATTATAACATGTTTCAAGATCAAGATGGTGCAGTCAAGAAAAGGATTCAAGTGTTTTAGTCTAAGAATAAAAAAAGTTTTTTTCACCAGAAAAAACCTTGTGGACGCCTTTTGGAAAGTGAAGGATTTAACCGAATGCAAGTTGGAGCAGTTGATTGAGGTTATAAGGAAAGGAGAGAAATTTGAAGAAGCAATCACAATTCCAGAATCTCTTATCTAGACTATCAACTGGACATCAAAGAACAACTTGATCATAATCATTGTGATTGTAGTAGAAGCTAGGAGAATATTTCTTTTGAAAATGAAAGATAAGTACAAGATAATTTTTTGACTCAAGTAGCAGTTGTTTTTCTTCAAATTTTGATCAAATCTTTGAAAGGGAGAGAGAGTGCAGTATGTTTTTCATTGATGTCAAAGGGGGATACAACATAGTGAAAAATTCCTTATCACTCTAAGGGGGAGATGTGTTTTGAAAATTTGAAATCTAGCAATGTAATCATATTGTTTCCAACACTTAGTCATTTTTCACTAAGTGTTGCCATCAATGCCAAAGGGGGAGATTGTTGGAATTGATGGAAACCTAAGTCATTATTCTTGTCCACTAACTATAATTTTTTCCTAACAGTAGGCAAAGTAAAGAATAGAGTATTACTAGTAGAAAGAATGAAGAACAGGGTATTCGGTTAAAGTTTAGTATGTCGATCTGTATGCTTCACCTGATTAATGATTTTAGGTTGTGGATCTTGAGGAATATTTTTGAGCTTCTATATTATCTTATTGTTAAGTTTTTTGATGTTGCATTAATCGATGTACGAGTTAGGAGATCCAACTAGATGATTTTCTATTTATTAACTCATTGGTGGTTGACTTAAGGAATCTAGCATGTCACAGATGTATAAGGAGTAATTGTTTAAATGATTTTGTGTTCGAGCATTATGATTTGGGTAATAGATATGGTTTGGCTGACTTATGTAGATGCACATTAAAAGATTGTTCATGATTTGAGCTGACATTTGAAGAATTTTTATTTTTATTTGAAGCCGACATACAGTGACTAAATCCTTGATAGCGGATATATATGTGAGTTCAGGCAATTCATTTTGATGCATGTAAATGTGTGAAGAGTAGAGAAAATGTATGTGCAAATATCAGAAGATTAGTTGAGCGAATTTTTCTTGTGCAGAAGAGGATTTTTGTGAAGCAAATTAAGGCAGAGTAGAGCGAAGTGTAGAATTAGATAGAAAGTCCATAATATGATCTATGAGCTTCACCAGAATTGCTAATAGGCATTTGTAGATGCTAATTTCTTAGTTCAACCTTTGTTGTAATCCAATCATTTTCTAAGGTAGTAAGCCTTCCTTATTTTGAGCAAAGTGAGCTCTAGGCAGGTGCTTAAATGCATGGACATTCCTTTCTTCATACTTTAACAGAGTAAAATTATGGATTAACCTCCACCATGCATTTTCACGTAAAAAATTCTGGTGTTATGGTGTTTTGATTGTTTCCTTCTGTGCTTGCATCTTTACTTATATTGAAATGCTATGAATGGTTTAAGATCTAAATTGAAATTCAATATTGTTGAACATTCACCCCCTCTCTTGTCTCCTTGAGTCCAATAGATGATACCTTTGTACAAGAAAATATTTTAAAGAATCATCCAACAAAGGAGTAATGATATAAAAGAAGAATTGAACAAGCTAAGGCTAGTTTGGATCACTCTAGGCAGGGAGGAGGTAGAGAGAGTAGAGGAAGAGAAAACATGGTTGAGATAGCTACCATCACTCTTGATGAAGCTAGGAAAATTTTTCCTTAAGAGTGGATTCATGTTGCTTCCAGGATGTACCCTTACTTCATCCATTGCTCTTAATGCTATCAAGAGAGACCCATAGGCCTTTGTATCTAAGGAACACTTTGATAACTAAGAGTTTAGATCTGGCTATAGTCCAAAATTTCTCACTCTTGCAATCTGGTCCATGGCACCCAACACTGAAAAGCATGAGGTTGTCAGGCCTATAGAGGAGGTCATTGGTGCAATGGTTGTAAAGAGAGCTATGGATACAACTCTTGTTTAGGAAAAAAATCTGAGCATTCATGTTGTAATGCTCAATGCTAACACTTCACAAATCTCCCAACAGAAGTATGATGCTCTGTTAAAGGATTATAAAAAAATTCTAGATGAATTCAATAAGTTGAGAGCAATAGCTTAGGCAACCTGATCTATAAGGGAAATTTATTCAGTATACTCTTCTTCCGATTTGTCTGGACATAAGATAGAGATACTTTGTCTCTAAGGATTCATGATTTGAATAATCAATTGAAAATAGAGAAGGAGAATGTCAACTAGGCTAAATTAGAGACAGTGAAAGTGGCTTGATATCTTTGAGGATGTCTTGAAGCATAGAGTGATCAAGTTGGTTAACAAAGTCGATGATGTGTGGGTTGCATACAAGAACATTCATGAGGAAAATGTTGAATATTTGCAAGCTCGAAAGGATTTTCAAACTAAATGGAGCAAGTGGAGCACTAGAGTAGGAACATTGAAGGAGATGATGTCCAAAATGCAGGAATATCTTGAAGCTCCTACTCATGTTCCTGAAATACTGCAAGCCATTGATTTCTTTAATGAGATAACAACTTTCCATGGAAAATTAGGAATACAACTCCAAAACAAATTAAGGATGTTTAGGGAAATGGAAGAGCATAGTATTCCTAAAATATTAGATGACAAAGGTTATTTGATGGAATTTTCTAAATGGAAGTATGAGTTGGGAGAGTGGTTTCCATAGGCTAAGGTGATGTTAATTATAATTGATTACTCTATGTTGAGCCCCCACATTGACAACATGACTTGAGTTGAAACAAGGATGGATACTTTCATCAAAGAATCTAGAGCATTAATTGATGCAAGATATAATCAGCTCATTGCAAAGGTGCAGAGCTTGTTGAATATGAAATGGCCCACTAAAGATGAATATAATACATGGTTGGAGAAGTTTACAAAATGAGTGTGTGTTGAAAGGTGATGACAAACATGGTGAATAACAAACATGAGAGAAACAATGGATAGCATAGAAATAGTATAGATTAGGTTGTCATTGAAGTATTGTGAAATTTTGTTCTCTCCCTTTCATGAAGATTGGTGGCCTAAATGCTAACTTGGATGGGTCGGTCTTCCTTCTTTTTATTGATTTTTGATGCTTTAATTGTTTTGCAAACTTGGCATGCATGTAGTTAACACTTTTGGCTCATGAGGAAGATATTTTGGAGTTTTTGCAACAAATGAAAGGTGCCTTTTAGAAGGCAGGTGTATCTTCCTTAACAAATAAAAATGCTTTTTGTCTTATATGTTTTCCCTCCACTTTGCAAAATAAAAATATAACTGTCTAGGAAACTTTGAAATTAAATTGAAATGTATGTCAAATGAAAATGGGACTTTAATTATAATTTGGCCTAATGCTTGTTACTCCCATGTTTCTATAAATGGGAATTCAAGGCCAATTATAGAGGTTATTTTATCATTCAGCAATTTTGAGCTCATGTATTAGTAATTCTGGTAATTTCAAGCACAGAGAAATAGATTAATGTTGAGTCTTAGGATGCATTCAAATCTGTAATAGAATTAATGGTTTTACAATAGCAATGGGGTAAAAGTACAAAGTTGTGTCAAAATTTTATGAAGGAAACAACCAACACTGATCCAACTTTTAAACTTGAATAACTAAAAAGTGATATATATGTTTTGAATTTTGAAATGATATAAACTAATAAAATATTTATTTTCTAGTATATTTTATGTTCGTATTTTTTTGAAAAAATTAAAAAATTATTTGAATAGAACTTTTTATAAATTAACACTATAATTTAGTTGTTGATAAAATGCTAAAAAAATGAATTTACATGAGATGTCAACCTTTATATAGTAAATTTTATTTGTTTTCCTTCAATTTTTTTGTGTGTATTTATAACTTGAAACTTTAAGGCATGGATATATTTTTTTCCAATTTTGATAAATAAATAGTTTTAAATAAATATTAAAATATGTGTGTATTAAAAATTAGTTGTTTCCAGTCGAATTCAACTTTCATATAAATTATTCATCTAAAATAGAAAAAAAATTATACTATCTTGATATAGATTCTTATATCTAGGGCATCATTTTTTTTTCAATTTTTTTAATAAGTTTTACTATTTTCCTTGACATGGTAATCAACCTAATGTTTTGTGTTGATTGCCTATATTTAGTAAAAATATAAATATAAATATAAAAAATAATTAAACTATTAAAATATATACATTTTTGAAAACTAAACATATGGATCTACAAAAGGGTATTTTTATTATTTTTAAAAAAGTTTTTACACAAGTAGATATTAAAACATCAAGTTTTTCAAATTTTTTTTTTTTTTTGGTAAATTGGACTCAAAGTGGTGCTAAATATCCATTTAGCCAACAATTTTAAATGGAAAACTTGTGGACATATATAACTTAACTAGAATGAATCTTACAAGGTCATATGTTTGACCAAAATTATTTTTTAGTTAAAATTACTTAAATTCACTTGTGCTAATAAGTTGGTCAAAAGTGTGACACAACTTTGTGCCAATACCCAATGGTGTATGAATGATAATTGCACATCCTGGATTAGTTTCTCTCCTCTATAATTTTTTCTTTCAAATTATGAATAAAGGGATCAAGGTTCATTTATTCGTCTTCAATCACTCTAGTGGAATGTGTGATTTCATTTTTTGCTTTAGTTTAAAGAGATAAGTTAAAGTGCTTAAATGATATCATAGATTTGTAAATGAGATTCAAGGATTGTTAAGCAATTTCTATTTCTAGATAGGTCGAGTTGATATATTGCAAAGAATTTTATTAATGGTCTTTATTTACTTCTTTCTATTGCTAATATTTTATAGTTTATTGCATATGTGAGTCTGTGGGCCTTAAATAAGGCACTGGTCCATTTATTTGGTTATCTTTGATGCTAGTGAGCCTACCCGTACTGAAAAGAACACAAATCTTAAAAATAATTTCTAACACACCTGTAATTGTAGTAGAGTTGTATGAAGTACTACTCATTCCTAGCTGTAGGTACAATTCGTAGAGGTTCAGCCAACTCCTTGAGGTATTTTTTCTATTTGTTTCAATGTTCATGATAAAATGGCACAATATTATCATATAGGAATTGTCAAGATCACCCTACTGGGTTTCACAAGAGCTCGAAGAGTAGAGGTCTAGCCTATCAAGGTAGTACATATTCGTTGGATAATCCTCACCACTATTTACCATTGCATTGTGGAAAATTCATAGATAGTGAATGAGACTAAGTTTGGTTCTAAAAAAATAACCAACAGATTGGCAACTCCACTAGGGACATTGCTAATTCCAACATCTCTAGTTTATATTTAATACAATTAAAGTCAAATATTTTAATTGTTCACTACTAAGAGAGAAATTGGTTCAAATTTTCATCATATAAGTCATGTCTAGTTTTATGCTTCAAATTTTGGTTCATTCCTCTATCTTGTGTCAGGTAATGTTCAAAGTATTCTCTAATATTGCAAGTACAAACCCAAAGTGCAATAAATTTATATTTCCTAGTATCCTAGGTGGAAACTCTAAAGTCTCTTGTGCCAATGCAAGAATAATTTACCAAATAGAAGGTGAGAGAATTTTGAGGGATAATTTGACACCATGAGAAAAACCAGAAGTTACACGAAGAAACAGTCTGAGCAAAAGATGGATCCGAGCATTCAAACGTAATGCAACCAACATAGGTGAATAAGAATGTTAGATCAAGTAAGTTTATTGAACATCCCGCTGATGTAAATCCTACTTTTGATAGTGAAGTATATAGTGCAAATGTTCATGAAGAATCACATGAAGTTGAGGTGCCTAATGTAGATCAAGGAATTTTTCCCACTGAGGAAGTATTTGACAATGAACTTGATGTTTCAAGAGAAGAAGATAGGTGGGAATTCTGAGAAAAGCATAAGACATTTCCAGATCCTTCAACTCCTGGAGTTGGATCTATCTTTAATAGGGACAATTTTAAGCCGAGGTGAACCCACTAATGTGGAACTACACTAATCCTTGGAGGGAGAACCATCTAATCTTTCCTTTTTTACCCCTAAGCTAAGTGAGTCTGGAGATATCTTGGAAGATGAGGAAGGTATAGATAAAGATATGTGAGCCTTAGAAGAGGAAGATATTAGGCTTAAGGAAGAAGAAGAACATAGGCTCAAGAAGTTGGAAGAAAAAAGAGAAAATAAGTTGAAAGAAAAGGAAGATAGAATTAAAGCTAAGATGGAAGAAAGGGATGCTTAGAGGAAAAGAATAGAAAAAATGAGAGAAGAAGCAAAGCAAAAAGAAATTTATGAAAATGCTTCTAATTTTTCTGCTAAAATGACCCCTAATCCACCTAAGCCAACCATTCAAATTGGAACCTCCATTGCCAATACTTATACCACATCCATTGCAATCACTAAAGCCTCAGAACCATTTGTTGCCGCTAAGAAATCATAGTTTATAGATCATGTAAAGAAGCCCATTGATCAACCAAAGAAAACTACCTTTAATACCATCAATACTAACACCAATACAAGTACTTTAATACTTATCTACTAATGCATCCACCCAAAATGTTAAAATTGACCCTACCCCATCAATTGCCCCTCCAAACCCTAAGATCTTGAGGTTGCAACTAGAAAATGACCAATTGCAACAAGATTTAAAGAAAGCTGAAATTGAAGCTGCAAATTTAGAAAGAGCCAGGAAGATATCTTTCCTTAAGATCTCTATACTAGCAGATCTAGTAGCTTCAAGTTCTAGATATACAAAGAATGATTTACAAAAGAAAATTTCTGAGGGGCATACTACCAATGGAGGTGGTGGTGAATATCAGGGTAGTGGAGGTGGTGGAAATGATAAAAACAAGAATTATTATGCTGAAGATGGTGATGGAAAGAAGAAGGGAGGTGGTAGTAATGGTGGAGATGGAAAAGATAAAGATAAGAATCAATTTGATGTCTGAAAGGATGATGGGCCTAGAAATGCTCATAGAGACCAAGCCACCAGGAGGCCAATGCAAGTGGAAATATATCAACATTTGTGCTTCATCGGGATTCTTCGTTATCCTAATCCATTTCATGAAGACTTCAGGCCTTCCTTGGTTAGATTATCTAGTAACAATGCCTTAAATGGTGAGGATCACCTCAAATCATTTTCTAATGTCATGGATGATTTTGAAGTAGAGGCTGAGGATGTGATGCTGAACTTATTCATGTAGTCACTCACTGAGGATTCTAGAGAGTGGTATAGAAGTTTACATGCTCACAGTATTGGATCCTGGGAGGAATTTAAGAGGTTGTTGAGAGAGCAATATGGTGATAAAACTGATTCAGGTTTTCTTTTGACTAAATTTAATAATATTGTTAAAATTTCAAATGAGGGTGTGGTTGATTTCAATGTGAGATTTCAAAAAGCCATGAACCAGTTACCTCTTCATTTAAGATTGAATGATAATATGTCTGGTTAACTATTGCAATGCCTTTGATGCAAAGATAAGTTATAGTCTACTGGATAAAAATCCTCAAGTGTTGAGGGAGGATTATAAGATGGCCATCCATATTGATAGTATCAGTAGAGCAACTGGAAAATTTGGGAGAAGGGATGATGTAAAGATCCTCAAGAATCCAAAGAAAGAGGATAAAAACTCTAGTGGTAAGGGAGGCTCTCTTGAGGATAATATTAACAATTTTACTAGTACCATGAATGATCTAAACAATAGAATTTCCACGTAAGAGAAATTCTAAAAAATGAAAGGTCTAACTATCATAAGAATAAAAGACATCCTCAATTGCAGGATCATCAATATAATACAAACTGGCATAATGAGAAGCCCATCCCTAACAATAAGAAAATTTCTCAAAACAAAGTTCCTTCAGATCCTTTGTAGAAGAACTTAAGCAATTTTGTTGATGAGACCCCTTAGTGCATGGTGTGTCAAATTCTGCATTTTCCTCATTAATGTGTAGTTGCACAGATGGTTGAAGTTGAAGATGTACCTGAAGACTATGATCAATCTAATGAGGATGATTTTGACATTAATACAATTATGGATGGTTATGATTTTGTTGATAATGAATTCTCATCTGATTTGGAGTCTCATGAAATGGATGTGGATGAACAAAGGCATATGGCCAATACATATCACCAGCAAGTTCTATCTGGTGAAGATGATGACAATGATAATGAAGTGTACACATTGGAAGTAGCCGAAGACAATGTGTCCCTGAGGAGAATTTTAGATGAATAAATTGTAATATATACAGTGGATTTGGTTACACAAGCGAGAGGTTCATATCATCTAAGGAATAGAATAGTTGGTGGTGACCAAGGTAGCCCCACTGGTCTCTTTATCAAAGAACAAAATGTGAAAGATAAAGAGAAAAAGTTTGATGGTAAAGGAGAAGCACTTAAAGCTAAGGAAAGAAGGGTAGATAAAAATTGGGCTAAGAAAGTTGATAAACCAAAAGCATATGGAAAGCTCAAATCCCCTACTATGAAGAAAAAGGCACATAAGTAGAATTCTGAAGCTACAAGAAAAGATACCAAGCCTAGAGTTGAAACAAAAAAGAATCAACAGAAGGAGAGTAGTAAAAAATAAGGTATGGTCCCAATTGATTTGCGTAAATATACTCTTGTTGATATGTTTCAGTTATTTAGTCAAGTGAAAGTTTTTGTTACTTTTCTTGAGATGATGGGAATTGATGAGCACAAACAAAAGGAAATAGCCCTTATCAATGGTGCTACTATAGGCTGTACTAAATTAGTGGTGTCCACTCCACCCAAAGTGAGTGAAAAGAGAAGAAAGATAAATAATTTGAGAGAGTAATCACTGAGATCCCTCATATTTTCCTAGGGAATTCAGTGACTACCTGTCCTAGAAAGATAGACCCATTCTTCCTCACACTGATTGTTGAAGGAAACTTTTTAAAAAAAATTATCATTTATTCTAGAGCATCCAATAATATAATGTTAGCCAAGATCATGGAAGCATTGGGATTAAAATTTGATAGTACCCATAGGAAGTGTTATGCTATGGATTCAAGGTAAGTTTGTATAATTGGTGTAATCAATGAACTCCCTTATAGCCTAGCTACATATCTAAAGAAATAGTTTAAGATGAGTGTAGTTGTTGTAGATATCCCACCCAATCATGGAATGTTTCTTTCTAGAAAGTGGAGTGCTTCCATGGGGGTAGCATGCAATGTTATTTGTCTTATGCCACTTTCCCTATTGATAATAAGGATGTAAAGGTGGTTAGAGAGCCCAAAGTGCCACATATGCTAGATCATGGTCTTGAGGATGATACAATTCTTTTTGTAGATACTCATTTCAGTGAGTTCAAGGCGGAAGAGGTAATAAGAGAGAGTGACAAGTGGCCTGCACCTATAGACCATGAAGTCACAAGACTGTCTGATAAGGATGGACTATGGAAGTTGTACTTTGACAGTGCAACTTCTAAAGAGTGGTCTAGTGCAGGTATATTACTGGTGTCACCTAGTGACAACACTTATATGTTTTCTTTCACTTTGTCTTTTTTTTTCACAAAAAATGTGGAAAAATATGAGGCCTTGCTACTAGGGTTGAGGCTAGTTGAAAAGCATGAGATAAAGAAGCTTATGGTGATTGGTGACTCTAAGTTAGTGATGTCCCAAGTAAGATCTAGATATGCATGCAAGAATAACAAATTAAAACAATATAGAAATGTTGTCTGGGATTCCATTGAGAATTTTGATGCCTTTGGAATCGACTGGATGGAAAGAGGTCAAAATAGAGTGGTAGTCATACTTGCGAACATTGCACTTAGACTTGATGACAACAATTTTGCAGGTATATCTAAAGTTGAGGTACCATAAAGGCCATCAATCCTTGAAAATGCACATAATTGGAAAATCTTCAACAATGATGAAGATATTTTGAAGTTTTTAAAGTGTGTTGATGAATATGAGGGTCAGGAGATTGATTTTGGTGCTTTTTTAAGAATATAAATAGTAAGGATATAGTCTTTGAAAATGAACTTATTAAGTTGAAGAAAAAAAAAATTTCCAAAGGCCTTGTGGCATTACAAAGAGTCTTTGATAATTAGGACAAGAGAAAAGTTAAAACAACTACCACCCATCTGAAGGATATGGAAGAAGTGAATTTGGGGATTGCAAATGCCCCTAAAAAGGTACATGAAGGAAAGAAGATGAAACTTGAGATAAAGACAATGTTGATTGCCTTATTGAGAAAATATAGACATGTCTTTGCTTGGTCATACAACGATCTAAAAGCATATAGAGAGGAATTATGCCAACATGAGATTCCTTTGAAAGAAAATACCAAGCCTTTTAGGTAGAAGCAAAGACCCATTAATCCAACCTTAGCTCTGAAAATGCAAGAGGAATTGGTTAAGCTAAGGGATGTTGGAATCATAAATCCTATTAGGAACTCCTTGTGGTGTCCAATTAGGAAGAAGAATGGTGATATAAGGTTATGCGTGGATTTTAGAAATCTGAACATATCATCATTGAAGGATAACTACCACTGCCAAACATGGAAGCCATGTTGCAGAAGGTAACTGGCTGTGAGCTATTGTCCATGATGGATGGTTTTTCTAGATACAACCAAGTGAAAGTGAAGAAGTTTGAGCACTACAAGACTGCATTCACAACTCCATGGGGCACCCATGTGTATGTCAGGATTCCATTTGGTTTGACCAACATGGGTGCCACTTTCCAAAGGGATATGGATGTAGCCTTTTCTTATTTTATTGACTTGTTCATGGAAATATATCAAGATGATTTGACAGCTTACTCCAAGAAAAAGGAAGATCATTGCATGCACTTGGAAAAGATATTCATAAGGCATTGGAATATGGAATCTCACTGAAACCAAAAAACTGTTCCTTTGGAATTATTGAGGACAAGTTATTGGGGAACATTGTGTCCAAGGAGGGAGTGAGAATTGATCATGAGAGGGTAGCTACCATAGAAAAGATTCCCCAACCAAAGAATGTAAAAGGTATTTAGTCATTATTTGGCCAGATCAACTTCTTGAGGAGATTTGTAACAAAATTTGTAGAGATTAAAAGACCTATCTCCAAGATCCCGAAGAAGGGAGAAAAGGTGGTTTGGAGTGAGGAGCCTAGTTAGGAATTCAAGAGCATCAAATAGGCTATCAAAGAGGCTCTAGTTTTGAAGTCTCTTGATTTTTTTAAACCAATGCACATTTATCTCTTACTTCCCTCCATACTATTGCTACTGTGTTATTACAATAAAATGATGAGGGCTTTAAACAACCCATTACATTCTTTAGGAAGTCTTTACAAGCCAAAGTACTCAAGTATGATATAATTGAAAAGTAGGCATATGCCTTAGTCAAGGCTTTAAATAATTTCAGAACTTACTTGATCAGAGCTATAGTCATAGCTTTTGTACCAAGTTTTGTTGTGAAAGACATTCACTCAACAAGAAACTACAAGCAAAAGGTACAGATGGATCAACATGATCCAAGAATTCAAAATTGATGTCCATATTACCAACTTAGTCAGAGGAAAGGGTCTAGCTAGGTTGATGGCATAAACTAATTTGGAGGCCAATCAAATAAATCAAATTGCAACTATTGATGTTGCACCCATCTATGATATTCAAATGTGTAGCTGGCGCAAAAGGATTATCCAATATTTACAAGTGTTGTAGTGCCTTGGAGATATGGCTAACAATGAAAAGAGAACACTAAAGTTACATGCCATTAAATATGTAATTATTAATAATGAACTATAGTGGCGAAGCCCTGATGGTGCATTGCTCAAGTGTGTGGATGGCAAGCAGGCACTAGACTTGCTACAAGAAATGCATAGTGGAGTGTGTGATGACCATTACATGGCAAAGAAAACTACTCATAAGATTTTAAGGGTAGGATTTTGGTGGCCCACTATTTTCAAAGATTCTCGCATGTTTTTCAATACTTGTGATGCTTTCCAGAGGTTTACAAGAAAATTGAAGTTCTCAGGGAGCTTTCCAATTAGACCCATTTCTATTCAAGCCCCTTTCCAACAATGGGGTATATACTTCATTGGTGAAATATCAAAAAAATTTGGTGGGGGGAATTCATGGATCCTTGTTGCTATTGATTATTTCACAAAGCTATCCCCACAAAGAAGGAAAAAACTAAAGTTGTGATAAACTTCCTGATGAACAACATTGTCATTATATTTGGAGTCCTAGAGAAAAATATTTCTAATAATACTATGTGCTTCAGATCAGAAGAGTTCAAATATTTTTATGGGATGCATGACATACAGATTTCTTATTCTTCCCCTTACCATCCTCAAGGAAATGGTCAGGAAAAATCTATAAATAAGAGCCTAATGAAGATATCAAAAGAGTGATTAAAAATAATAAGGCTTGGGACTCAAACTTAAAGCTAGAATTGTGGGATGATAGGCTTATTGTGAAGAAGGAAACTAGTCATTCACCATTTGGTTTGGTGTATGGTTTGGATGCTAGGCTACCACAAAATAATTTTCTAAAGATGTGTAAATTTTTGCAAGAATATGATGAGGATATTTGTGATGATATGCAACATAGAATTGATAACCTTGTACAACTGGATGAAAGTAGGAGAGAAGCTCATAACAAAAATGAAAAGATGCAACTACAAGTCAAACACTTGCATGATAAGAAAGCTTCTCCTAGAAAATTTGAAGTGGACAATATGTTGTTAGTATGGAATGCACGGGCTCGGGATAAGGGTAAGCATGGAAAGTTTGAAGCACTATGGCTAGGACCTTACTTGATATACATCACACGTGGGGAAGATTCATACTTCCTTTAGTGCTTGATAGGTGAAATTGAACTGCCAGTACATATAGAGTTCTTGAAGTCGTATTTCTCTTGAAATATGTTATTTTCCATGTACATTACACTATCTTGTAAATATTGCATATAGGTGTGTTTTCTTTGGTTTGGTTATCTTGCCTTGTCCAAGAAACCCCTTGTTTTTTGGTGTCCATGTGTTTGGTCTAATTCACCATGAGATCTATAATCTCACCATGCCTACAAGAGGCATGCATCCCCAATCAAAGCCATTGGTGGAACCCTCAAAAAATTCTCATGTTCCACTAGTTCAGATTGCATTTTCCTTGGTATTCACTTGGTCTATCAAGGATTAGGGTTTAGGGTTTTATGTGGGATTTATTTGGCTTTAAATATCTCCCCCTTTGTCTAAACCTTTGGTATTTTGTTCTATCCTTTTTTTGACCTCCTATGATTGGTTCCTGGTCATGTTAAAAAAACTTGAATCATTGGAGCCCATGAAATAACCGGCCCCTCATGCCTAGTTCTGAGAAATATTTTATTTTGTAAGGTTGATTGATTGAACTTGCTTGGAATTTACATCCTTTGAATGAAATGGTTTTAATTCTTTTAAGACCTTATCTTACGTTGTCTTAGGCGGTCCCCATTTAAAAAAACCTTATGAGCATGTACTAAATTGTTCCACTTAAGTTCTCATTCATTGCTTTTTTCCATCACTCATCATAGATAGCTTTTGTGAATGCACAAATTATATTAGTTATGTATGATGGGTGTTGTTTCCTTTGTATCACATATCATAGATAGGTTATGGATCTTGAGTTTGACATTAGCAATGCACGATATGTGTGTTCCCTTCATTATCATTGGATTTCTTTATCTCGAATTTCTTGTGAGTTTTGTGTTGTGAATTATCGATGCATGATAACCCTTTGTGCTCTTTTCATTTTCTTCCATCCCTCATCATGGATTGGTTGTAAAATTTGAGTTCGAAAGTAGCAATGAGAGATGTAGTTGTATGTTCCAATATTTCATTGCTGATTTGAATTTCTCTTGTGAGCGATGTTTCCTGTGCCTTTGATTTTCAGGTAGGTACATGTGGCTTGATCTTGTTCCTTTTCCCTTTCTCTCCCATCACTGATGTGATCTGGAATTTGAAGTGTGAATTAGCGATACACGAGGGGAAATATACATCATCAAAGGTGGGCCTCAATCCAATGGCTAAGATCTCATCACATAGGTGTTTGCATCGCTGATACAACTCACGAAGGATGAAATATACCAACAATGAGCGATGGCCTCCAAATAAGAGGAAATGTGGAAACATCCTAAGGACATCATTTAAAGAAAAGGATAAAGTAGCGAGGTGAAAGAAGAGCCACTAATATGGTTTTAAAGTGAGATGATCAATGAGTAGGGTTTAAACATGAATGACTAAGTATCAGTTCACTCGCACAAGCTTTCCATTAACCACTAATGGTGTTAACGCTCCATTTTTGGGTTGTAAATAAGGTAGTTGGATTGTTTTCCACACATTTGGAATTTCTTAGGAGCAGAAAAGATATCCAAAGTCTAAGAAAACAATGCAGAGAACTCCAATAAACAATTGAAGAAGCATTAGCATCGAATTTTCACCCGAGTAAGCAAACTATCATATCCCCTATTGTTAATTGTATTGAATTGTACTAGTCTAAAAATTAATAGAGAGTTTGAAAGGTAAATTTTCTTAGGGTTTACTCATTGTACTTCCTCAATTAG
>VDFB02193867.1:233070695-233406184 GCA_007258455.2 Sequoia sempervirens
GTGCCTCCATTTCTATCACAACATAGCCACATTAAACTTGGGTCACACATGAATGCATCATGTATTTGTTATAGCACAACCGTAAGCCACATGACCAATACAGTTATGGATCACATAATTACATTCACAAGAATTTGTTCCTCTGTTGTGATCTTATGGTGATTCCACACAACAAAATCTGGACATGAAATTCTCAAAACCCTTAACCTCTACAAATGAAATCTGATGAGATATTACTTTAAAATATGATTTTCAAACTTGGAACTACAAATCTGACTTCACAACTCAATTCTGCAAAAAGACAATGACTACCCTCAACCTGGTGATATCTTCTTGAATTTTTTTCTGATTTTTCTCAAGAAAATCGTCCTTAGTTCTCCACAAACTGTCTCAAGTAGAGAAAAACACTATCACAATAAATCAGGCGCGAACTCACTTTTCTTTATGTCGGCCACAATTTTATTTTTTTAATTTTTCATGTTTGTCAAACATTCGACGAAAATAATAGCCGACATTTCGACGAACATCAGGTTCGTCGATATTTCGACGAGCATCGGGGATAAACTTTTGAAAAAATTGGAAATTACAAATCAAATTTTACAAGCACCCGACGAACATCGAATTTTACATATTTTGTTAGACAGTTTCATCGTATTTTGCAGTCAAATGTATTAGTGCTAGTCATGTTGCTTCCAGGATGTACCCTTACTTCATCCATTGCTCTTAATGCTATCAAGAGAGACCCATAGGCCTTTGTATCTAAGGAACACTTTGATAACTAAGAGTTTAGATCTGGCTATAGTCCAAAATTTCTCACTCTTGCAATCTGGTCCATGGCACCCAACACTGAAAAGCATGAGGTTGTCAGGCCTATAGAGGAGGTCATTGGTGCAATGGTTGTAAAGAGAGCTATGGATACAACTCTTGTTTAGGAAAAAAATCTGAGCATTCATGTTGTAATGCTCAATGCTAACACTTCACAAATCTCCCAACAGAAGTATGATGCTCTGTTAAAGGATTATAAAAAAATTCTAGATGAATTCAATAAGTTGAGAGCAATAGCTTAGGCAACCTGATCTATAAGGGAAATTTATTCAGTATACTCTTCTTCCGATTTGTCTGGACATAAGATAGAGATACTTTGTCTCTAAGGATTCATGATTTGAATAATCAATTGAAAATAGAGAAGGAGAATGTCAACTAGGCTAAATTAGAGACAGTGAAAGTGGCTTGATATCTTTGAGGATGTCTTGAAGCATAGAGTGATCAAGTTGGTTAACAAAGTCGATGATGTGTGGGTTGCATACAAGAACATTCATGAGGAAAATGTTGAATATTTGCAAGCTCGAAAGGATTTTCAAACTAAATGGAGCAAGTGGAGCACTAGAGTAGGAACATTGAAGGAGATGATGTCCAAAATGCAGGAATATCTTGAAGCTCCTACTCATGTTCCTGAAATACTGCAAGCCATTGATTTCTTTAATGAGATAACAACTTTCCATGGAAAATTAGGAATACAACTCCAAAACAAATTAAGGATGTTTAGGGAAATGGAAGAGCATAGTATTCCTAAAATATTAGATGACAAAGGTTATTTGATGGAATTTTCTAAATGGAAGTATGAGTTGGGAGAGTGGTTTCCATAGGCTAAGGTGATGTTAATTATAATTGATTACTCTATGTTGAGCCCCCACATTGACAACATGACTTGAGTTGAAACAAGGATGGATACTTTCATCAAAGAATCTAGAGCATTAATTGATGCAAGATATAATCAGCTCATTGCAAAGGTGCAGAGCTTGTTGAATATGAAATGGCCCACTAAAGATGAATATAATACATGGTTGGAGAAGTTTACAAAATGAGTGTGTGTTGAAAGGTGATGACAAACATGGTGAATAACAAACATGAGAGAAACAATGGATAGCATAGAAATAGTATAGATTAGGTTGTCATTGAAGTATTGTGAAATTTTGTTCTCTCCCTTTCATGAAGATTGGTGGCCTAAATGCTAACTTGGATGGGTCGGTCTTCCTTCTTTTTATTGATTTTTGATGCTTTAATTGTTTTGCAAACTTGGCATGCATGTAGTTAACACTTTTGGCTCATGAGGAAGATATTTTGGAGTTTTTGCAACAAATGAAAGGTGCCTTTTAGAAGGCAGGTGTATCTTCCTTAACAAATAAAAATGCTTTTTGTCTTATATGTTTTCCCTCCACTTTGCAAAATAAAAATATAACTGTCTAGGAAACTTTGAAATTAAATTGAAATGTATGTCAAATGAAAATGGGACTTTAATTATAATTTGGCCTAATGCTTGTTACTCCCATGTTTCTATAAATGGGAATTCAAGGCCAATTATAGAGGTTATTTTATCATTCAGCAATTTTGAGCTCATGTATTAGTAATTCTGGTAATTTCAAGCACAGAGAAATAGATTAATGTTGAGTCTTAGGATGCATTCAAATCTGTAATAGAATTAATGGTTTTACAATAGCAATGGGGTAAAAGTACAAAGTTGTGTCAAAATTTTATGAAGGAAACAACCAACACTGATCCAACTTTTAAACTTGAATAACTAAAAAGTGATATATATGTTTTGAATTTTGAAATGATATAAACTAATAAAATATTTATTTTCTAGTATATTTTATGTTCGTATTTTTTTGAAAAAATTAAAAAATTATTTGAATAGAACTTTTTATAAATTAACACTATAATTTAGTTGTTGATAAAATGCTAAAAAAATGAATTTACATGAGATGTCAACCTTTATATAGTAAATTTTATTTGTTTTCCTTCAATTTTTTTGTGTGTATTTATAACTTGAAACTTTAAGGCATGGATATATTTTTTTCCAATTTTGATAAATAAATAGTTTTAAATAAATATTAAAATATGTGTGTATTAAAAATTAGTTGTTTCCAGTCGAATTCAACTTTCATATAAATTATTCATCTAAAATAGAAAAAAAATTATACTATCTTGATATAGATTCTTATATCTAGGGCATCATTTTTTTTTCAATTTTTTTAATAAGTTTTACTATTTTCCTTGACATGGTAATCAACCTAATGTTTTGTGTTGATTGCCTATATTTAGTAAAAATATAAATATAAATATAAAAAATAATTAAACTATTAAAATATATACATTTTTGAAAACTAAACATATGGATCTACAAAAGGGTATTTTTATTATTTTTAAAAAAGTTTTTACACAAGTAGATATTAAAACATCAAGTTTTTCAAATTTTTTTTTTTTTTTGGTAAATTGGACTCAAAGTGGTGCTAAATATCCATTTAGCCAACAATTTTAAATGGAAAACTTGTGGACATATATAACTTAACTAGAATGAATCTTACAAGGTCATATGTTTGACCAAAATTATTTTTTAGTTAAAATTACTTAAATTCACTTGTGCTAATAAGTTGGTCAAAAGTGTGACACAACTTTGTGCCAATACCCAATGGTGTATGAATGATAATTGCACATCCTGGATTAGTTTCTCTCCTCTATAATTTTTTCTTTCAAATTATGAATAAAGGGATCAAGGTTCATTTATTCGTCTTCAATCACTCTAGTGGAATGTGTGATTTCATTTTTTGCTTTAGTTTAAAGAGATAAGTTAAAGTGCTTAAATGATATCATAGATTTGTAAATGAGATTCAAGGATTGTTAAGCAATTTCTATTTCTAGATAGGTCGAGTTGATATATTGCAAAGAATTTTATTAATGGTCTTTATTTACTTCTTTCTATTGCTAATATTTTATAGTTTATTGCATATGTGAGTCTGTGGGCCTTAAATAAGGCACTGGTCCATTTATTTGGTTATCTTTGATGCTAGTGAGCCTACCTGTAATGCCCAAAACCTAAACACCAATTTTCAGCTAAGGACATAACACAAATACCAAAAAAAAAAAAAAATCAACCATATTTCAACACAAGACCAACTGCCAAAGTAATCTTTCAAGAAAGTACAGGGGAACCTAAGGGGTCAGACCTAATTCCTCGGGGACTCATCTTTGATGGCCTTGCCTACGTACGTGCAGCGCAGAGGAATCGTAGTTCGACAACTTGAGTTATCTCCAACTCATTTGACTCTCTCACAAGGGGTATAACCACCAGGTCTCATAATATGATTCAACCTCATTCACAACCATAACACAATAACACCGATACATTCTAAAAATAATCCTCAAAACATAACATCAAGTGTTCCACACTAAAAGAGTGGGTGTGCAACCCTTTCTAGAGTCCACTACCCCAGATAGTTTCACTAACGGCTACCACCCACTTAGGTGAAGCCAGGGATCAAAGATCTAGCTAAAATATACTAGAAAAAAAATAGAGTGAAAATAAACAAATAAATGCTCATACTTGCTCAACCCAGGTCACAAGTTATAGAGACATGCTAGGAATTAAATCCATTCAACAAGTTTCAAGTGCCCAACCCAAGAGTTCAATGGGCAAAAATAGGATAAGAAAAAGTAGAGTCAATAGGTGTGACATAAATTACATTACCCTCTCCCAATTAAGACATATCGACAATTTAAATTATCAAAATATTGATCCCTTAACAATGATCTCAAGATAGTGTAGTATTCTCCTATTATACTAATTATATACTCCAAGTGAATATACTATTCTTTCTATCCTTATTTAATAATTGTACCAATGTGAGATCTCATAACTAAAGTAAGAATGGAAACATAAACAAGCGACAAACTACTTTATAAGATTAATTAAGCATGGATTATAAATCCTACAAGATCTACACAAAAACATTAAGATCTTTTTTTTTTTAAGGCAACACTATTACATACTTTTTAACATTTCTATAAATAACAAAGCCCATAATTAATTATTGAATCTTTCACAATAAACTAAACCCAAAAGTATTTTCTACCCATTATTGAAAAGAAAACAACTAACTGATTTAAATGCTAGCGAATAAAAGTACAACACTGCAATCCAAATTTCAATGACAAACGTAAAAATTCTAGACATACCTAAGGAGATTTATCAAGATAGCCAAACCTCAATCATTTTAAATTAGGCTTAGGGTTTAAATAATAATAATAATAATATCGTAAGTTGTAGATTTGATCATAAAAGTTAAGATTAATCATTTGGATTCTCATCAACAAGTGAATCTGTATAAGTCAAACTTTATCCCATAGTATGCATGAAATAAAGACTATATTATTCAACATAATTTTAAACAACATAATTATAAAATCTTCTCTTCACATTAAGATTTAATTGGAATTACAAAATATAGCCAAAACAATGGGATGATTAGTAACATTTCTAAATCCTAAAGACTCTAAAGAAATCAGAAGGGTATGAAAATTTGAAACCAAAAATTTGAGGGTATCTCACAAGCTCTAATTTCCTCGACATGAAAATGTTTCAAAAGGACTCGGTAAAAATTGTTCATTAAACATTCATTGAGAAAAGTATATAAAATCAGCCTATTGACATTTCTGTAGAGCGCACATAAATTGAGATAATAAAATATCTCCTGGAATTCATGGGATATAAAAGCTTATACGATTGATAAGAACGATGAAAGCATAGTCACTGAATGATGCAGTATACGAGCATGAAAACAACAACACAGTTACAAAACGAAATGCATCACAAGAAGGAATGACACGACTATGATTATATTCTTATTATATTTCAGGATTAAAATGGCTGCAAGCTACTTACCTCAAGACTATGCACAAGTTGAGTCGGTCGAGATTCACTTACATATGTTGATCTGTTCTTAGAGAATGAGAAGATTAGCAAGTCTTTGTATATGAAATTGTTTTGCAAGAAACATATAAATCTTCACATCTCCCATGCATCCTGCAGCCAGTGAACTTCATCACCTGTCGAAACCTCACAAACCTCCTCCTACCACGCCCCAATTGATCATGTTTGAGAGTCTTGGCGAGTCAAGTTTGTTTTGATCCCTGACTCCACACAATCTACTCGAATCCCCTGTATTGATTTCCACCTGCATGCCTTTCTAGCGTGATCATGTCATTGTGCAAACAGATTTGGAGCTCAACTTCTTTCTTTTCCCTCAAGATTCCGATATTGCAGCATTGGAAAAGGCTTCCTATTTTGTGGGGAAATACGACAGTTGAAAGAAAAATGGCAAGACCAAAATTTGCTTCTGTTCACCCAAGAAAAGATCATATCCAATGCTTTAAATCTTGCCACTGCGTAGCCTCCCTTTACACATTATTTCCTATAAGTTCTTGATCCCCAGATCAACCCAGTAGAGTCCCACATCCAACAAATGGAAAGATAGCGCTATTGAACTTTTTGTTTATATGGATTTTGCAAGCATTAAACCCATCTACATCAGTTGATGCTCCTCCTTCTCCATGTAACAACAATCAGACATTTTTAGGCGTCCACCAACTAGCATGGTCGAGTAACTATGAACAGATTCGGCTCCCTTTTCCCATGCAATGGAAAAAGACATGCATTAGAGTCATGCGCGTCCCCCACCCAGAACATTCCTGATTTTCTATTTTTTTGTGGGCCCTCCCACCGTCTTAGAATCCTCTTGGTAAAGAATGCACTCCCCAGAAAAAAAAATCCCCACCTCACATGTTTGTAGTTTTTTTTTTTTCTATTTTAAAACAAAACTAAAGAAGAAAAGCACAAAAACTTGAAAACATTAGATAAGATCATTCATGCGTATCTTCAACTCTCCCGATTCACCACACAAATCTTTGTCACTTCTTGATTTTCCAAAGGGGTATGTGCAAGATGTTTCCCCAAGCAAATCCCTTGCTATCATTCCCAGAGGAAAAATCAGATCTTCTTGATTTAATTAACTGTCCCAACATCTTATAGTGCAACAAAAATGATTTCAAGAGTCAAACTATCGCTTTACTAGGGACATGGAACAGCTTTCCCAGAGAATCCCTTAGAGTTTGGTGATTTAGGATTGTGTTTATCTTTGAGTTTATTGGTGGCGTAATAACTAATTTTAAACTCTTTCTTTTCTTTTTCCTCTTTTATTGCGATGCATGGGGTTTTTATCTCAGTGGTAGCTTTCTTCTTAAATGTCCACTTAATTAAACACTCCTCTCTTCCTTCATTGGCTTCCATCGTAGACCATTGAAGCATGAGTGTTTTGAATTTAACTATGCAACGTGGAACTTACCTTGTTTCCATGACTTAAGTTAAGTCAGCATTTCACTCAACTAGAAGGTTAAACCTACATTTCGATGATTGAGATCATTAAACTAAATCAACCATATTAGTTCAGATGCCAAGCAAGGTGATGGGCGAGCATAAGTTCTAACTCCTAATCTTTTCTTCATTAAACGCCATAACCTTGAGTTTATTCCTTCTCAAATTTAGGGTGATTGGAATGGTCTAAATGTGGATCTCTTTACTACTACACATTACATATTATTATAATATTTTTTTATTTAGATTTAATTAATTAATTAATAATAGGTCTAATCAAAATTTGATCATGTAACATCTGATTATTTGATTCCTATTTTATTCATTTGTTTCCTCATAATAGTTTGATGTATAATAAATCTTAGGTTAAATTTCATTTATTTGCACCATACCTTGAATACTTTGACATAGATATTAAAAGAGATTCACCTTTATATTTATACATTTTTTTATTTTTTTTATTTTTTCACAAGAATGTCTTCTCATAAATGGAGTATTCTTTATAGAATCAATCATATAATTATTTTCCTCATTTGTTCTAACAATAAGGTTGGAACAAACTTTTCTAGTTTCAACTTAATTTAGGTACTACTAGTTCCCATAACTTAGTTACCCAAATTTTACTATTTTAAGTAAATAATATAATTATTGCATACTATCGTAGTATATGTTGACTACAAGGTCTAATTGTAACAACATAACTATTAGAGCTAGATTGCATAGTTTATCAACTTAACTTATTATCACTACACAAATATGCCCATGATGAAATAAGTGTTTGCAACTATTGGATAAAAGGGTCGGGTCTTACACTACCCGTACCTGACAAAGAACACAAATCTTAAAAATAATTTCTAACACACCTGTAATTGTAGTAGAGTTGTATGAAGTACTACTCATTCCTAGCTGTAGGTACAATTCGTAGAGGTTCAGCCAACTCCTTGAGGTATTTTTTCTATTTGTTTCAATGTTCATGATAAAATGGCACAATATTATCATATAGGAATTGTCAAGATCACCCTACTGGGTTTCACAAGAGCTCGAAGAGTAGAGGTCTAGCCTATCAAGGTAGTACATATTCGTTGGATAATCCTCACCACTATTTACCATTGCATTGTGGAAAATTCATAGATAGTGAATGAGACTAAGTTTGGTTCTAAAAAAATAACCAACAGATTGGCAACTCCACTAGGGACATTGCTAATTCCAACATCTCTAGTTTATATTTAATACAATTAAAGTCAAATATTTTAATTGTTCACTACTAAGAGAGAAATTGGTTCAAATTTTCATCATATAAGTCATGTCTAGTTTTATGCTTCAAATTTTGGTTCATTCCTCTATCTTGTGTCAGGTAATGTTCAAAGTATTCTCTAATATTGCAAGTACAAACCCAAAGTGCAATAAATTTATATTTCCTAGTATCCTAGGTGGAAACTCTAAAGTCTCTTGTGCCAATGCAAGAATAATTTACCAAATAGAAGGTGAGAGAATTTTGAGGGATAATTTGACACCATGAGAAAAACCAGAAGTTACACGAAGAAACAGTCTGAGCAAAAGATGGATCCGAGCATTCAAACGTAATGCAACCAACATAGGTGAATAAGAATGTTAGATCAAGTAAGTTTATTGAACATCCCGCTGATGTAAATCCTACTTTTGATAGTGAAGTATATAGTGCAAATGTTCATGAAGAATCACATGAAGTTGAGGTGCCTAATGTAGATCAAGGAATTTTTCCCACTGAGGAAGTATTTGACAATGAACTTGATGTTTCAAGAGAAGAAGATAGGTGGGAATTCTGAGAAAAGCATAAGACATTTCCAGATCCTTCAACTCCTGGAGTTGGATCTATCTTTAATAGGGACAATTTTAAGCCGAGGTGAACCCACTAATGTGGAACTACACTAATCCTTGGAGGGAGAACCATCTAATCTTTCCTTTTTTACCCCTAAGCTAAGTGAGTCTGGAGATATCTTGGAAGATGAGGAAGGTATAGATAAAGATATGTGAGCCTTAGAAGAGGAAGATATTAGGCTTAAGGAAGAAGAAGAACATAGGCTCAAGAAGTTGGAAGAAAAAAGAGAAAATAAGTTGAAAGAAAAGGAAGATAGAATTAAAGCTAAGATGGAAGAAAGGGATGCTTAGAGGAAAAGAATAGAAAAAATGAGAGAAGAAGCAAAGCAAAAAGAAATTTATGAAAATGCTTCTAATTTTTCTGCTAAAATGACCCCTAATCCACCTAAGCCAACCATTCAAATTGGAACCTCCATTGCCAATACTTATACCACATCCATTGCAATCACTAAAGCCTCAGAACCATTTGTTGCCGCTAAGAAATCATAGTTTATAGATCATGTAAAGAAGCCCATTGATCAACCAAAGAAAACTACCTTTAATACCATCAATACTAACACCAATACAAGTACTTTAATACTTATCTACTAATGCATCCACCCAAAATGTTAAAATTGACCCTACCCCATCAATTGCCCCTCCAAACCCTAAGATCTTGAGGTTGCAACTAGAAAATGACCAATTGCAACAAGATTTAAAGAAAGCTGAAATTGAAGCTGCAAATTTAGAAAGAGCCAGGAAGATATCTTTCCTTAAGATCTCTATACTAGCAGATCTAGTAGCTTCAAGTTCTAGATATACAAAGAATGATTTACAAAAGAAAATTTCTGAGGGGCATACTACCAATGGAGGTGGTGGTGAATATCAGGGTAGTGGAGGTGGTGGAAATGATAAAAACAAGAATTATTATGCTGAAGATGGTGATGGAAAGAAGAAGGGAGGTGGTAGTAATGGTGGAGATGGAAAAGATAAAGATAAGAATCAATTTGATGTCTGAAAGGATGATGGGCCTAGAAATGCTCATAGAGACCAAGCCACCAGGAGGCCAATGCAAGTGGAAATATATCAACATTTGTGCTTCATCGGGATTCTTCGTTATCCTAATCCATTTCATGAAGACTTCAGGCCTTCCTTGGTTAGATTATCTAGTAACAATGCCTTAAATGGTGAGGATCACCTCAAATCATTTTCTAATGTCATGGATGATTTTGAAGTAGAGGCTGAGGATGTGATGCTGAACTTATTCATGTAGTCACTCACTGAGGATTCTAGAGAGTGGTATAGAAGTTTACATGCTCACAGTATTGGATCCTGGGAGGAATTTAAGAGGTTGTTGAGAGAGCAATATGGTGATAAAACTGATTCAGGTTTTCTTTTGACTAAATTTAATAATATTGTTAAAATTTCAAATGAGGGTGTGGTTGATTTCAATGTGAGATTTCAAAAAGCCATGAACCAGTTACCTCTTCATTTAAGATTGAATGATAATATGTCTGGTTAACTATTGCAATGCCTTTGATGCAAAGATAAGTTATAGTCTACTGGATAAAAATCCTCAAGTGTTGAGGGAGGATTATAAGATGGCCATCCATATTGATAGTATCAGTAGAGCAACTGGAAAATTTGGGAGAAGGGATGATGTAAAGATCCTCAAGAATCCAAAGAAAGAGGATAAAAACTCTAGTGGTAAGGGAGGCTCTCTTGAGGATAATATTAACAATTTTACTAGTACCATGAATGATCTAAACAATAGAATTTCCACGTAAGAGAAATTCTAAAAAATGAAAGGTCTAACTATCATAAGAATAAAAGACATCCTCAATTGCAGGATCATCAATATAATACAAACTGGCATAATGAGAAGCCCATCCCTAACAATAAGAAAATTTCTCAAAACAAAGTTCCTTCAGATCCTTTGTAGAAGAACTTAAGCAATTTTGTTGATGAGACCCCTTAGTGCATGGTGTGTCAAATTCTGCATTTTCCTCATTAATGTGTAGTTGCACAGATGGTTGAAGTTGAAGATGTACCTGAAGACTATGATCAATCTAATGAGGATGATTTTGACATTAATACAATTATGGATGGTTATGATTTTGTTGATAATGAATTCTCATCTGATTTGGAGTCTCATGAAATGGATGTGGATGAACAAAGGCATATGGCCAATACATATCACCAGCAAGTTCTATCTGGTGAAGATGATGACAATGATAATGAAGTGTACACATTGGAAGTAGCCGAAGACAATGTGTCCCTGAGGAGAATTTTAGATGAATAAATTGTAATATATACAGTGGATTTGGTTACACAAGCGAGAGGTTCATATCATCTAAGGAATAGAATAGTTGGTGGTGACCAAGGTAGCCCCACTGGTCTCTTTATCAAAGAACAAAATGTGAAAGATAAAGAGAAAAAGTTTGATGGTAAAGGAGAAGCACTTAAAGCTAAGGAAAGAAGGGTAGATAAAAATTGGGCTAAGAAAGTTGATAAACCAAAAGCATATGGAAAGCTCAAATCCCCTACTATGAAGAAAAAGGCACATAAGTAGAATTCTGAAGCTACAAGAAAAGATACCAAGCCTAGAGTTGAAACAAAAAAGAATCAACAGAAGGAGAGTAGTAAAAAATAAGGTATGGTCCCAATTGATTTGCGTAAATATACTCTTGTTGATATGTTTCAGTTATTTAGTCAAGTGAAAGTTTTTGTTACTTTTCTTGAGATGATGGGAATTGATGAGCACAAACAAAAGGAAATAGCCCTTATCAATGGTGCTACTATAGGCTGTACTAAATTAGTGGTGTCCACTCCACCCAAAGTGAGTGAAAAGAGAAGAAAGATAAATAATTTGAGAGAGTAATCACTGAGATCCCTCATATTTTCCTAGGGAATTCAGTGACTACCTGTCCTAGAAAGATAGACCCATTCTTCCTCACACTGATTGTTGAAGGAAACTTTTTAAAAAAAATTATCATTTATTCTAGAGCATCCAATAATATAATGTTAGCCAAGATCATGGAAGCATTGGGATTAAAATTTGATAGTACCCATAGGAAGTGTTATGCTATGGATTCAAGGTAAGTTTGTATAATTGGTGTAATCAATGAACTCCCTTATAGCCTAGCTACATATCTAAAGAAATAGTTTAAGATGAGTGTAGTTGTTGTAGATATCCCACCCAATCATGGAATGTTTCTTTCTAGAAAGTGGAGTGCTTCCATGGGGGTAGCATGCAATGTTATTTGTCTTATGCCACTTTCCCTATTGATAATAAGGATGTAAAGGTGGTTAGAGAGCCCAAAGTGCCACATATGCTAGATCATGGTCTTGAGGATGATACAATTCTTTTTGTAGATACTCATTTCAGTGAGTTCAAGGCGGAAGAGGTAATAAGAGAGAGTGACAAGTGGCCTGCACCTATAGACCATGAAGTCACAAGACTGTCTGATAAGGATGGACTATGGAAGTTGTACTTTGACAGTGCAACTTCTAAAGAGTGGTCTAGTGCAGGTATATTACTGGTGTCACCTAGTGACAACACTTATATGTTTTCTTTCACTTTGTCTTTTTTTTTCACAAAAAATGTGGAAAAATATGAGGCCTTGCTACTAGGGTTGAGGCTAGTTGAAAAGCATGAGATAAAGAAGCTTATGGTGATTGGTGACTCTAAGTTAGTGATGTCCCAAGTAAGATCTAGATATGCATGCAAGAATAACAAATTAAAACAATATAGAAATGTTGTCTGGGATTCCATTGAGAATTTTGATGCCTTTGGAATCGACTGGATGGAAAGAGGTCAAAATAGAGTGGTAGTCATACTTGCGAACATTGCACTTAGACTTGATGACAACAATTTTGCAGGTATATCTAAAGTTGAGGTACCATAAAGGCCATCAATCCTTGAAAATGCACATAATTGGAAAATCTTCAACAATGATGAAGATATTTTGAAGTTTTTAAAGTGTGTTGATGAATATGAGGGTCAGGAGATTGATTTTGGTGCTTTTTTAAGAATATAAATAGTAAGGATATAGTCTTTGAAAATGAACTTATTAAGTTGAAGAAAAAAAAAATTTCCAAAGGCCTTGTGGCATTACAAAGAGTCTTTGATAATTAGGACAAGAGAAAAGTTAAAACAACTACCACCCATCTGAAGGATATGGAAGAAGTGAATTTGGGGATTGCAAATGCCCCTAAAAAGGTACATGAAGGAAAGAAGATGAAACTTGAGATAAAGACAATGTTGATTGCCTTATTGAGAAAATATAGACATGTCTTTGCTTGGTCATACAACGATCTAAAAGCATATAGAGAGGAATTATGCCAACATGAGATTCCTTTGAAAGAAAATACCAAGCCTTTTAGGTAGAAGCAAAGACCCATTAATCCAACCTTAGCTCTGAAAATGCAAGAGGAATTGGTTAAGCTAAGGGATGTTGGAATCATAAATCCTATTAGGAACTCCTTGTGGTGTCCAATTAGGAAGAAGAATGGTGATATAAGGTTATGCGTGGATTTTAGAAATCTGAACATATCATCATTGAAGGATAACTACCACTGCCAAACATGGAAGCCATGTTGCAGAAGGTAACTGGCTGTGAGCTATTGTCCATGATGGATGGTTTTTCTAGATACAACCAAGTGAAAGTGAAGAAGTTTGAGCACTACAAGACTGCATTCACAACTCCATGGGGCACCCATGTGTATGTCAGGATTCCATTTGGTTTGACCAACATGGGTGCCACTTTCCAAAGGGATATGGATGTAGCCTTTTCTTATTTTATTGACTTGTTCATGGAAATATATCAAGATGATTTGACAGCTTACTCCAAGAAAAAGGAAGATCATTGCATGCACTTGGAAAAGATATTCATAAGGCATTGGAATATGGAATCTCACTGAAACCAAAAAACTGTTCCTTTGGAATTATTGAGGACAAGTTATTGGGGAACATTGTGTCCAAGGAGGGAGTGAGAATTGATCATGAGAGGGTAGCTACCATAGAAAAGATTCCCCAACCAAAGAATGTAAAAGGTATTTAGTCATTATTTGGCCAGATCAACTTCTTGAGGAGATTTGTAACAAAATTTGTAGAGATTAAAAGACCTATCTCCAAGATCCCGAAGAAGGGAGAAAAGGTGGTTTGGAGTGAGGAGCCTAGTTAGGAATTCAAGAGCATCAAATAGGCTATCAAAGAGGCTCTAGTTTTGAAGTCTCTTGATTTTTTTAAACCAATGCACATTTATCTCTTACTTCCCTCCATACTATTGCTACTGTGTTATTACAATAAAATGATGAGGGCTTTAAACAACCCATTACATTCTTTAGGAAGTCTTTACAAGCCAAAGTACTCAAGTATGATATAATTGAAAAGTAGGCATATGCCTTAGTCAAGGCTTTAAATAATTTCAGAACTTACTTGATCAGAGCTATAGTCATAGCTTTTGTACCAAGTTTTGTTGTGAAAGACATTCACTCAACAAGAAACTACAAGCAAAAGGTACAGATGGATCAACATGATCCAAGAATTCAAAATTGATGTCCATATTACCAACTTAGTCAGAGGAAAGGGTCTAGCTAGGTTGATGGCATAAACTAATTTGGAGGCCAATCAAATAAATCAAATTGCAACTATTGATGTTGCACCCATCTATGATATTCAAATGTGTAGCTGGCGCAAAAGGATTATCCAATATTTACAAGTGTTGTAGTGCCTTGGAGATATGGCTAACAATGAAAAGAGAACACTAAAGTTACATGCCATTAAATATGTAATTATTAATAATGAACTATAGTGGCGAAGCCCTGATGGTGCATTGCTCAAGTGTGTGGATGGCAAGCAGGCACTAGACTTGCTACAAGAAATGCATAGTGGAGTGTGTGATGACCATTACATGGCAAAGAAAACTACTCATAAGATTTTAAGGGTAGGATTTTGGTGGCCCACTATTTTCAAAGATTCTCGCATGTTTTTCAATACTTGTGATGCTTTCCAGAGGTTTACAAGAAAATTGAAGTTCTCAGGGAGCTTTCCAATTAGACCCATTTCTATTCAAGCCCCTTTCCAACAATGGGGTATATACTTCATTGGTGAAATATCAAAAAAATTTGGTGGGGGGAATTCATGGATCCTTGTTGCTATTGATTATTTCACAAAGTGGGCGGAAGCTATCCCCACAAAGAAGGAAAAAACTAAAGTTGTGATAAACTTCCTGATGAACAACATTGTCATTATATTTGGAGTCCTAGAGAAAAATATTTCTAATAATACTATGTGCTTCAGATCAGAAGAGTTCAAATATTTTTATGGGATGCATGACATACAGATTTCTTATTCTTCCCCTTACCATCCTCAAGGAAATGGTCAGGAAAAATCTATAAATAAGAGCCTAATGAAGATATCAAAAGAGTGATTAAAAATAATAAGGCTTGGGACTCAAACTTAAAGCTAGAATTGTGGGATGATAGGCTTATTGTGAAGAAGGAAACTAGTCATTCACCATTTGGTTTGGTGTATGGTTTGGATGCTAGGCTACCACAAAATAATTTTCTAAAGATGTGTAAATTTTTGCAAGAATATGATGAGGATATTTGTGATGATATGCAACATAGAATTGATAACCTTGTACAACTGGATGAAAGTAGGAGAGAAGCTCATAACAAAAATGAAAAGATGCAACTACAAGTCAAACACTTGCATGATAAGAAAGCTTCTCCTAGAAAATTTGAAGTGGACAATATGTTGTTAGTATGGAATGCACGGGCTCGGGATAAGGGTAAGCATGGAAAGTTTGAAGCACTATGGCTAGGACCTTACTTGATATACATCACACGTGGGGAAGATTCATACTTCCTTTAGTGCTTGATAGGTGAAATTGAACTGCCAGTACATATAGAGTTCTTGAAGTCGTATTTCTCTTGAAATATGTTATTTTCCATGTACATTACACTATCTTGTAAATATTGCATATAGGTGTGTTTTCTTTGGTTTGGTTATCTTGCCTTGTCCAAGAAACCCCTTGTTTTTTGGTGTCCATGTGTTTGGTCTAATTCACCATGAGATCTATAATCTCACCATGCCTACAAGAGGCATGCATCCCCAATCAAAGCCATTGGTGGAACCCTCAAAAAATTCTCATGTTCCACTAGTTCAGATTGCATTTTCCTTGGTATTCACTTGGTCTATCAAGGATTAGGGTTTAGGGTTTTATGTGGGATTTATTTGGCTTTAAATATCTCCCCCTTTGTCTAAACCTTTGGTATTTTGTTCTATCCTTTTTTTGACCTCCTATGATTGGTTCCTGGTCATGTTAAAAAAACTTGAATCATTGGAGCCCATGAAATAACCGGCCCCTCATGCCTAGTTCTGAGAAATATTTTATTTTGTAAGGTTGATTGATTGAACTTGCTTGGAATTTACATCCTTTGAATGAAATGGTTTTAATTCTTTTAAGACCTTATCTTACGTTGTCTTAGGCGGTCCCCATTTAAAAAAACCTTATGAGCATGTACTAAATTGTTCCACTTAAGTTCTCATTCATTGCTTTTTTCCATCACTCATCATAGATAGCTTTTGTGAATGCACAAATTATATTAGTTATGTATGATGGGTGTTGTTTCCTTTGTATCACATATCATAGATAGGTTATGGATCTTGAGTTTGACATTAGCAATGCACGATATGTGTGTTCCCTTCATTATCATTGGATTTCTTTATCTCGAATTTCTTGTGAGTTTTGTGTTGTGAATTATCGATGCATGATAACCCTTTGTGCTCTTTTCATTTTCTTCCATCCCTCATCATGGATTGGTTGTAAAATTTGAGTTCGAAAGTAGCAATGAGAGATGTAGTTGTATGTTCCAATATTTCATTGCTGATTTGAATTTCTCTTGTGAGCGATGTTTCCTGTGCCTTTGATTTTCAGGTAGGTACATGTGGCTTGATCTTGTTCCTTTTCCCTTTCTCTCCCATCACTGATGTGATCTGGAATTTGAAGTGTGAATTAGCGATACACGAGGGGAAATATACATCATCAAAGGTGGGCCTCAATCCAATGGCTAAGATCTCATCACATAGGTGTTTGCATCGCTGATACAACTCACGAAGGATGAAATATACCAACAATGAGCGATGGCCTCCAAATAAGAGGAAATGTGGAAACATCCTAAGGACATCATTTAAAGAAAAGGATAAAGTAGCGAGGTGAAAGAAGAGCCACTAATATGGTTTTAAAGTGAGATGATCAATGAGTAGGGTTTAAACATGAATGACTAAGTATCAGTTCACTCGCACAAGCTTTCCATTAACCACTAATGGTGTTAACGCTCCATTTTTGGGTTGTAAATAAGGTAGTTGGATTGTTTTCCACACATTTGGAATTTCTTAGGAGCAGAAAAGATATCCAAAGTCTAAGAAAACAATGCAGAGAACTCCAATAAACAATTGAAGAAGCATTAGCATCGAATTTTCACCCGAGTAAGCAAACTATCATATCCCCTATTGTTAATTGTATTGAATTGTACTAGTCTAAAAATTAATAGAGAGTTTGAAAGGTAAATTTTCTTAGGGTTTACTCATTGTACTTCCTCAATTAGGGTGGTAAGGATTTCATAAGGTTTGGGAGAGTTTTATTCTACAAATTGTTTCCCCAGAATCAAAACCTGGTAGGTCTATTTGATTAATTAAAAACTGTAAACCCTAGCCTTGCCACATTGCAAAAATGAGCGAACTAGAACCTAGTGAGTCTAGCATTAGGCCAAATTGAAAAGCCAAGAAGAAAAGAGTTAAGAAAACCTAAAACTTGGGATGTCACATCTACACCTAAGCTAGAGGTACCAAAAGCACCTGCAAAGCCCAAAGCTGAGAAGAGGTCTGGTGACATATTCATGGAACGTGTAGCTAAGGATATGATAGAGGGAGGGTCACATATTGCAAAGAGGCCCATAGGGTAGGCCATTGTAACAAGTAGGTTGATTGACCTTTCTGGTGGAATTGGAGAACCAACTCGGCCATAAAAAGAATGAGAATTGTTTCTATATTCCTTTAATAGAAGGCATGCCAACCGATCGGCTAGACATTTATGGGGTTGAAACCTTGGGAAGTTAGTTGTAGGAAATACATTTGTGGAGGTTGATATTAATGGAAGCATTGGGAAAACATTATGATCCTATGGACAAGAAGATAAAAAGTCAAAATGGAACTTTAATCCTTGAAGTCACGAGGGATAAAATTGTAGAGGTGTTCAAATTGAACCCTAATTATACAATTGGCATTAGGCTTAAAGAATTGAGTCTTGAATATGAGCAAAGCAGGCATGCTTTCAGGAATAGATTGCTCATAAGGCATAGAAAAAGTGGTAAGATATTTGGTCCTATTGAATTGGAGCCCTTCGAGTGTGAGGAATTTGTTGATTATTTCAAGAATACCTATTACTGTCTGAATCAGGTCCTGGGCCACAATTTTGATGCAAGAATAGCTGTAGACCTGTTGGTTATGATAGTTGACATACAAAATTGGAACCCTTATGCGGGATTTGACTATGTTTCTTATCTTGCAGACGATATGCATAAGGGGCTCATTGCTTTGAAAAAAGGAACTATCTCATTCATCTTCTATCATTATTCTTTGTTGATGCACATGATCTTGTATGTTGGACAAGACAAGTGGAAGAAGAAGATGAAGATAAGGTAGATAGATAATGAGAATAACCCTTTTCCTGTCCAAATGTGGACACATATTTGGGATCATGATTGCCCCAATTCAAACTATTTGATGTTTTGTAATGTCATCAAATATGGTATCTTGGAAAGTTTGGGTTTTCCACCCATTTATAGATTGTCAAGAGTTATCAAGGATATTATGTGTCCTTGTTTGATTGGTTTCTACACTCAGAATATACATTAATCAGGGCCTATGGAGCTGGAGTGGCACCTCATTGTTTACCTTTATATGTTTCTGATAGATTGGAATTTATGGAGCTAATGTGGCACTTGATTTTATGGACCAGAAGTTAGTCAGAACACCTGGGAAGGGTTATGTGATTGTGCCAAAATGTTATTTTTCTTATTTCCAGGCTACTGCTAAGGAGGCATATGAGAAGTCTAGGATAATGATAAATAACCTTTGGATTCCTATTCACAAAGTTAGGAGCTTTGATCCAAAGGGTTTTGTGAATGAAAAGAGAAGAAGCAAGGGTTTATCTAGTTTTTCTCATATTTTTATGTATTTTGATGATGTGCTTAGAAATCTGGTAAGTGATGGAGCAGTCAACCAAAGAAAGGAGTGGACTACTATTTGTGCCATGGAGGAGGAGATCATAAAAATAAATGATTTTTATGTAACCCCATATGATGAAATTGAGAACCCACTGAAGAGGGCTATGCAAAAGATAAAAGATTACCAGAGTGGAGACTTCAAAGTAAAGGTCAGGGAAGCTACTAAAAGAGCACAAAATCTCCTAGAGCAACAACCTCGGGCTATGGATATCCTTGAGCAACATGTTGAGATTCAAGGAGGAGGTGTTGAGGTTATAATAGAGGATAAAATGGAAGAACATGTACCTATTGATGAAGAAGTGAATAGGAGATTCCCTTCTCCAAAAATAGATGATGTTCTTGATTCAAAAAATCCTCAAGATAGAATTGTCAAATGGGAGTATGATGAGAAGGTCGATGATGATCCTAGGATCAAGGATTGAGATGAATTCACTGTAGATGATACCTTTGTACAAAAAAAAGAGTTTAAATAATTCATCATCCATCAAAGGAGTAAAGATATAAAAGAAAGAATTGTGCAAGCCAAGGCTGGTTTGGATCCCTCTCAGTAGGAGGAGGCAGAGAGAGTAGAGGAAGATAAAATCATGGATAAGATAGCAGCCATCACTCCTTATGAATCCAGGAAAATTGTTGATGAGAGTGGAGTCATCTTGTCTCCAGGATGTACCCTTACTACAACCATTTCTCTTGACGCTATCAAGAGAGACCCATAGGCTCTATATCTAAGGAACACTTTGATAACTAGGTGTCTGGATCTGGCTATAGTCCAAAATTGCTAACTCTTGCAATCTGGTCCATGGCACCCAACACTGGAAAGAATAAGGTTTCCAAGCCTTTAGAGAAGGTCATTGGTGCAATATTTGTAGAGAGAGCTACAGATATAACTCCTATTGAGGAAACAAAACTAATTATGCATGTTGTAATTCTCTATGTTTACATTTCCCAAATCTCCCAACAAAAGTAAGATGCTCTATTAAAGGATTACAATAAAACTCTAGATGAATGCAATAAGTTGAGAGCTACAACAAAATCAGCTCGATCTCTATGGGTAGTTTCTTCACCATCCTCTTCTTCTGATTTGTCCACACAAGATAGAGATACTCTATCTCTAAGGATTCATGATTTCAATAATCAATTGAAAACAAAGAAGGAGAATATCAACCAGCAGAAATTGGAGACAATGAAATGGCTAATGATATCTTTGAAGATGTCTTGAAGCATAGAGTGACCAAGTTGGTTAATAGAGTTGATTATGTGTGGGTTGCATACAAGAACATTAATGAGGAAAATGTTGAATATTTGCAAGCTCAAAAGGATTTTCAAACTAAATGGAGCAAGTGGAGCACTAGAGTAGGAACATTGAAGGAGATGATGTCCAAAATGTAGGAAGATCATGAAGTGCCTACTCATGTTTTTGAAATATTGCAAGCCATTGATTTGATTAATGAGATAACAATATTCCATGAAAAATTAGGAATGCAACTCCAAAACAAATTGAGAATGTTCAGGGAAATGGAAGAGCATAATATGCCTAAAATATTAGATGACAAAGGTAATTTGATGGAGTTTTCTAAATGGAAGCATGAGTTGGGAGAGTGGCTTCCACTGACTAAGGTGATGTTAACTGTAATTGATTACTCTATGATAAACGCCCACATTGATAACATGACTTGAGTTGAAATAAGGATGGACACTTTCATCAAAGAATCCAAAGCATTAATTGATGCAAGATGTAATCAACACATTGTAAAGGTGTAGACCTTATTGAATATGAAATAGCCCACTGAAGATGAATGTAATACATGGTTGGAGAAGTTCATAGAATCAATTTGTGTTGAAAGGTGATGAAAATCATGGTGAATAATGAATAGGAGAGAAACAATGCATAGCCTAGAAATAGTACAGTTTAGGATTTTGTTGAGGTATTGAAAAATTTTGTTCTCTCCCTATCATGAAGATTGGTGGCATAAATGTTGACTTGGATAGGTCGGTCTTCCTTCTTTTTATTGATTTTTTGTGCTCTAAGTGTTTTATTGATTGGGTACGCACGTGGTTAACACTTTTGGCTCATGAGGAAGATAGTTTGGAGTTGTTGCAACAAATGAAAGGTTCCTTTTGGAAGGTGGGTGTATCTTCCTCAACAAATGAAAATGGTTTGTCTTATATGTTTCCCCCCACCTTGCAAAGTGAAAATATAACTATCTAGGAAACCTTGAAATTAAATTGAAATGTATGTCAAATGAAAATGGGACTTTAATTGTAATTTGGCCTGATGCTTGTTGCTCCTATGTTTCTATAAATGGAAATTCAAGGTCAATTATAGAGGTCTTTTGATGGTTAAATTTTTTTGAGCTCATGTATGAGTAATTTTGGTAATTTCAAGGATAGAGAAATAGATTAATGTTGAGTCTTAAGATGCATTCATATCTGTAATAGACTTAATGGTTTCACAATAGTAATGGTGTATGAATGGTAATTGCACATCCTAGATTAGTTTCTCTCCTCTTTGATTTTGTCTTGCAAATTCTAAATAAAGGGATCAAGGTTCATTTATTCATCTTCAATTACTCTGGTTGAATGTGTGTTTTAATTTTTTTCTTTAGTTCAAACAAATAAGTAAGTGATTAAATGAGATAATAGATTTATAAGTGAAATTTAAGGATTGTTGAGCAATTTCTATTTCTGGATACATCGAGTTGATATATTGCAAAGCATTATATGTGAGTTTGTGGCCCTTAGATAAGGAATTGGTCCATTTATTTTGTTATCTTTGATGTTAGTTAGGCTTCCCATACCTGACAAAGAACACAAATCTTAAAGACAATTTCTTACACACCTGTAATTGCAATAGAGTTGTATGAAGTACTACTCATTCCTAGATATAGGTACAATTCGTTAGAGGGTTAGCCAAGGCCTTGAGGAATTTTTTCTATTCACATATGATAGGAATGTATCTATTTCTTTCAATGTTCATATAAAATGGCACAAGAGTATCATATAGAAATTTTTAGGATCACCCTCCTGGGTTTCACAAGAGCCCAAAGAGTAGAGGTCTATCCTAGCAAGCTAGTACCTATTTGTTGGCCAATCCTCACCACTATTTACCATTGAGTTGTGCTGAATTCATAGATAGTAAATGAGACTAAGTTTGGCTCTAAAAAAACAACAAAACCTACAACCCAAATACTATTTTAAAACTTTTTACAAGTAACAAACCAATTGGTTACTCACCCCTCAAGTGAATTTGGATAGTCTTATATATTCCCAACTTGCAACTCCACCCTGTGCTCTCAGACCTTCAACTTTCAACGTGCATAATGAAATAACTCAAAATACAAAGTGTTTTCCAATAACAATACTTGTTACAATTTAAAACACACATATTAGTCATGTCAGCCTTCCCACTTGCAGTGCATGGATTGTTGGATTTTGTGGTTGTGTTTCTAATATGTGGCTTCCATTGATGTAAATGCTATTAGCATTAATTCATTTGAAGTTGTATATCTCTAGGATATTGAGAAAATTGTAAAGAAATGAGTTGCAGGTTGCCAGTTCAGTGTAGCCGACATACTAGCAGTATGTTCCATACATTGATGATTAGTGGTTGTGGACTAAAGGGTTTGTTGCTGAGTGTATCTAGTTTATCCATGACTAGTTTTTGAGATCCGCGTGAGGATTTGATCGAGCTATGAATATTTTCATTTTGACAAAAAATTTGTTTCTTCAGTTGGTGTTCCTGATTGAGGATGAGGCTATTTTTTATAGTTCAGTTGGTGCATATGCTTATCTGGTGATCCATTTTGTTTGTGGATGTTTCTATATTGTGCTCTATCTTTTTTTCACATTTGCATCCATCGTTGTGTTTGTGGTTGGTGATTTTCTCTTGCATGTTCATATTTTTTTTGTTCTTGGCCGACATGGTGTTGAAGCATGTTGTGGATCTTTGAGGAGTAATTAATTGAAGTGTTTTCATGTTGCAAATGTTCATTTGGGTCCTCATTAAGTTGTGTCTGACTTTGGTTGATTCGCATTAATAAATCTTTAATGTTTTGGGTCGACAATTATATTCATTTTATTATTTCTTTGAGGCCAACTTGTAGCGATGAAATCTCATGTTGTAGATATATAAGAGAAATTGTTTATTCAAATTGAAGTGTGCAGTGTGTGAATGTATGCCAGTGGATGCCAAATGTGTGTATGTGTGAATATCATTTGAAGGTAGATCAAAGTGTGAAGAAGAGTGAAGAAGAGTGAAGAATTGTTTATGTGATTAACTGGAACTGTAACCACGCATTAGCAGATGCTATTTTCTCAGTTCAAAATTTGGATGGCTTTAATCTGAATCTCTTTGTAAAACAGTGTGTCTTCCTTTGTAATTGAACATCGAGCTCTAGTAAGTGTGCCTAAATGCATGTGCATTCCCCATATTTCATTTTCATTATACTTCTAATATGGTATAATCTTTTGGACTAACCTCCACTGTGGTTTTTCCCCTAACAGGGTTTCCATGTAAAAAATCTTGGTGTTATGTGTGTTTTTGATGTCTTGTTGATTCATGTTTTCATTGATATTGATCATATCTAAGAATAAGGTTAATAATTTGAATAAGTTTTGAATTTTTGTGATAACTAATTCCCCCACCTCTTAGTTGTTTTCCCTTGTATTGCCAACAATTGGTATCAGAGTAGGTTCCTTGGAAGAAGTTTAACAGCTTAAGGTGATCTGGGATGGCAAGTTATAAGAAGGATAGTCCAAGATTTGATGGAACAAATTATTATTTGTGGAAGACTTGAATGGAGTTCCATCTGAGATGTATTGATGAACCCTACTAGAGCATTACACGTAATATGTACATTATTCCATAGAATGGTCCTACTACTTTTGCTTAGATCAAAGATGTTGAGTATAATATCCAAGCTAAGGAAGCTTTGTTGAGTGCTTTGACTGATTCTGAGATGACAAATGTTATGGATCTGAAGACTTCTCATGAGATCTAGAAAAAGTTGGAAACCTTGTATGAAGGTGATGCTAATGTGAAGATTGCTAAGTTGTAGAGTTTGAAAGGGAAATATGAAAGGTTGAGAATGGGTGATGATGAGAACATTAATACTTTCATGCAAAGAGTGAATAAACTTTTGTGTGGTGGTAGATGTGTTGGTGGAAAGATAGATGAATCTAAGATTGTTGCTAAAGTTAATAGATCCCTACCCGATTCTTACAAATTCAAAGCTAGTGCTATTGAAGAGATCCAGACTATAACAAACATAACTAGAGATACATTGGTTGGTAAGTTGGCTGCTTTTGAGTTGAGTGAATTTGGTTATTCCCTTCCTAAGATTGAATCTACATTTAAGGCTACTACTTCTAGGAGAGATAGATAGAGATATGATTTGGGTGAGAGTTCATCTAGAAATACATTCAAGTATTAGGATGAAATCAAATAGATTGAAGAAGAAGAAAGAGAGATGGAAGAACTGGAAGTACTTATTGTCAAAAAAGTATTCAAAGGAAAAGGTAAGTATGAAGGAAAATTTCCTCTTAAATGTTTTTCTTGCAATAAGATAGGTCATTTTGCATCAAGGTGTCCAAAAAGAGCTCCTAAACCAAGACATAACAAGCCTAGATTTCAGAAGAAGTGTTACTATGTTGTTGATGAAGGTGTAACAGATGATGAATCTAATAAAGGAAATAGAAGTGATGATGAATGGGTATTTATTGCTATCAAGGAAAATAATCATGTATCTACTGAATCTGCTAGTTGTACTAATGTGGAGAAAGCCCTAGCTACTCGAGTTGAAGAAATAGATGAATGGGTAATTGAAAGTGGATGTTCACATCATATGACAGGAGAAAAAAGTAAGTTTGTAAGCTTGGAAAATTATGATGGTGGTGTTGTGATATTTGGTGATAATACAGTTGGTGTGATCCGTGGAAGAGGATGTATTTCTCTCGATGGTAAGCATAATATTGATGATGTTTTGTATGTAGAAGTCTTGAAGCATAATATTTTGAGTGTTGGTCAAATGGTTGATAAGGGATACAATCTTCAGTTCAAGGATGGAAATTGCAAAATATTGAGTTCCAAAAATGAAATTGCATTAGGTACAAAGATAAATGGTAATATCTTTCACTTCAGTTTTGCTAGTAAAAGTTGTTTGATTGCTCAAGTTGATGAAACTTGGTTATGGCAGAGGAGATTGTGTCATGTTAACTTTGATAATATTTTCAAGATAAGTTCCACTAAGGATATGAGAGATCTGCCTAAGTTGGTGAAACCTATTAATGCAATATGCAAGGAATAGAAAATGGGAAAGAAAACTAGGATTTCATTTTAGAGTAAAAAGCATTGTTCAAATGAATTGTTAGAACTTGCGCATGCTGATCTATGTGGTCCCTCTAAGGTCAAAAGTTTACAAGGTTATAGGTATTTCATGTTGCTCATTGATGATTATTCTAGAATGGTATGGGTTAATTTATTAAGGGAGAAATTTAAAGCACTAGAAAAGTTCAAGATCTTTAAAGCTATGGTTGAGAACAAGACAGGTTTGAAGATTAAATGCCTGAGACCAGATAGAGGTGGTGAATTCACATCCAGTGAATTTAATTCTTTTTGTGAAGAGCATGGAATAAAGAGACAATTATCTGCACCACAGACGCCTCAACAAAATGGAGTTGTGGAAAGGAAGAACAAAACAATTGAAGATGCTGCTAGAACAATGATGTTGGAAGGAAATGTTCCTCATATCTATTGAAGAGAAACTGTGAGTACTGCTATGTACATACTCAATCAGGTACAAATCAAAGGTGATACTAGTAAGACCCCTTTTGAGATATGGACTGGTCAAAATCCTACTGTTAAATACTTCAAGATATTTTGAAGCAAATGTTATATTAAGAGAGATGAAGACATAGGAAAGTTTGATGTGAGGAGTGATGAAGGTATCTTTTTAGGTTATTCTACTAAGAGCAAGGCCTATTGGTGTTACAATAAAATATTGAATAAAATGGTTGAAAGTGAAAATGTTAAGGTTGATAAAGACTTAGGTGGACTATCCAGAACCTATGGATATGACTTTGATGATCAGGATGATAGTACAAACAAAGGAAAGCAAGATTAGACTACAAATCAAGTGCAAATCAATCCGATAAATTAGGGAAATGAAGAAGGAAAAACTGGTGAAAGAGCAGATGAGAGATCAAAAGAGCCCGAAGTTGAAGAAAATCCTAAGAAGACTCTAAGGTATGTAAGATTGAATCATTCAAAAGATCAGATTATTGGTGATAAGAATAAAGGTGTCTAGACTAGGAGAAAGATTGAAGAAGAATATTGCTTGATTTCAAAGACTGAGCCTACTAGTGTGAATGAAGCATGTAAAGATGAGCATTGGGTTGAATCAATGAAAGAAGAGTCAAAACAGATTGAAAAGAATGATACATGGATTCTTGTTCCTGGGCCTAAGGATAAGAATGTCATCAGAACTAAATGAGTCTATAGAAACAAACTAGATGAGCAAGGCGAAGTGGTTGGAAACAAAGCAAGATTGGTATGTAAAGGATATTCACAAATGGAAGGAATTGATTTTGAAGAGACCTTTTCCCCTATTGCTAGAATTGAAGCTGTAAGATTATTTCTTGCCTATGTTGCTCACAAGAACTACAAAGTTTATCAGATGGATGTCAAATCAACTTTTCTAAATGGTGAATTGGAAGAAAAATTGTATGTTGAGCAACCTGAAGGATTCTAGTAGACTAATAAGGAAGATATGGTGTGTTGGTTAAAGAAAGCATTTTATGGACTCAAGAAAGCCCATAGAGCATGGTATGCAAGATTGGATAAGTATTTGCTGAAGCTTGGATTTAACAAAGGTATTGGTGATAGCAATCTATATTTCAAGAATGATGATAAAGATTTGATTGTTGAAGTCTTTGTTGATGATATTATTTTTGGAGGAGATGATGCTTTGTGCATGAAGTTTTCCAATGAGATGTAAAATGAGTTCGAGATTTCAATGATTGGTGAGATGAAATTAATTTTGGGATTGCAAATTACTCAGTTAGATAAAGGGATTTTTATATCTTAGTCCAAGTATGTGAAGGAATTGTTGAAGAAGTTTGGTATGGAAGATTCAAATCTAGTTGGTACACCCATGGTGACCAGATGCAAGTTGACAACAAAAAATAATTCTCCTAAAGCAAATCAAACAAGATACAAATCAATGATTGGTGGATTGTTGTATTTAACTCAAACTAGTCCTGATATTATGAATGTTGTATGTATTTTTGCAAGATTTGAAGCTAATCCAAAGGAATCTCATGTGACTGCTATGAAGAGAATTTTTAGATACTTGAAGGGAACTGTTGATCTTGGCTTATGGTATCCTAAAGATAATGATCTTACTTTGAGTTCCTTTACTAATGCTGATTGGGTAGGAGATGTGAATGACAGTAAAAGTACTAGTGGTGGAGTATTTTTATTGGGTAAGAAGCTAATTTCGGGGTTAAGCAAGAAGCAAAATGTCATTTCCTTGTCTACTATAGAGGCTGAATACATTCTTGCTGCTAACAATTATACTCAAGTCCTATGGATGAAGAACATGCTGAAGGATATTAGAGTTGTATATGATGAGCCTATTTCTATATTTTGTGATAATTCAAGTGCTATTAACATTTCCAAGAATTTGGTGCTGCATTAAAAAACAAAGCATATATCTATCAAGTTTCACTTTTTGAGGGAGAAAGTAAGTGAAAAGGAAGTCAGATTGGAGTATGTGCCTAATAAGGAGAAGATTGCAAACATTTTTACAAATTATTTTCCTAAGGATATTTTTGAGTATCTCAAAGGGAATTTAGGGGTGATTACCCCTCCTAATCAGAACTAAGATGCAAAGCAATGCATTGCATGAGTCTATGCATTTCATAGTTTATCTTATTTCGGATTGATGTTGTGGTGGTTGCTACTCAGGGGGAGTAGTTAGATGGTTCAAAAATTTAGATATGTGGTTTAGAGATTATAGATATTTTTCATTGATGTCAAAGGGGGAGAAGAGACATGTGAAAAACTGGTGATTATCTGAGGAGAAGAGCCTTGTAGGGAGAATATTATGTGAAAGAGTTGAGGAGAAAATGATTCAAATCCTAAGGGGGAGTAAGTTTCAAGAGTTAGTTGCATTGATGGTGTTTTTCACATCATGTGTTGCCATCAATTCCAAAGGGTGATATTGTTGGATGTTGTGGTTGTGTTGCTGATATGTGTTTGTCATTGATGTCAACACTATTAGCATTAATGCATTTGAAGCTATATACGTCGAGGATATTGAGAAAATTGTAAAGAAATGAGTTGTAGGTTGTCAGTTCAGTGTAGCTGACATACTGGTGGTATGTTTTATACATTGATGATCAGTAGTTGTGGACTAAAGGGTTTTTTTCCAAGTGTATCTAGTTTATCCACGTCAAGTTTTAGAGATCCGCATGAAGATTTGATCGTGCTATGAATATTTTCATTTTGATAGTTTTTATGTTTCTTCAGTCAATGTTCCTGATTGAGGATGAGGCTATTTTTGATAGTTTAGTTGTTGTGGATTCTTCTCTAGTGATTCATTTTGTTTGTGGATGTTTCTAGATCATGCTCTATCTTTGTTGCATGTATGCATTGATCATTGTGTTTGTGGTTGCCGATTTTCTCTTGCATGTTCATATTTTTCTTGTTCTTGGCCAACATGGTGTTGAAGCGTGTTGTGGATCTTCGAGGAGTAATTAATTGAAGTGTTTTCATGTTGGAGATGTTCATTTGGGTCCTCACTAAGTTGTGGCTGAATTTAGTTGATTTGCATTAATAAATCTTTAATGTTTTGGGCTAACACTTATATTCATTTTATTATTTCTTTGTGGCCGACTTGTAGTGATGAAATCTCAGGTTGCAGATATATCACAGTGATTGTTTATTCGAATTGAAGTGTGCAGTGTGTGAATGTATTCCAATGGATGTTGAATGTGTGTATGTGTGAATATCATTCGAAGGAAGAGCAGAGTGTGAAGAAGAGTGAAGAAGAGTGAAGAATTGTTTATGTGCTTAATTGGAACTGTAACCAGGCATTAGCAGATGCTATTTTCTTAGTTCAAAATCTAGATGGCTTTAATCCAAATCTCTTTGTAAGACAGTGTGTCTTCCTTTGTAATTGAGCAGTGTGCCTGAATGCATGTGCATTCCCCATATTTCATTTTCATTATACTTTTAACAAGGTACAATCTTGTGGACTAACCTCCAATGTGGTTTTTCCCCTAATAGGGTTTCCACATAAAAAATATTGGTGTTATGTGTGTTTTTTATGTTTTGTTGATTCATTCTTTCATTGATATTGATCAGATCTAAGAATAAGGTTAATAAGTTGAATAAGTTTTGAATTTATGTGACAACTAATTCCCCTCCCTCTCAGTTGTTTTCCCTTGTATTGCCAACACAAATAGCTTCTCGCACAAGGAAAAAAATATCAGCGTAATTCGAAGCAATGGGAAAAATGAGAGATTTCATTTGGCTTCAATGTGTAGAGGGTTTTACAACATTGTGTGGGTTGGATGTTTCATAAATCATGCACTCACCTCCCACTGTGTTTTCCAACCTGTAATCATACAAAGTGTTGAGGTTTGTTGGAAAAAATTGTGTTTATAAAATGGCACCTTTCATTACATTCCTACTATCTAATTAACAAAAGCTTTTCATGACATTCATATTGTTTTATTAAATTCCAGGTTGTTAAGCACTGGTTGTACAAAATTTGCAACCCACATAATTTTTTAAAACCCTTTACAAGTAAGAACCCCATTGGCTACTCACCCCTCACCTCAATTTGGTATGTTTTTTTATTTCCTTTAGAACCTTTTGTGAATTAGATAGTAAGAATATAATGAAATTATAAAATACTAGGTGTTAAGAAACCTACAACCCACACAATGTTGTAAAAGCCTCTAGACATAGCAACCCAATTGGTTAGTAAGGAAAAACGAGTTGATGACACCATTATCTCCTTGAATCCCTTGCCATGAAATTTCTTGTCGTTTCTTAGTTTCATCACTTTTATCATTTGTCACATCATGTTATGTATGCTCTTATGTGTTTTTGTATGTATATGTGGCATAGAAAATTTGACACTCTTGAGAAAAGAGACAATTTCACGCTTAATTTTGACCTACTTTTGAGTACCCTTGGATTATTCATTCTTCAAAATAAGATTTATAGGCCCCTAAGACCCACTATTCTTGATCTAGAGGTCCATTTCACTTAAAAAATCACTTAAATCCTGACAAACAACACTCAATTCATTCATATCCCAAAAACCCACCTTCAAAAACCACTAGTGGTACTCATTTGCCACCTTGGGTGAATAAGTCCCCTCTGGTGGGACCCATTCACCACCTTGTGTGAATGATTCCACTCTTGTGGGACCCATTCACCAAGGTTTTGATGCCTATAAATACACATTTTAAGTCATTTTTACAAAGCAAAATCAAAAGTCAAGTATTAGGAGTCTTCCACAATAAGTTTTATTTGCATTTTCTATAGCAAAGTTGAAGCTTTAGGGAAGCATCAAGATCACTTCTCATTCAAGATTCAACATTGCAAATATTTGATGATGGATTCCTATGGTGAATCATGGAGAAATCTAGGTTGAGGAGAGCAACTAGCCATCAAATCACACCTAAAGACTTGTTTTAAAAGTGATTCCATCTTCCATCTTCTCTCTATCTTCAGACTTAAGGTTTGCATTAATTTTGAATGAAATTTACATTCATTTGATATTTTGTAGGGTTTCTAGGGTTGAAGTCTTGCATCATTCAAATCACACTTGCACATCTTATTCTAACACAATAGAATAGCGTTTTGTCATACTTCAAATTTTCCTAGTCTTTAACACACTTAAGGCTAGGGTTTTATGTAGATTTTTATTCATTTAAGGTTTGATTACCCAATTAGTAGTTTGACCAAGGAAAACCCCCCATTAGACAATAAATTTTAAGTTGATTTGTAGGTATTTTCTGAGATCCTTACCCGGATTCCCATCAAGAAGTGTTGTATAGGTGACAAGGTGCACGTCTAAGATTTGAGTTTGCAAAAAAATTGAAAGTGGACTGATTTACCATGGATAGTGAATGAGTCCCTCATGAGGTGGATGACAGAGTCAACTGCAAATTCTAGTGCCAAGTAAGCAAAAATCAATTTCTAGGCAAAAAACCCTGACCTAGGACTAATTCACCCAGGGTGGAAAATGAGTCCCAGTGAACCTAAAAGTCAAATTTTCTAGATTTCCGGAGTGATTTCCAGTCTTTATCAATTTTATAGGTGCACACATTTTGAATGATAGCTTTATGTTCTGTTTCATTTGCATTTTTTATCATCTTTTTAAGGTTTTTGCAAACGTTACCGTGTTTTCAAATATTGCATATTCCATTAGTTTTGCATTAATAATCAATCAATTTCATCACTTAGTTGCATTTAGATCATTGCATTTAGTCTCAATTCCATCTTTCATTCCTTTATTTGAGTGAACCACCTCAATTTTAGTGTTCTATCTCTCTCCTTTTAGGTGAAAGATCCTAAGAGTGCAAGAGAAGTCCATAGAACATAAGAAAATTGATGGTTCGTTTTGGTGAACCTGCATATTGAACATTGTATCTTTCTAATTTGCATTTGCATTTGCATTTTAGGACTCAATTACATTGTTTTCTTGCATCCTAGGACTTTGTTAAATTGCATTAGTGAAACTATCATTTAGAGGTCATTATTGCATAAATCCTTTCATCACATCATTACAAAATTTTGCATTTTCAATCTTTATCTACATTGTATAGACCTAAACACATAAAGAAAACTCAAAAATTCAAAAAAAACTTAAAAATACCTCTCCTAGGACTCATTCCCCACCTTGGGCGAATTAGTCCCAGTGCACTTTTTGCTTTAGTGTTTTCAAAATTCAGTTTCTTACTTTGCACTTTTCTATTTTTTGCAATTCGTTTTCTATTTTAGTTCAGTTACTTTCTATTATATCTAAATCATTTGGATAAGCATCATTTCCTTTCATGGAATTTATGGTTAGTCTTATATTTTTGCACATTTCCTTTTATACATTAATTCCTAGTTCTTTTAACTCAGATTCGTCAATACATAAAAACAACAAAAAACCACAAACATCAAACCAACCTTTTAAACAAATGATTCAATTATGAGATACCATCTCATCCAAGCCTCTTAGTAGTGATGATGTAGACAAGTTAGATGAATTTCTTTAGGAATTTATCTCACTCACTTCGTCCTCTAAAGCTTTCCATGAGAAATCTCAACCAATTGATGATAACCTACCCCTCAAACTTCTTAGTAGTGATCACCTTGACTTGTTAGATGAGGCCCTTCAGGACTCCATCTCGTCTACGTCATCCACTAAGGTTTTTTATGACCAACTTACAACAAATAACATTAATGTATCTAAACTTTTCCATGAGCAACCTAAAACAATTAACGATAACTTACCCCTCAAACCTTTTAGTCGTAAAGACCTAGAAATGTTAGATGAATCCCTTCAGGACTTTGTCTCTTCTAAGTCATCCATTAAGGTTTGTTGTAAATAATCTAAAACTAAGGACGTTATTGTGATTCAACCTCAACTCATTCTTTACCCACCCTCGCATAAACTACATCCTTCTAGTAAACCCGAGTTCACTCTTTACCCACCTAAAACTGATGTGTTGTAGAAATCCAATAATATTACTGTTGCTCATACATATAAAACCTGAAATAATCTACAACCACTACAACCAACCTCACCCTCTTTACCTTTACCTATACCTAATCCGCTTAGTGCTCCTCACTTTCCCTCACACACAAAGGAGTATAATCTTGTTGAAAAACTCAAGAATACTCCTGCAAAAACTTCCCTTTGGGATTTACTTCAAAATTCACCAAATTACCACACTATTCTTCAAATAGCCTTACAACACATTGTGGTTCCTCCTAGTACAACTCCAAATGATGTGGTAACTTTAATACATGGAATGAATAAAGTTAATCTATACATTACTTTCCATCAACACAATGTCCCTCCTTTAGAGTTAACAAAATGAAGCCTTTATGATAATTTCTCAATTCAATTGAATAGGTATCAAAAGTACCCTCATTGATAATGGTTTTTCCCTTAATGTGTGTAGTGTGAATATCCTTGATAGATTGTGTGTTGAGAAGTCACAAATAAAACCTATTCATTATCCATTCGAGGATTTGAAAAATACAACAAAGAAACCACTCGGTGTAATCACTTTGCCTATTACAGTTGGGGTGGCTACTATGCAAACTCTTATTCATGTCATGCCTTATGATCTTTCATATAATCTTCTTTTAGGTAGACCATGGATTCATGAGATGAATGCAGTGCCTTCAACTCTTCATCGCATAATGAAATATTTCTATAACACCAACATTTATCAAGTTGAAATAGATCCTGAGCCTGAAAGTTGCTTACACCTTGAAAAAGGAACCACAAGTCCTATGAATAAATTAATCCCAACATCTAATATAGAACCTCTTGAAATTGAACAATATGAGGAATCGATGTCCAAATTATTTGGTGATGATTGGGGATCCTTAAAATTCACACCTTCATTTATGGGTGAATACATAATCACACAAAAGAACGATGAGAAACCAGAACAACCAACTGTCCTATCAACTCAAAATTTTGAAAAATCTTCTCAAACATCCATCTCCTCTACTTTGGAACAAACTACAACATACACAACAAATTTTGATGAGATAGATTATCAACCTCTGCCTAATCCAAAAGAAATGGAAAGACTTTATGGAAAAGGTTATGAACTTGTGAAATAATTGGGATATACCAAAAAGGGATGTGGAAAGAAAGAACAAGGTATTTGTGTCCCTATAGAACCTAATAAACAAGAGACAAAAACTGGATTGGGATATTATTTTTTCTAAAATGACAAAAGCTACTCAAAGACCATCTTTGAATATCAACACTATTACATGTCAACCAAAACATAAACTCACAATCAAACATCGTAAATTGTTTGATATGAACTTATCACAATCATGGCAGTATGTTGTTAGTGATGAAACTCTAAAACAAATGTTAGGAGTTTATGATAACACATCCTCTACTACTCCCATGAAATAGGTCACTTGTGCTATGATAGTTACCAAGCAAAAAGATAGTAATATCACTAAAGAACCATATGATCCCAAAATTCCTAAGTCTAACACACTCCCCTTAAGAGATACAATTGATGTTCCAATGGACATAGATGATAAAGAAAAAGTTATTAAAATTGGGAAGTGCCTTGATGATGAAGAACAAGAGGACACTACAACTTTACTTCATGATTTCCCTAAAATTTTTGCTTGGAAATATTCTGATATGCTAGGAAGTGGCCTAAAAATTGTGACACACAACATTGTTCTCGTTGAAAATGTTAAACCTATTCACCAAAAGATACAAAAAATGCACCCTAATATAGCCTTGCATGTTAAAGCAAATCTTGAAAAACTCCTTGATGCAGGCTTCATTCAACCTATTGATTATTCTCCTTAGATCTCAAACATTGTCACAGTTGCTAAACTCGATAATCATATTAGGGTATGCACAGATTTTTGTGATTTAAATAAATCCTCTTTAAAAGACAACTTTCCACTTCCTAATATTGACATGATCATGGATTCAACAGCTGGACATGATTTGTTGTCATTCATGGATGGATTTTCTAGTTATAATCAAATCCTTATCAACCCTCAAGATCAATACAAAATTGCATTTACAACTGTTTGGGGAACATTTTGTTGGGTTGTGATGCCTTTTGATTTAAAGAATGTCAGTGCAACTTATTAATGATCGATGACCTTGATATTTCATGATTACATACATAAAATCTTAGAAGATTATGTTGATGATATCCTTTCTAAATCCTTAACAAGAAAAGATAATGTACATGTTCTTCAAAAAATATTTGAATGCATATGTAAATATAACATGAGACTAAATCTAAAAAAGTGAGTCCTTGGCGTACATAGTGGAAAACTTTTTGGGTTTGTCATATCTCACAGAAGCATAGAGGTGGACACAAAGTAAATTGATGTCATTATTAACATGCCACCTCCTAAGAACATTTCTCAATTGCACACGTGACAAGGCCGAATTCAAGCTATCTGTCATTTCGTAGCATCTTTAGTTGATCGCACATTACCCTTCACACATCTCAAAAAGGATGTACACTTTGTTTGGAATGAGGATCGTAAACATGATTTTGAGATTTTGAAGAAATGCCTTGCAATTCCACCCATTTTACAACCCATCGTTCCAAACAAACAATTTATCCTATACATAGCCCCATTAGCCCATGCTCTTGCAACATTGTTGGCTCAACAAGATGATCATGGAAAATAACATCTTGTTTATTACATTAGTCGAACCTTAATTGATTATGAAACTTGATACTCACCAATTGAAAAACAATGTTTAGCTCTTGTATTCGCTACTAGTAAATTGTGACATTATTTACTAAATGCTAACATACAAGTCATAACAAAATTTGATCCCCTTAAGCATCATTTTAATAAAATCAATCTTTTTGGATGCTTAGCCAAGTGGGTGATGTTGTTAATTGAGTTTGACCTTAAGTTTGTTTCCAAAAAATAAATCAAAGGAAAAGCCTTAATCGATCACTTAGTTGATGCCCCTTCTCTCCTTGCTTTACCTAATCATGACTCCTTCCCTAATGATAGTGTCTTGAACACTGATATTAAAACATAGGAATTTTATTTCAATGGATCTAAGTTTAGAATAGGTTTAGGTGTTGGAGTGGTATTAATTTTTCCTAATGGAAATCCTATTCCCTTGTCCTATCAATTAAATTTCCTATGTACAAATAACACAGCTAAGTATGAGGCATTAATTGTAGGATTGCGAGTTTCCTTAACTATGGGTGCTAAAGATCTTTGGTGATTCAGAATTAGTCATCAAAAAAATCAAGGGGAAATATCAAAATTCAAGGATCTTACAATGAAACTGTTAGAGAAGTTTGAATCATTCACCATTTATAACATTGCACGAGAAGGAAATCGACATGCAGATGTGATGGCAAGTATAGCCTCTCTTATATCCCCACATGATCCTTCAACATAATTCATCTTTGTTATTCACCCAATCACGAAAACCTCGATTGATACCCACATGGAAGATATTTTAACCACAACTCAAGAAGCCTCATGAGAATGGTATGATACAATATACAATTATTTAAAAGATGGTGATCGCACTTTTGAATTTTGTAAAATTTAAAGTGCTTATATTAAAACCCTAAGAATCTTTACTTAAAATATTTGTTATATCTAATGTAGGGTTATTATATAAGGTTTAGGGTTTTGTTCACTTTAGTATCTTAGTGTTCTATTTTGTTGCTAACTGTGTATTTCCTTTTTTTGGTCACAAAAAAAAAAATCATGTTTATTAATGACATCATGTGACTAGCCCTTCTCGTGTCTAGATCTGAATTGCCCATCTCTTATACAGTTAGGGAAAGGATCTTTTGACCTTTACATCCTTTATATTGCGTGATTCAAAAGTCTTGAGCCTACTATTTTCATTTCATCCTAAAGAAGTTCCCTTTTTTTAAAAAACAACTTAAGTGCATGTGCTCAGATAATTTTTCACTTAAGTCCCGATGGCCCTCATAGCTTTATTGCTCATCGCTGATTTATTCATAGGTTCACACCTTGAATTAGTGATGAGTGATGGAATGTTGTTTTCCTTTGATATTTCTCATCGCTAATGGCTTTTGAGCCTTCAAATTTGTAATACTGATGAGCGATGCTTCTAGCCTTGTGTTCTTATCACCCATCATGGATGGTCATGAAAAGAAAAAATTGAATTAGCGATGAGCGATATGACATGATTTCCCTTATACTATGTAATCATGGATATGTTTTAAATGTAATTGTCACATTAGCAATATGTGATGAACCTTATAAATGTTGTAAATCCTCTCATCACTAATTGCTTGCAAAATATATGAGGAGAATTAGCGATGAATGAAGGTCTTATGTTATATCGCTCATCGTGAATTCATTTTAGAACTTGAGTTCTGAAGTAGCGATAAGTGACGGGTGTCCTCTAAAAGGTTTTTCTTCCACTAATTTGATATGATCCTACGAACAATGTATTTTGTTCCATTTACTTTGTGCAGGTTTTATGTGTCTAAATCTGATGCCTCCACAACATCTCCCTTGTTGATAGGATCCTAGGCACAAAGTTTGAATTAGTGATGCATGATGGAGGGAAAGATGTGACCAAAAGGTCAGGCCATTGGACCAGGGGCTAAAGATCATCTCAAGGATATTTACATCACTGATGGAGTTGGGAAAGGATGAAGTAAATTAGCGACGAGTGATGAAAATTAATGAAAAGGGTAACAAGGCAGGATCCTGGGAATTCCACATAAAGCATGAAGGAAAGCAGCAAAAGGACTGGAGAACCATTGATAAATTTTTAAAGCAAGATGATACAATGGACTAAAAATAATCAGATGAATAACTTCACTGCTAATTATAGCCTAAAATTTGGGGAGGATCAATGATGATGCAATGAAGCGATGAAGCATATAAAGAAAGTTTCTCTCTCAGAAAAATTGGTCCTTTGTACTTCACCGATATTAATGAAAATCATGGATTAGGTTAGCGATACATGCCAATTGTCAGATCACATATGATTAATCAAGGTTAGAGAAGAACGTGGTTGTTTTCAAGGAGCAAGTTGATAATGGTCAAAAAATGATTCTCATGGCCACCTTAGATGAAATTTTAATTGCTCTAAGATGAACAACCCAAATTTAGAGCCAAATTGATAATTCGCCAATTCACTCGCACAAGTCATTTTGAATCATTAATTCTACATGCTCGAATTTTCTATTTAATGTAGGATTGATCGTTGTTTATTCACACTATCTTTTTAGTTTGCAATGTGTGTGAGGAAAAATGTGAAGTAGGGTAAAAGGTTACTAGTCTGTTTTGATTTGAATTTTCAAGTCCTAAGTAAGTTAGCATTAAATTGGGTTCTCTGGTCTATTTAGGAATTCTATTGCTTGAACTATTTGTAATTACTAGGGTTGTGGTGTTTTTCCTATGGGTCTTGAGTCAAAAATCCTTTTAATTATCATTTTTCTAGTTCTAACAAAATGGGAAAATATGGCGTAAATTTTTTTCCTATTAGGAGGTCTAGCTAGTTAAGTGTGTTTGAGTGCCATGAAGACATGACTGAACAGGAAGCCATGGTTTCCCCTGAGATTTTATAGGGTAAAAGGAGGGATAGAGGCCATAAGAAGAAATCAATTGTGCAAAGTACTTACCACTTGAGGAATAGGACCCTTCCAGGAGAAGTGGTTGAATTCAAAGGCAAGGAACTACCATAACTAGTGAAGAAGTCCAAGAAAAAAGAGAAAAGCCATAGGACCTGCCTGGGAAAACACAATTCTCCTATTGTGCTTTTTGATACTCCTTCAGATGTTGAAGCTGATACTAACTCAGATTATGGCTAGGACATCTATTCTCTGGTGCCATATGGGAGCTCTGATGTTGACGTACTAGAAATCCCTCCAATTTCATCAAGGATAAGGAGCGGTCGACCTTTTTTGGATGTTGACGACTCTGAATAGGGTCATCGCCTTATTTTATTTTTTGATGACACCATGATCTTTGCATAGGAAGTATTTATTTTTGTGTGTCCATGGTTTGTCTTTTGCTTTCCCATGCTGATGTGGCAGTCTTCGAGAATATATGAATGGAATCTTTTTTGTTTCAAACAATGAATGTTGTGACAGTGACCACTAGTATCCTACACATGTTTTTTTCTTTTTGTCCTCCCCTGTTCTCAAATGATTGTTTTGTAAACCGTCTGGGATTTCTTCAAGGAGTGAGTTAGAATTAGGTTTTTGAAATGAACTCAAATGAAAAATGAAAATGTAATTCAGTCGGGTGCTTGTTGCTCCCCTGCTTATATAAAGGGGATTTCATGGTTGAAAGAAGAGAGCTCAAAATTTTGAGTCTAGACATGGTCACAGTAAATACTATGCTCTTAAAGCAAAATAGAATGTAAATGGATACTCTTGTAGATATATCAAAAGAAAGTTTAAGATGAAGGTTATACTATATATGAATCTTAAATATGGTTTTACAAAGAAATATCATAAATGAAGAAGAATTTTAGTTTCAAAATATTGCTCTCCTAAGTGTTTTCTTCCAAGTTATGAATGAAGTTGTTAATGATGATTTCATTTGTCTTTTTGTCATTTGCACAGAATGGATGAATTTTTTTTATGCTTCAATTCAATGAATTGATTAAACACTAAAATGAGCTCATTAGTTTGTTAGAAAAGGATATAGGATTTAGTAAGGAAGTGATATTTTGCAGACACGGTGAGTTAGATATTACAAAGTAACATTCTAATGGTCAATTAATTTCTGAAATTTAATCAAAATTGTATTACCGATTGATTAATAGTTATAACTCTTTTCTCCCTTAGATAAAGCACTAATTGTTTTACTAGTTTATCTTGTAGTCAGAGTAGCCAGTATTGAATTGGGCCTAGGATTCGAGATGAAGAATGATTCACAAAATACTTTAAACTACATCGTCCCTGCTTCAAGTACGTAAACACACTCCTTGAAATAAGTAACACTTCTATCTGAAGTTTTTTGAGCCTTTGAGAAGGTGATTTTCATGAAATAGTGCATTTGTGTGAAGAAATACTCTTGACCAAAAGCGTAATATTATGAGTATGCATGGGACTACCCTCCCTGGATCTCACAAAGCCCAAAGAGAAGTGAAGTACTAATTACTTTACTTAGGTGTTGGCCAATCCTCAACCTAGCTGATAATTGAGTTGTGGCAAGCTCATAGGTTAGGATTGAGATCAAGTTTGGTTCTAAAAAAATAACCAACGTAAATGGCGACTCTACTGGTGATACCTTTGCATCTTTGATGCAAATGTATCAAAGACCATTTGAAAGGAGTCAAAACAAAATGAGCATGTGGTTCAAATGTTGAAGAAGTTCCAAATCTACAAATTGGTTTGTAGTATCCCTAAGGTGACTCTGTTGGAAGAACTTGGAGAAATATATTCTTTCTTCAGAGGTTTTCCTCTTTTTGAAGAGGTGGCAACTCTGCTCTACAATTTCTACACACGAAGCCCGGTTGTTTGTTATTGTAACCTAAAAGTTCTCTATTCAAAGTTGTAGAAACTAGAAGTGTGAAGGCAGTTGATATCAAAAGGTGCATGAACCCAAGTGTGAAAAGGCCTAGGATAAGGCCAGAATGGAAAGCTATATTGAAAAGAAGATTTAAAGAGTTGAACAAAAGGCACCTCATGGCTATGCAAGCCTAGTTAAGAGATAATCATACTAGATTTGTTAGTCAAATTGTTGCACCTATTGTCAATTCATTTGATTTATTGTATGACCAACTAGACTTGTCATGGATTGAGTACAAGGTTAAAAGTATGCCATCTCGAGTTTATAAGAAAATGCCTAGGTTTAACGAATACAATTTGTGTGAAGGAAATGTACATGTCCAAAGTTTCTATATCTTCATGGTGAAACATTCATTTAGAGATTAGGCTATGTGGATAAGATTTTTTGTCAGATCTCTTGAAGCTAGAGCTATGGATTGGTACTTAAGTTTTCCTGAAAAATCCTTCTCCTTTTGGGATAAACTAGTGGATTCTTATAGAGAAGAATTTGCAAAAGAACCTTCTCATTTTTTTGAAAAGTTAAAGCAACTTAAAAAATAAGATAATGAGTTAAGCATTGCTTTTAGTCATAGATTTGTTGTTTCTCTTTCACTAATCCCTAAAATTTTTATACCTAGTACATCAAATTGCATTCATTTGTATTTTGAAGCTTTTGAGGAGAGATCTAGTGCATTGTTGAAGGATTTTAATATTTTGAATATGAAAATGGCTTACACATGTTTAGATAATATGGAGAAAGTGAGGAATGAATATGTGCAAGATTTTTTGTCTTCAATTGTGGATAAGCATGTTGATGAAAACAACAACTATGTGGATACAAATGATCAAATATCCCCAGTTTTAGATACAAATAAGTGCATGTTTGAGAAGGAAGAAGTTAAGAGTATTGTAATGTTTACCATTGATGCTCATAATAGTTAAAATGCTTCTCTTTACTTTCAAGAAGATATAAATGACCAACTCTAAAATGAAAAACAGTCCATGAAGTTTCCAGATTTTGATGATGGTAATATCTTGGTATGTCCTAACTCACAACTTGGTAAAGCATATAATTCTAGTGGAGGTCAAGAGAAAGAAGTGGTTAAAATAATGGATCAGAACTATGGTCTATTAAATAGTGAACACATTTCAAATCTGTTAACCATTGAATATCATAAATGTGCAGATATGAGTAACCCTCATTTATTGTGTAATACTCATATTGATTTTGACAATGATGACAGTCTCTATTATGCAAGATATGAAACATGAATATCTGATATTCCTTCCAGTTATGAACCAGTTGGTCAACATGATGGTAATGAGGATAAAGGAAATCGGCCATTTTATTGTAATGATGCATTATATGACGAGCATGAAAGTATGCAGACTGATGCAAATTCAGAAATTTGTGTTAATGAGTAAAGAACAATAGATAACCATGAAGTTTGTATATCCGACAAGCCAAATTGTGAAAATTTTAATGCAGATTTGGATAAGTATTTGTTTGAACATCATGTGAATGTTGAAGATGTTAACATGATATGTTCAAAAAATATCAAAGTGAGTAAGAATGAGAATAGGGTAGATATTCTTGGTAATTCTCTACACCAACATGTTGAGGCACAGTTACAAAGTGTGCTAATGTATGAGTATCTCTTTACATACACTTGGAGATAGTTGCATGATATGCATAATATTTTGATTGGTTCTTATAATTGTTTCACCTTTGATGTGAAAACTAGTATGCAAATTGAATTGATAGTACCAACTATGTGGCAGAATATGAGTGCCATATTTTTTAGCTGGATGAAATTTCCTCACAATGTGGTAATGGGAAAAACATTAAGGAAGGTTGTTTTCAACTTGAGAATATTTTGAATGATAAAACTTATGAGTTATTGCCACATAAAATTCAATATTTTAAGGGTATGCCTAATTCTCAGATGCATGGAAGTTATGGATTTGTTGATAATATTGTGCATATTGAGTTATTGAGAGATGCCAACATGTTTAATCAGGCATATTCTAGTGATTTTTTTAGATGGGATTTAGTGAGCTATGATGAAAAAAATTTCTATGATAGAGGTAAGAAAAGTTCTACATTTTTGGTGGCCTTGGGCCATCAGATATGGTTTGACTTGTCAAGCTAAAGTAGTGGGGGGAAAATATGACCTTTTGACTCCATTGCCTAATGGAGTAGGAACCTGGTTTGCTTCTCCAAAGGATCTGAATTCTTCCTCTATTCATTGAGGAACAAACATCCCCAGAAAGATCTACTAATGGCACTTTCAAATTTTGAAAAAATTAAAGTGCTCATATTAAAACCCTAAGAATTTTTATTTAAAATATTTGTTACATATGATGTAGGGTTCTTATATAATGTTTAGGGTTTTGTTCATTTTATTTGTTTAGCATTCTATTTTGTTGCTAACTATGTATTTCCTTTTTCCAATCACAAAAAAAAATCATGTTTATTAATGTCATCATGTGACTGGCCCTTCTCGTGTCTAGATCTAAATCGCTCGTCTCTTATAGGCTTAGGAAAAGGATCTTTTGACCTTTACATCCTTTGTAATGTGTGATTCATAAGTCTTGAGCCTACTAATTTCATGTCATCCTAAAGAAGTTCCCTTTTTAAAAAAAAAATAACTTAAGTGAATGTGCTCAAATAATTTTCCACTTAAGTCTCGATGGCCCTCATAGCTTTATCACTCATTGCTGATTTATTCATAGGTTCACACCTTGAATTAGTGATGAGCAACAAAATGATGTTTTCCTTTGACATCGCTCATCGCTAATGGCTTTTGAGCCTTCAAATTTGTAATAGTGATGAGAGATGCTTTTGGCCTTGTGTTCTTATCACCCATCGTGGATGGACATGAAAAGATAAACTTGAATTAGCGATGAGCGATATGACGTGATTTCCCTTATATCGCATAATTGTGGATATGTTTTAAATGTAATTTCACATTAGTAATACGTGATGAACCTTATAAATGTTGTAAATCCTCTCATCGCTAATTGCTTGAAAAATATATGAGGAGAATTAGCAATGAACAAAGGCCTTATGTTATATCGCTCATCACGAATTCATTTCAGAACTTGAGTTCTGAATTAGAAATAAGTGATGGGTGTCCTCTAAAAGGTTTTTCTCCCACTAATTTGATATAATCCTATGAGTGATTTCTTTTGTGCCATTTACTTTGTGTAGGTGTACGTGTCTAAATTTGATGCCTCCACAACATTTCCCTCGCCGATAGGATCCTAGGCACAAAGTTTGAATTAGTGATGTGCAATGGAGGGACGGATGTGATCAAAAGGTCAAATTGTTGGACCAGGGGCTAAAGATCATTGCAAGGATGTTTACATCGCTGATGGAGCTGGGAAAGGATGAAGTAAATCAGTGACGAGCGATGAACATTAATGAAAAGGGAAACGTGGTAGGATCTTGGGGATTCCACATAAAGCATGAAGGAAAGCATAGAAAGGACTGGAGAACCATTGATAAAGTTTTAAAGCAGGATGATCCAATGGACTAAAAATCATCACATGAATAACTTCACCACTAATTGCACCCTAAAATTTGGGGAGGATCAGCAATGAAGTGTATAAAGAAAGTTTCTCTCTAAGAAAAATTGGTCCTATGTACTTCGCTGATATTAATGAAAAACATGGATTAGGTTGGAAATACATGCTAATTGTCAGATCACATATGATTAATCAAGGTTAGAGAAGAATGTGGCGGTATTTGAGATATCATCATTGTTTTCAAGGAGCAAGTTGATAATGGTCGAAAAACGATGCTCATGGACACCTTAGATAAAATTTTAATTGCTCTAAGATGAAAGACTCAGATTCAGACCCAAACTAATAAGTTACCAATTCACTCAGGCAAGGAGTTTTGAATCATTAATTCTACATTCTCAAATTTTCTATTTAATGCAGGATTGATCGTTGTTTATTCACACTATATTTTCAGTCTATAGTGTGTGTAAGGCAAAATGTGAAGTAGGGTAAAAGGTGATTGGTTTGTCTTGAGTTGAATTTTCTCATCCTGAGTAAGTTGGTATGAAATTGGGTTCTCTGGTCTATTTAGGAATTTTTTTGCTTGAACTAGTTGTAATTACTGGGGTTGGGGTGTTTTTCCTATGGGTCTTGAGTCAAAAATCCTTTTAATTATCATTCTGCTAGTTCTAACAAAATAGGAAAAGTTGGTGAAACAATTTCGCCTGTTAGGAGGTCTACTTGGTTAAGTGTGTTTGAGTGCCATGAAGACATGACTAACCAGGAAGCCATGGTTTCCCCCAAGATTTCAAATGGTAAAAGGAGGTCTAGAGGCCATAAGAAAACATAAATTGTGCATAGTAATTACCACTTGAGGAATAGGACCCTTCTAGGAGAAGTGGTCGAATTCAAAGGCAAGGAACTCATGCAACCAATGAAGAAGGCCAGGAAAAAAGAGAAAAGCCATAGGACTCGCCTGGGAAAGAACAATTCTGCTATTGTGCTTTTTGATACTCCTTCGGATGATGAAGTTGATATTGATTAGGATTATGGCCAGTACATCCATTCTCTAGTGCCATATGGGAGCTCTAATGATGACGTATTGGTAATCCCTCCAATTTCATCGAGGACAAGGAGTGGTCGAGCATTTTTGGATGCCAACGACTCTGAATAGGGTCATTTCCTTGTTTTAGTTTTTGATGACACCATGCTCTTTGCATAGGAGGTATTTGTTTTTGTGTGTCCATGGTTTGTCTTTTGCTTTCCCATGTTGATGTGGAAGTATTCGAGAAGATATGAATGGAATCTTTTTTGTTTCAAACAATGAATGTTGTGACAATGACCACTGGTATCCTGCACATGTTTTTTTCATTTTGTCCTCCCCTGTTCTCAAATGATTGTGTATGAAACCTCCTAGGAGTTCTTTGAGGAGTTAGTTAGAATTAGGTTTTTGAAATGAACTCAAATGAAAAATGAAATTGTAATTCAGTCAGGTGCTTGTTGCTCCCCTGCTTATATAAAGGGGATTTCATGGATGAAAAAAGAGATTTCAGAATTTTGATTCTAGACATAGTCACAATAAATACTATGCTCTAAAAGAATAATAGAATGTAAATGGATACTCTCGTAGATATATCGGAAGCAAGTTTAAGATGAAAGTTATATTGAATACGATTCTTAAATATGGTTTTACAAAGAAATATCATAAATGAAGAATTTTAGTTTCAAAATATTGCTCTCCTATGTTTTTTCTTCCAATTTATGAATGAATTTGTTAATGACGATTTCATTTGTATTTTTTCATTTGCACAGAATGGATGAATTTTTTTTATGCTTCAGTTGAATGAATTGATTAAACGCTAAAATGAGCTCATTAGTTTGTTAGAAAAGGATATAGGATTTAGTAAGGAAGTGACATTTTGCAAACACATTGAGTTAGATGTTACAAAGTAACATTCTAATGGTCAATTAATTTTTGAAATTCAATCAGAATTGTATTACCAATGGATTACTAGTTATAACTCTTTTCTCCCTTAGATAAAGCACTGATTGTTTTATTAGTTTATCTTGTAGTCAATTGAGCTAGTATTGAATTGGGCCTAGGATTCAAGATGAAGAATGATATAAAAAATAATTTAAACTACATCATCCCTACTTCAAGTATGTAAACGCACTCCTTGAAATAAGTAACACTTCTATTTGAGGTTTTCCGAGCCTTTGATAAGGTGATTTTCATGAAATAGTGCATCTGTGTGAAGAAATACTCTTGACCTTAAGTGAGATATTATGAGTATGCTTGGGATTACCCTCCTTGGGTCTCACAGAGCCCAAAGAGAAGATGCGAAGTACTAATTACTTTACTTAGGTGTTGGCCAATCCTCAACCTAGCTGATAATTGAGTTGTGGCAACCTCATAGGTTAGGATTGAGTCAATTTTGGTTCTAAAAAAATAACCAATAGATGGTACCATTCTTGAGCCTACAACAACAAACACTCGAAATCATTTACGCAAACTAGCAACAAAATATGTGATCCTCGTCAATGTGTTGTATAGAATATCCTTGAATGGTGTCTTGCTAAGTTGTCTTAAGGACTCTGAAATTCCTATAGCCCTTGAGCAGGCTCATGCTGGTGCCTATGGAGGTCAGTTTGGAGGACGATCATTAGTTGAAAAACTTATCTATATGGGATATTATTGGAGACGTATGGAAAAATACTGACTTGCTTACGTTAAATGATATCATAAATGTCAAGAACATAGCAGTTTGATCCACACCCCTGCTTCTAAGCTCTGTTCCCAAATTCTCATTTGGTTGTTTTTAGTTTGGGGATTGGATCTCATTGCAAAAATTTCACCTCCCTCTTCTATTAGACATAAATTTATAATAACCGCAACAAACTACTTCACAAAATTGGTGGAAGTTATTTCTCTTCGATCTACAAACACTAAAGTAATTTGTCATTTCATATTGGAACACATAATTGTTCACTTTGGCCTTCCTTTTGCAATCGTTTTAGACAATGGAACCCCATTTAAGAATAATGAAGTAAAGAAATTTCTTGAAACATTTAATATCCAACATCGATTTTCTACACCATACTATCCGCAATCCAAAGGACAAGTTGAAAGCACTAATAAGATTCTTGAACAAATCCTAAGGAAAACTATTAACAAACATCATAAGGATTGGAATAGGCAATTACAATATGCGCTTTGGGCTTATCGAACAAGTGTTAGATTATCCATGAGAACTATACCCTATAATCTTGTTTATGGTACTGACACGATCATGCCCTTGGAGTTAGAAATTCCTATGATGTGAATTTCTCTTCAAGACCTTATTGATGATTCCACTTATAAAGATCAAAAATTGCACCAACTTGAGATGCTCAATGAAAAGCGCATTAATTCTCTTGAACATCTCCAAGCTTACATTAAACAATTACAACAGAAACACAATACTCATGTTATTCCTCAAATGTTTCATAAGGGATATTTCATTCTATATGATAATCAACGCAATACTAATGCTAACCATGAGGACAAAGATAAATTTATCACTAATTGGTTAGGACCTTACATAATCGCTACCAGTTATGGGTCTCATGCTTATGTCTTAATTAAGTTTGACAAAACACCCCTTAAGGAACCTATTAATGCCACACATCTGTGTCTGTATTATCTCTAGTCTTCTTGAATAGTATGGATTAAAAAGTGATGTTGTTTAAAGTTATTTGGTTTCATTCTAAATAACTTTCACATTGCTTTGTTCTTGAAAACTGATCAATTGTTGTCTTGAAAACTAAGGTAATTATTTAAGATATTTATATAATTACTTTAGATTTCATACTATTTTCCCATGCATTATGTTAAGTTTGATCCTTATATAAATTATAGGTGTATCTAATTTAACACACTTTCTTTAATTTAACAATGTTGTATCTAAAGTGAAACTGAAATATTTTTTTACATTAGATCACATCAATCATGTTAAATCATGTAGACATTAATTAAGTACTTTTACCACAAGTTATTTCATTAATCACATTGTCATTTAACATTCCAACACATTAAGACAAATTATAAAAACATCAAATGCTCATATATATATATATATATATATCTCAAAAGTTTTATATACATCTCATCATCATATACAAAATCACCAGTGAGAACTAGACACCTCAAGCTCTAGCACCCATGATCTGGTCCCCGGATGTCGTGAGATGGTCTTTTGTGATTGTGATCATGATTTCCCAAATTTGAGTGCATACTCCAAACCCTGTACTCAACCAAGAGCCACAAGATGATCCTCTACCATCTAATCCCTCTCCATTCGTACTTGTGCTAACTCTGCATGTAGTCTCTCAACCTCTGCTTAAGTTTGTCATGATTGTCTTGCACTCTCAGCTCAATGGAGTCATCTCCTCATGCTCTCATAAGTTTCTTGCAACCTCATGAAAGGTCTAAGTGACTCTGGCTCCTCCTCCATGATCAGTGGGGGAATGTAATTAGGGTCCATCTCCTCTTCTTCGATGGAAGCAGGGACAATCTCTGCAAAAGCCCGATGATAAAACTCTCACTAGTCTACCGTCACTCCTGTAAGGTAGAAACAGTACACAATCAATAACCATCATCATGATATATATCTATAAAGCATCAAAACTAAATTACATGCATAAAATTAAATATCATCACCTATATCTCCAATCTGTTGAGGGATATCAACCTCATCCTCTCTGGGGGGGCATGAAGGATGTGCTAGCCTCTCTCTAGCCATGGGTCTCGATGTCTGTTCTAGCTACTACACATGATCTAGTCACACAAGTGTGTGAGGACTTTCCTCGCTCATGTTGATCCTCAATCGCTACCACATGACCCTCACTTAGGGGTGGATCCTCTTCATACTCCTCATAATCATCATCATCCTCCTCTCCTCCATCTTGGTCCTCATAGTAAAGATTGGCCTTTGAATCATACTCATCATTGATAACAGCAATAAATATATCTATTGGTCTATATCACACATCATCGACCCTATCATCTGGCTCATCTCCCTTATCCAGTGTTGGTCCTACATCACCTATAGGGACATCCATTGGAAACATAGGAGTTGGTCATGTCACTGACCACCACTCCTCATGCTCATTTGTGTTGTTGACATCATCAGCATTGGATACTGGTGGTTGATCATGATCCGAATCATTGGAATCACTCTCACTGACATGATTTATAGTGAGATGAATGGTATCACCCGACCTCCAGGCAATCTGCACTGATCGCCTAGTGAAGGGACACGGCCTTAGTGGTGTCTGCAATTTCCCAAACTATCACATGAATCAACCATAATAGAATGGGCATACAACATAGCCATGTCACCCAACCAAAAATCTATCCATCTACATCCTCCTTAGGTATCCTGTGAGATCTGGCCTCTGTAGTGTGAGTAGATAAGGTCTCCATATGATCTTGTCCTCCTTCAGCCGGTTAAATCTCACCCTCCAAAAATGTAGATCTTCATACTTTTTTTCCAAGACCCTAAATTAACCTATCCATGCATTAAAAATCATTAAATCATTACAAAATCACTAAGCGAAAGTTGCAGAATTGACTCACCTCATGGTACAGCTCGTCATGCACCACCTACTCTCAAAGCTCATCTACTCGTGAAGGCATGTAATCCCAACTACTCGGCATCTTCTCACCTCACTTGTCACTCTCAAGCTACAAGAAGGTAAAATGCAATAGTAAGTGACAAATTACTCTCCTTTACCTCTTTTCACCTATTTTCCTTACTTTTACTCTTATGCATTAAATTAGGGTTATTTTCTCTTAAAAGTTAATAACGCATCTTTTCTTCAAAATACCATAATGAGAGCTAGGGAACTCCATTTTTTATGTTGTCTGATGCATTGGAATCATGATTCTGCACTCGACATCATCAATCATCTATTGTTATGTGGCATGGTACTTGGAAATTTTGTATGGTATGATGTTCTTTATTCAACATGGCTATATTGCTACCTTGATTCCACCTCTGTAAAGCAAGTGGAATCAAGGGGGGCATACATCTACCCTCAAATTGGATTCCTAGGAGTAACGAATTTGTGTTGTAGGATGCAGTTCCTAATGTTTTGGTTTTGCAAATAACTGCACTGGGGGCTTCGTTCTCCCATCTTTTTAATGAGTATCATTTTATGCAATAAAGTGTACTATTTAGAGTCCTTTAGCTTACATAAGCACGTAGAGTCATATAGGTGATAAAGTGGAGGCTAAATGTGGTGTAGAAAATTGGACACTCTTGAGAAAAGAGACAATTTCACACTTAATTTGGACCTACTTTTGAGTACCCTTACATTATTCATTTTTCAAAACAACATTTATAAGCCCCTAAGACCCATTATTCTTGATCTAGAGGCCCGTTTCATTTAAAAAATCACTTAAATCCCAACAAACAACACTCAATTCATTCATATCCTGAAAAACCCACCTTCAAAAACCACTAGTGGGACCCATTTGCCACCTTCGGTGAATGAGTCCCATCTGGTGGGACCCATTCACAAAGGGTGGCGAATGGGTCCCTTTTGAGGGAAATTTCAATTTTGAGCGGGAATTTAATCAATTTAAATTAATTTTTGGGTGGATGTCAACCTCTTAGGTCTAAATAACAGGAAAATTAGGTTTTGATGCCTATAAATACACATTTTAGGTCATTTTCAAATCTCTTAGTCATTTTTACAAAGAAAAATCAAAAGTCAAGTATTAAGAGTCTTCCACAATAAGTTTTATTTGCATTTTCTACAGCAAAGTTGAAGCTTTAGGGTAGCAAACTAGGGTTTTTGCAAGTCTTCAAGCTCACTTCTCATAAAAGATTCAACATTGCAAAGATTTTATGATGGATTCCTATGGTGAATAATGGAGAAATCTAGGTTGAGGAGATGCAACTAGCCATCAAATCACACCTAAAGACTTGTTTTCAAAGTGATTCCATCTTCCATCTTCTCTCTATCTTCAGACTTAAGGTTTGCATTACTTTTACATAACATTTACATTAATTTGATATGTTGTAGGGTTTCTAAGGTTGAAGTATTGCATCATTCAAATCACACTTGCACATCTTATTCTAACACAATAGAATAGGGTTTTGTCATACTTCATATTTTCCTAGTCTTTAACACACTTAAGGCTAGGTTTTTATGTAGATTTTTATTCATTCAAGGTTTGATTACCCGATTAGGGGTTTGACCAAGGAAAACCCCCCATTATACAACAAATTTTAAGTTGTTTTGTAGGTATTTTTTGAGATCTTGACCCAAATTCTCATCAAGAAGTGTTGTATAGGTGACAAGGTGCAAGTCTAAGATATGAGTTTCATTAAATTGAAAGTGGACTGATTCACCATGGATGGTGAATGAGTCCCTCATGAGGTGGTTGAAAGAGTTAACTACAGATTCTAGTGCCCAATAAGTATAAATTAGTTTATAGGAAGACAACCTTGACTTGGGACTGATTCGCCCAAGGTGGAGAATGAGTCCTAGTCAACCTAAAAGTAGGATTTTCCATATTTCTAGAGTGCTTTCCAGTCTTCATCAGTCTATTAGGTGCACACATTTTGAATTACAACTTTTTGTTCAGTTTCATTTGGATTTTTTATCATCTTTTTAAGCTTTTTGCAAACGTCACTATGTTTTCAAACATTTCATTATTCATTAGTTTTGCATTAATAATAAATCAATTTCATCACTTAGTTGCATTTAGATCATTTCATTTAGTCTCAGTTCAATCTTCCATTCCTTTATTTGAGTGAACCACCTCAATTTTAGTGTTCTATCTCTCTCCTTTTAGGTAAAAGATCCTAAGAGTGCAAGAGAAGTCCATAGAACACAACAAAATTGATGGTTTAGTACATAGGTTCATTTTTTGGGAGATTCGCTATGTGAGGTAGAAGCTACTCTCATGAAAAAACACACAACTAGACAAAACACATTGCTACGTCATCCCATCATGTTATGTATGTTTTAATGCATTTTTTTATGCGGTTTTGTATGTACATAGTTGTGTTTTTTCAAGAGATTAGTTGTGTCTATAGAGGGTTTTACAAGATTGTGTGGGTTGGAGGTTTCATAAATCATCCACTCACCTCCCACTATTTTTTCCAACCTATAATCATATAGACTGTTAATGGTTGTTGGAAAACACTGGGTGTTTAAAAAATGGTGCCTTTCATTGCATTCCTATAGTCTAAACAAAAAAAATATTCTTAAGACATTCATACTGTTGTGTAAAATTCTAGGTTACAAAATACTAGTTTTTTGAAATTTGCAACCCGCATAATGTTTTAAATCCCTTTAAAAGTAACAACCTAATTGGTTACAAACCCCTCACCTCAATTCTATTGGTTTTTCATCTCCCCCACCTACAACTTTGCCCCCTACTCTTCAACCTTTCACTTTCAACCTGTAGAATGAGAAAACCCACAACATAGAGTAATTTCTAATAACATTACTTGTTACAATTTAAAACACATGTCTTAATCATGGCATCTCCCCTTCCTACCCATGGTGAACGGGTAGCTTCTCACACAAGGAAAAAAACACCATCATTATTCAAATTGGCAAGAAAACCAACCGGACGGCACCACTAGGGGAGAAGCTAATCTCCCAAAAAAATCACCTATGTATGTAACATTATAACACAACACCCTATCCCACATCCCACATGCAAGACAAAATGCACTGAAGAAAAGAATTGAGGGGAAAACCAACCTAACATTTACATTGTGTTAATTGAACTTTTGCATTGTGTTTATTGAACAACAATTCCAATACAAAAAATTTGGGAAGCCTAATTGCAATTTTTGTTTAATTATGGTCTCGAGAACCTTTGCATTTTCTATGTTATATTATACTGAGTAAAAATAGTTTCAATAAAAATGTTCCTTAATCACAGCCTTATGAAACCCAACTGTGCAAAGATGCTTCACAACTGAACAAAGGTACATAGTTTAAATGGAGAAATATTGTTAATATAAAATGATATATATTAAGTTCTTTTACAAATATATATAATCTAATTACCAAGGATCCAAAGGTTCCTATTCTATTTTAGGAGATAAATCATATAGATGTAGTGTTGGAGAAATCATCCTAAAATTAACACAAATCAATTATGAGGAGGATAATTAAAAGGATGTAGTATCATCATTCACTATTGTTTTGAGCATTTCCTATGTAACACTCACACTTCAAGGAGGAAACATTTTTCATGTAAAATTTTGGGATATAATAGGCACACTAATGTAACATTTATGTTATTTTAATTAAACTAGAAATTGTTTGCATTCACCAGAGTAAACATCTCATCTATAAATAAATCAGAACTTCTAAATGCAAAATAAAATTTGGAAATTTAACTGTCCAGTACACTTGCAATGGGATATAATAGGCACACTAATGTAACATTTATTTTATTTAAATTAAACTGGAAATTGTTTGCATTCACCAGAGTAAGCATCTCATCTATAAATAAATCAGAACTTCTAAATGCAAAATAAAATTTGGAAATTTAACTGTCCAGTACACTTGCAATTCAAGCTATGATAGATAAAATCACCTGTATTTAGTGCAAAAGCTTCATGTCTCCTAATGTGTCCTTCTCAATCCACCTGCCCTTGTTTTATTCAATTTTCCTTCCTCAAATATATCAACCACCTGGAAGGAATACAAGTGTTAGTGATAGATTAAATTTTCAAATTAAAGACATTTGGTGCTACAAAGAATTCATTTTATTCCAAATTTCTCCAACATAAGATTATATTTTGTGGTGCCTGGAAAATGCCAACTTGTACAAACAATAAAAAAATATATTAAATTGTACAATGGTAATTTAATTTCCAATTTAACCTATTGCTAACACTAGTAATATATATCAACAATTATATCTATCATTTTTCCATTCTGTAAGAACTATGAAGCACTGAACGTTCATTTGGATATATGAAAAAGCACAAAAAGTGGTCTAACTTGTAATGCCTGAGCAAGTCAAATCATTGTTACAAGAGGTGTATACTATTTCTCTTTTTGTTTATTGTGATAATTTTAAGTATTTTTTATAAGTATTTTATATGAGTTATTTATTTTCTATTTAGGAATATTTGTTATGCCCAAAGAGCTTTGGTTTTCAGTCCCTATTTCTTTGCTTTTCTAGTTTTAGCATTCACCATTGTCCATTTTTTAAAATAGCTAGCAAGTGAGTTTCTAAATGAGTTGAGTGCTAGGTGAAAACATCCATTAAACTTTACAAATAAATAATAGATAAATAAAACAACTTAAAAATATAAGCTTATTTATTCATTGAAATTGCAATTATACATCAAGACTGGCCAACAATCTATGTGTCCAATAACCCTACCATTGTAAGGGAGGGTAATCCTTTTCAATGTCTAGTCCACCATTGTATTTAATTCTTAAATGCTTGGGGTGGTAAGCCACCATTGCAGCCAAAGTTGATGAATGTTTAAGCATCATGAGATTATGTGCAAAGTTGAATGTCAATCAATATCCACAGTGGTGTTGATTTTTAGATGGGCTAACTATGCCACCTTTTGTCCAATATTTATATATTAAGACACAAAGAAACAATAATTTGTGAAGAAAGGCCACATACACATAAACCTCATATTTTCTCAAAAATGTTGTTGAAATGCTAAGACAATACAACAAACTTATACTACTTACTAACACTAATGTCTCTACATAATCCTTATTACTACCTAGTACTCCTAAAGACCCTAGAATGATGCCATTGTTGGCTTGCATTGTTAATTCTCCAAAATAAAATTGATGCTAGGATATACTACTAAATATCTCAAATGGTTTTCAACCTCATGAGAGCTGATTTGAAAAAGCCAAAGGATTTTGTCTCAAGCAACAAGCTAATATAGTGGCATAACAGAAACATCCATTATGTAACTAACACAATTAAAACTTGTTGGCTAACTAAAAGCAATAGCCCAATCTAAATACGTATAAAGTAAATTTGGAAAAGACTATCTAAATACACAGAAAGTAGATCCAAAAAAAGATTAGAACAACAAATGAACATAATTTATGTTGTCTTTTTGAAATATTTATATTCATTAAACAATACAACAAACTTAATACTACTCACTAACACTACTCTCTCTGCATATTTTTTTTTAAGTTATTTTCCAATCTCCTACTCCACTTCAAAGCCTCCAACTTTAAGGGCATGAGGATATATCTTTTTTGAATAAATAAATAGTTATTTGAATTAGAATTTACATTATTAAAAATAAACCAAATATCAAATTTCTTTCTCTAAAGAGAAACTATTAGGTAATCATGTCATAGCTAGAATTTGGCAACCACAGATATCAAATATTGTGGTACATTATCTCCTCTAAACCCTTGATTTCATCATATATATCTTTCCCCCCTTTGTTGTAGTCTAGTACAAATCCTACCCTCATAAAAATTTATGTAGTACGCATGTCCATAAAATCATTTAGCTCTAGTTCACAGGGCCTCTATGTATCTTGCATTAATGATGTTTTCAAGATAAAAATCAATATTTCAGAAAATGCATATTAGCTTGGCAGTACCTAGAACCCAAAACCCAAAAGAAGTATTTCATAACAACTTGACAGTACCCAAAACTGAGATCCCATAAGCCATATTTCAACAAATTTTAAGAAAAAATAATAATACATCACATTATCATTAACTAATAGAAGTTGTCTTATAATCTAGAAGAAACGGGTGCTACCTACAAGACATTCAGACATTTCCAATATCTATAGTTTTTATATTAGCAAAAAAAAGTTACAATATCTTTAAAAAATAAGAAAATTTAAAGAACTAATTATAAAAAAATGGCCAAATAAAAACATCAGTAGAGAAATTTGTAAACTATTTGGAAGCAATAATGGTATTTTTGTTATTAATCATATCAAGCTAAAAAGTATCTACATTTGAATCCCCCTCAAAACAAAAATCCTTGACATTAGGGGAGAGAAACCAATACATAGGTGGGGGCCCTAACATGTTATGGGACATGCACTCATTGGGGCCCACAACTATATGTCGGTCTCCACAACTTAAAAAAAATCTTCCATAAATAGGCACAATGACATCAACATAAATCAGATTTAAAATGCACACTTAATAATATTCATTTGAAAAAAAAACAAGTACATGTTGGCATCCAAACATGATGAAGTGTACCCAACTTGTATCTGACATATAACAAGTAGCATTCTGATATGGAAATTAAACAGCCCAAACATTAAGGCATGCACCCTTCCCTGTAAACTGGTAAACCCAACTGTTGCACCAATGCATGTGTCACTTTCACATTAATCATAACTACACAACATAAACAAGGTGCCAAGTCAACAACATTCAAACCCAATTGACCCATCTTTGACCGACTGGTGAACCCATTACAACCATATTTCCTAGTGTAGCATAACCAAACCAACATGCAAATGCATTCGCCTGTCCCTTCAAGCATGAGACCTACAACATGTATCAGCATCAATCTATCCCATCTTGCCAAGTAGGTTGCACACGTATTGGAGCCAAAGACAAATATCCCACCAACATCCATTTAATAGTCCTATAAGGCCACCATTATTCAAAGAAAAACATGGAAACAATTTCAAAAAATCCACCAAACCAATCAACTCAAGAATTAATGGTTGAAATCAATCAAATCTCCAATTCATACGACCTAGAATTCAAATTCAAAATAGGGTAACAATTTATTTCACCACACCAAACAAGAATCAATCAAATTAAAATAATTCCCAATTCAAATAGCCATGAAAACCTTTAAGTATTCACCTATTCTGTAGTGAGGGACATAAGAAAAGGAGTGACAAGCATAAAATTCACTGAATTAACATCAAGGGGAGGCAACAACTCAGATTCTAGTGCACCAGCATCCATATTGTTCCAAGTTTTCCTCTCACACTTTTCCATTCATGAGCTTTATATTGATCTTGATTATAGCCATTATTGATTTCCATTTGTAAGATTTATATTGATCTTCATTACAACCATTACAATCATAGGTTTTTATTTATGTTTCCCTAGGGTTTATATTGCAAATATTATAGTCAAAGGTTTTTCTTTATCTTTTGCTAGGGTTTGTATTGCAAATATTATAGTCATGGTTTGCCATTTAAAGCTTTCCCTAGGGTTTATTTTGCAAATATTACAGTCATACATTAACATATGTCTTCCTTAGGGTTTATATTGCAAATATTACAGTCATAATTTACCATTTCTTTTTCCCAAATGTTTATATTGCAAATATTATAGTCATAGTTTACCATTTCGATTTCACTAGGGTTTATACTGCAAATATTACAGCCATAGTTTACCATTTTTGTTTCCTTAGGGTTTATATTGGAAATGTTACAGTCATAGTTTAGCCTTTCAATTTCAGAAGAGTTTATATTACAAATATTATAGTCATAGTTTAGCATTTGTGTTTCATAGGTTATGCATTATCATTCACTCTGCTTATCATAGTCTCATAGGTTCTACATTATCATTTATATGGTAAATATTAGTCATGGTTTACCATTTCTGTTTCATATGTTTTGCATTATCATTCACTCTGCTTATCTTATTCTCATAGGTTCTGCATTATCATTCACTCTAGTTATCTTGTTCTCATAGCTTCTACATTTTCAATCACTTTGGATATCTTATTCTCATAGGTTTTGCATTATTAGTCACTAAGGTTTCTTTTGCATTATTAGTTCTTTTTTATTTTTCATAGGTTTTTCTTCATCAATTCACAAATATTTATGCATGTCAATGAGTTCGTCAAAGAAAAAATATGTAAGATTTGTTAAACACTTACTATTTTTCATTCGTAAGCTTTCTATTGTGTCATAGTTAAAATGTGAGTGTGGTTTTCACTTTGTAGTGCATGAGAATGTTAATGTTGTAAATGCTTAAGAGATATGAGATGTTCTTAAACTTTAACTCCCTTGCATAGTTTGTAATTTTGTGCTTCTTACTCATCTATTTCCTTATGTCGCTCACTCTAGAATAAATGTAACTCTATAAATTTTTAGAATAGATTATCTAAACTGAAATGCAAAAAACTAAAAGAATAACACATACCCAAACTAAATAATCTTTTGTTCAAGCATCACTCTCTTCAAAAATATAAAGATAATTGTTCAAGCATTTGTGTTTCATAGTTTACCATTTATGTTTCATAGGTTCTGCATTATCATTGACTCTGGTTATCTTATGCTCATATGTTATGCATTACAAACTAATTACTTTTTGTTCAAGAATCACTATTTTGATTGTACTTATTCTATGTAGATGGCCAAGGGTAATACAATGGTGACCTGTACTGGCAACAAAAAAAAGAAAAGAGCCACAACAAGGTTTCCCTCTGAAAAATGAGGAGCTAGATTCCCCCCTAAAATAGATCATGTTGCACAAGTAGATGAGGTTTCTACTCCTCAAATACCATAGAATGAGGTTACTACACCTCAAATACCGCGAAAGGTAAAACAAATATAGAAGTTGAGGTCTTCGGATGACATGAAAAGGGCACTCTATGATGTTGAAGAGAATGAAATATCAATAAGGGGGGCTTCCAAAAAGTGGTCAATCCCAACAGCCACACTGTCTAAATGGCTAGGGGGTCTAACAACAACTTCATAGAAAGGTCTACCAACAGTCCTTAGTGAAGAGGAAGAACATCTTATTGTGGAACGGTACAAGCAAATGGTTGATATTGGTCATGGTCTTGAGATAGTCAATCTTAAGTTTTTGGGTGCCCAAATATGTCAGAATAGGCCAAACCTTTTTTCCAATGGGTTCCCAGGGAAGTCCTGGTGGATAGGCTTCAAGTACAGACATCCTAAACTTGCATTACAAACTGTTGAAGGCCTAGATAAAGATAGGGAATTCAATCTTAGAGTTGATATTGTAGCTACATTCTACAAAAAACTATCTGCAACATATGAAGCCATGCCATATGGTCCTAATCACAAATGAAATTGTAATGAAATTGGCATCCAAACAGGAAAAATTGGATCCACGAAGGTGCTCGCAAGAAAAGGTAACAGGAATGTCTCTTACATTATCCCAAATATTCATGAATGAATAACCATTCCCAAGCAAAGCATTCTAGGATTCTACTTGTTCAAGGGGAGTGCAAACATAGATAATTACATCATAGACTATGAACCAAGTGCATGCATGGCAGCCCAACCCCATGCATGGATGACCAAAGACTTGTTCATAGATTGGTTGACCCACTTCAAAACCTCAGTTCTAGGTGGTGTCTCACCCACCAACAAGGTCTTGCTGATCTTTGATAGCCATCGAAGCCATGTAGCACTCAAAACCATCCAAGAAGTAAGAGAAATTGGTGTAGATTTGTTAACATTTCCATCACACACATCACATAAGCTACAACCATTGGATGTGAGTGTTTTTGCACGTTTTAAAGCATACTTCAAATCAAAACATGTAGATTTTTTGTCAAGGTTTCCAAACATTGAAATGAGGAGGAGAGAACTTGCAATATTAGGCAGCAAAGCAATGAAAAGAGCTTTGAAAGTTGACAACATCAAAGTTGGGTTTAAAAGGACTGGTATATGGCCATTGAATCCTAATGGACTTGTCAATGACATGCTTCCCAGTGAGACATTTGTGGTCAGCGAGGATGTCGACATAGTTGAAAATATTCTCATCCTTTTTGGACTTGATCTGTCAAGCGATGTCGCAATATTGCAGTCCACTCTTCTAGATGGACATTTGTAGACTGCAACAAAAACACACCACTCACCTCATAGTTGTCCCACTAAATCGGTTGCACAAGTGGTGGTTAATGAACACACCCCTCCCATGGTGGAAAGCCTGGTTGATCAATTCAGTGAAAGTTTATATCTTCCATCACAATGAATGCAACCATCCTAGTTGGTTGAGGGAGAAATGAACTTGGGAATTCATTTGGAAGTCCTAGAATAGCAAAATACCTATACTTTCCCATCACCACCACCAAAAATTGACCCTTCTCAAGTTGTGCATTACTATGCTCCTTGCAATTCAAATTTATGAGGCAGTGAATATGTACCAAAGGGCTCACAGGTAGTGGAGGATTTCATTGCCACACAATTGGATGGGACAGAAGAAACACAAATACTTCCACACATTAGCAAGTTCCTCAAGTTGCCTGTGCACACTGTCCGTCAAAAGAAATCCAAAGCTGGGGAAATTCAGATCAATAGACAGTCTCAACTATTGACAATAGATGACTACATGAGGCTTTTAATGGAGCAAGAGCAAAGGAAGAAAGAGGTCAAGGAGCTAAAAGCAAGAAAGAGACAATAAAATGAGGATAAAAGGGCAGCAAAAATTGTGGCAGTGGAGTTGAAGGAGAATGCCAGAATTGAGAAAGAGATACTGTGAAATGAAAAAGAGCAATAGAGATTACAACAAAAAAAGGATAGAGATGCAAAAAAGGAGCAAGAGAGGCTTTGCAAGGAATAGGACCGAAAGGAAAGAGAGATTGAGGAGGCACAGAGGGCTTTACAAAGAGAGAGGTAGTTAAGGAACCCTTCTAATCCATTGTCTCAAAGTAATGGATTCTTCCATGATATTCTCAACATTAATATCCCTTAGTTCTCCACAACAATGAATTATTCAAGCCTCTCCCAATCTAACTTCAGGGGCACTCAATATTCATATCAATTTGGCACTTGGGATGTACAGATGTGTTCACCACTACCCCCAACACATGTCACTTGCACCCAATTTACCACTCCAAGTCCCACTCATGTATGCGGCACTCCTCATCGACTGGAAGGGGACGAGAACATGGTGAGTGGCACCTCAACCAGCCAAGATACATTTCCCCACAACAACAACTAGATGCAGCCTTTTTTTGGTTTTCACATGCAATTCAAGTTTCATACAGTTTAGAAGTTTTGATATTTACAAATGCACCAAAATTGTGGACAGTTTTAATTTTATGATAAGTTCAGATTGAGCATTATTGTTTTTGTTTGTGAAGTAATATGATCATATTCCAAAAAGTATTGTATGTAATTTGCAATGTGTGTTATTGTTTGGATTTACAATGTATTCTTCTCCATTGATAGTTTTAAATATATGATAATTACATATGCATTGTTATTGTTTTGATTTGCAATGTGTGTTGTATGTAATTTGCAATGTGTCACTATTTTGATTTGCAATGTTTGCTTCTTTATTGACATTTTTTCATTTTCATTTTTTTTAATTTAATTTGCCACATGGGAGGACAATATTTGTCCACACATTTTAAAAATTAAAAAAAAAAACCCTCAACCGATACATAGGCACCTCGGGTGCCACTTCCTACGTGGCACAACATCTAAAGTTGACAACCTTGCCACATCTACTTCTCTCACTCTGCCACCCTAACATTCCACTATGTCACATTTATCACTCACCGCCCCTTGCTATACTTCTCCTCCATCATGTTTAATGCACATCACTTCCTCTTAGCTCCATGCCACCCCGCATGTTTTTCCAGCCAACCTATACATGTACATATACATATACATATAAATATGTATATACATATACATATATACATATTCATGTGTATATACATATACATATACATATACATATGCATATATATATACATATACATACATATTTTTTGAGCCAGCCTACATTCAATTCTCCTAGTGCCTCGCTCTTCTCACCATCTTTACAACCTTTCATTCTAGCAAGTTCTCATTTTTTCTTCACTTGCACACCACTACGTGCTTGGTTCATCCTCTACAAGCTTCAAAACTTTACCGCAACTTGCGATGCTCAGACTCCAATTAAGAGATGCATAGACATCGGTTGGTGAACATTACAAGCAGTTTCTTTATATTGTTACATATACATATATGTATATATCTTTATGCATATGTATATGTATATGTATATGTATATGTATATACATATACATACATATATGTATATGTATATGTATATGTATCTATATGCATATACATATGCATATGTATATACATATTCATATACATAGACTTATACATATGTATATATATGTATGTGTATGTATATACATATACATACACATACACATATACAATTCAGTCATGCAACTATTGTATCTTTTTTAGGTGCCATTGATTAATTTGGGGGTGTTATTTTTTTCATAGGTGTTGCTTCATCTTTAATTCAATGTAAACGAATGCAAATGAATGCATATCTATTTGTCTGTTGTGATTCAATTCAATCATGCAAATGAATGCATGTAAGCAATGCTACAATTTTTTATTTCAATAACAAACAATATTGTTGGTTGTTTTGATGCCATTCATAAACCTAGGGTTGTTCTCTTTTTCATAGGTTCTGCATGTAAGAAATTCTATATACATATGCACATCTATATACATATATGTATATGTATATATATACATATATGTATATGTATATATATACATATATGTATATGTATATATATACATGTATACATAAATATACATAAATGGATACATATAAATATATATACACATACACATACACATATACATATACATAACATTATTTGTTGTTTTTGTGACATAGATAAAATTTGGGGTGTTTTATTTTTCAAATGAATGCATATAAGCAATGCTGTAATTTTTTATTTTAGTAACAAATAATATTGTTGGTTGTTTTGATGCCATAGATAAATTTTGGGTTCTCTTTTTCATAGGTTCTACATGTAAGCAATTTTATATACATATGCACATACATATACATATATGTATATGTATACATATACATATACATATACATATACATATACATATACACATACATATACATATACATATACATACACATACACATCCATGTCCATATACATATACGCATACATATACATATACATATACATACACATACACATCCATGTCCACATATGCATATACATAACACATACACATACAAATATACATATAGGTTCTACTTCATCAATTCAATCAGCTAAGCAATAGAGACATAAATATATTGAAGTAAAATAATGCATGTAAGCAATTCTATATAAATATATGTATATGTATACACACATATAAATATACACATATACATATACATCTACATACATATATATGTATACATATACATATACATTTATATACACATACACATAGATTGTCTTTTTCATTAGTTCTGCTTCATCAATTTAGTCATATAAATATGGTTGTTTTATATTGTAGACTGTAGAAAATTGGATGTGCATGTTTGGGCTCCTCTCCCCTATAGATTCATGTCTATTGTTGCATTTAGTAATGAATTAGGGAGACTTGATTTTATGAACACTCTGTTGATGGAAACCTATGTTGCATGGATCCACAATTCCATTTGAATTGTGAAGTGTTGCATAGGGAACCATTGAAATCCTTCACAAAACCAAGTCCCCTAAGTGATTCAAATACATATACAAATAGATAATGTGAAAGGGATGTGCATTAAACATGACTATACATAATAATAGCACTAACTCTTTGATGAACACACAATAGTTGCAAGACTGAATTGATACAAAAGAGAACACATATAAATACATCAATGACACCTAAGAAAAGTGCAATAGTTGTATGATTGAATTAATGTAACACAACCTATTAAAAAGATAACACCCCAAAATTAATCAAAGGCACCTAAAAAAGGGAACACCCCTGCAATTCATCAAAGGCACCTAAAAATTATACAATTATTGCAAGGCTGAATTGGTGAAGCATAACCTATAATAAATAGAACACCCCCATATGTGTCAATGGAACCTAAGAAAGCTACAATAGTTGCATGATTGAATTGATGTAGCAAAACCTATTAAAAAGATAACACCCCCAAATTAATCAAAGGAACCTAAAAATGATACAATAGTTGTAGGGCTGAATTGGTGAAGCATAGCCTATTGGTAATATAACACCCCCATTTGTGTCAATGGCACCTATGAAAGCTAAAATAGTTGCATGATTGAATTGATGTAGTAGAACCTATTAAAAAGATAATACCCCCAAATGAATCAAAGCACCTAAAAAATAGAACACACTTGCAATTAATCAAAGGCACCTAAAATTGATAGAATTGTTGCAGGGCTGATTTGATGAAGAATAACCTATGCAAAAGAGAACCTCCCCAAATTAATTGAATAGTATACCTTGATGTTGGAACCATGAAAATAATTGTAACTTCCAACCATACAAATATTAAACACAATTTGCAATGTCAAAGTTTGTGCAATTGTTACAAGATATAATGGCTTAGGGAGACTTGATTTCCCAAATCCATTGTAATGGTAATCTATGCTGCACTTGTCCACAATTGGACCTTTCAATTGCACAGTGCTACATAGGAAACCATGAAAGGCCTTAGGAAAACTAGGTCCCCTAAATACATGTTGTAACAAAGTTCTACTACTCATTATTGTTCTATGGTAATACATGTGAATTGTTTGCAATTGTTTTTTATAATTTATTTTTTTTAATAATGGGTGCCTTATAGCTTGTAAAAATGGAAGCAGATAGGATTTTGGAGTTCACCACGACTACGTGCGCACCCTACTTGGCAAGACGAGATAGACTCCTTTTGATATGTGGTGTAGGTGTCATGATTGATGAGACAGGTGGATGCATTTGCTTGTTGGTTTGGCTATGCTACGATGGGAAACATGATTGTAATGGGTTCACCAATTGGTCAAAGATGGGTGAGATGGGTTTGAATTGTGTTGACTTGGCACCTTGTTTACATTGTGTAGTTATGATTAATGTGAAAGTGATGCCTGCATTGGTGTGATAGGCTCTCAATTTGAGTTCAAGTGCACATCATATAAAGTAGAGGACACCCCCAAATTAATCAATGGCACCTAAAAAAGATACAATTGTTGCAAGTTTAAATTGATGAAGCATACACATACACATACACATATACATATACATATACATAGACATAAGTGAATTAAACGCTACTGTGGAGAAGTATAGCAAGGGGCAGCGAGTGATAAATGTGACACAGTGGAATGTTAGGGTGGCTGAGTGAGAGAAGTAGACGTGGAAAGGTAGTCCACTTAAGACCTCTTCACACATCTATACACATTTACATATACACATACACATTTATATATACATATACATACACATACACATACACATACACATACACATACACATACACATACACATACACATACACATACACATACACATACATATACACATACATATACACGTACACAAACACAGACACAGAGACATACACATACACATACACATACACATACACATACACATACACGTACACATACACATACACATACACATACACATACACATACACATACACATAAACATACACATACACATACACATACACATACACATACACATACACATACACATACACATACACATACACATACATTGCCATCGTTGTGAAGAATAAACGAGAAGTTGCTAGAATGAAAGGTTGTAAAGTTGACAAAGTGTGTGAGGCACTAGGAGCATTGAATGCAAGTTGGATTGAAAAATACACAAGATGTCATGAAAGTAGTACATGTACATGTACATGTATATGTATATGTATATGTATATACACATATACAAATACAAATACATATAGATATGCATATCCATAAACATATGTATATGTATATGTATATGTATATGTATATGTATATACATATGCCTATATATAAAGAAGATGCAAAGACCTTAAGCATATACAAGTTGGATACACTTCATCATGTTTTGCTACCAACGTGTAATTGTTTTGTTTCAAAATAAATATAATTACATGTGAATTTAATATATGATATACATATACATATGTCTATTTATATGTCTATGTATATGTTTATACATATGCATATACATAGATTAAATGTGCATTTAAAATCCAATATGCGTTTGATACCATTGTGCTTTTTTATGCAAGAGTTTTTTCCTAACTTGTGGAGGACAGGCATACCATTGTGGGAAATTATTCATTGGTAGAATAGATGACTGAATTGATGAAGTGGAACTTACAAACAAGAGAAGACCCCAAAAATTATCTATATTAGGTACAATATATGCATGAATGAATTGATGAAGCAGAACCTAACAAAAATATAACACCCCCATATATTTTCCAAGGCACGAAGAGAAGCTACAATAATTGAATGACTGAATTGATGAAAAATAACCTATGCAAAATATAACACCCCCAAAATAATCAATGACACCTAAAAAAGGATACAAATGTTCATTTGCATTACATATTTAATGAAGTAGCACATATGATAAGCCTAACACCCTCAGATTTATCAATGACACCAAAAAAAGGCTACATAGTTGGCGAATAAATTAATGAAACAAAACCTATGAAAAACATAGCACCCAAAAAATTCCAAATGGAACCTGAAGCTGGTAGAATAGATGTTGACTAACCATGATGAAGTTGAACTTACAAACAAGGTAACACCCCCAAAAATATCTACGATACCTAATCAAGCAAAACCTATGAAAAAAAGAAGACAATGCAAATTAAAAAAAGCTCCAATAATTACATGTCTCGATTGATGAATCCTAACCATTGTGAAACATAACACCCCAAATTAATGAATGGCACCTAAAGAAAATAGCATTAATGAATGAATGAAGCAGCACCTATGAAAAACCTAACACCTCCAATTTTATCAATGTCACCTACAAATGGTACTGAATAACATTAATCGAAATGTTAACATTAACCCATGACTGTAATGGTTGTAATGAAGAACAATATAAAGCTTAGGAATGGAAAATAGTAAGAGTTTAGCAATTATCACATATGTATATGACTAAATTGATGGAGCAAAACCCATAAAAAAATAACACTAACATATTTATCTATGGCACAGAAACAACATACATTTTTAAAGTCACTGAATAGATGAAGCAAAACCTAAAGATTAACACAAATTATTTTTTTTGGTTTATGAAATAGAGAACACAGACTAAGTGAATGATAATGCAGAACCTATGAGAATAGGATAAGCAGAGTCAATGATAATGCAGAACCTATGAGAATACGATCAATAGAGTCAATGATAATGTAGAACCTATGAGAAAACGATAAGCTTTGTCAATGATAATGCATAACTTGTGAGAATACGATAAGTAGAGTCAATGATAATGCAGAACCTATGAGAATACGATGAGCAGATTCAATGATAATGCAGAACCTATGAGAATAGGATAATCAGAGTCAATGATAATGCATAACCTATGAGAAAAAATATGATAACCACTGAAGGAATTTATTAACTACGCTTATGGTAATATATGGTAATATCAATGGCACCTACAAATGGTACTAAATAACATTAATCAAAAAAATATCAAGCACAGTATATTCGGTGTAGGTGAATGGTAGAACACAGATTTTAGGAGATTGTTAAATGATCAAGACTGTTCACCTAGGGACTAGGCCCTTGTTTGTGTGTCAAAGATATAGGAACTGAAAAAATTTACATTAAAAAATTAGGCTCTTTTAAAATAAAACAATTTATATGAGACATGAGACATTAATAGCCTAATCATTGTAGTCTAAAGGAAAAGTCCATATTAACTTGCTCAAATAGCAATCTCCACTTCTAAAAATTAAAAATCTCACAATTAAGTAGTTATATTCTTTTTAATCTTTCTATGAGAGGTAGGAATACTAATACATCTATTAGGTTTTATAATTTGATAAAATATAAATCCATGAAAGAAAATAATGAAAATAACACAAAATTAGATGTTAATAATATATATTTTTTCTCAAAATTATTTCAAAAAATTCAAATTACTTTATCAATTATTCTATTGGATAATAGTTGGCAATGGTCGTATCAGCATGATATAAGCTATTGGATTCATAATTAATTGTATAATTGATGAAAAAAAATTAAATCTATTTATTTTGACTATAAAATAGTTAATAATGTAGCCATTTATTTTTGAAGCTTAGGAATGGAAAAAATTAAGAGTTTAACAATTATCACATATATATATGATTGATTTGATGGAGCAGAACCCATAAAAAAATAACACCCACATATTTATCTATGACACAGAAACAACATACATTTTTAAAGTCACTGAATAGATGAAGCAAAACCTAAAAAAGATTAACCCACGTTAATTTTTTTGATTTATGAAACAGAGAACATAGCCTAAGTGAATGATAATGCAGAACTTATGATAATATGATAAGAAGATTCAATGATAATGTAGAACCTATGAGAATACGCTAATTAGAGTCAATGATAATGTAGAACCAATGATAAAATGATAAGAAGAGTCAATGATAATGCACAACCTATGAAAATACGATAACCAAAGTCAATGATAATGTAGAACCTATGAGAATACAATAAGCAGAGTCAATGACAATGCAAAACCTATGAGAATAGGATAACCGGAGTCAATGATAATGCATAACCTATGAGAAAGAATACGATAACTAGAGTATATGATAATGCATAACCTATGAAACTAAAATGGTAAACTATGACTATAATATTTGCAAAAAAAACCCTAGGGAAACAAAAATGGTAAACTATGACTATATTATTTGCGAAGTAAACCCTAATGAAAGAGAAATGTTGAAATATGACTATAAGATTTGCAATATAAACCCTACAAACACAAAAAGGAATAAACATAAATGCAGCTTCATCTATGACAACGAAACAATGAACAATATTATTAATGAAAGAAGAAAACAACCCCAGATTTTTAAATAGCGTGAAAACAACCAGCAATATTATTATACCCCATGCAAGAGAGCGATGCTTGAAAAAAAGATTAATTTCCAAAAATTTAGTGTGTTTATGAACACAAATAGGATAGTGTTCATAAACACTAAACTTCAACCCAAAAAAACAATTTCTACAACACCAAAAGTCAAATAAAACAAATAGAAAATACAAAGAAAACTATAAAAACTGAATAATGGTGAGCCTTAGTGAGAAATCTCACCTAGGTCGAATGGCTTGATGCAAGTGGATAGCAGTTGAATCCTAAGCATGCAACACCATTCATGCAGCTTCACCTACAAATAGCCATGAGTAAAACAATTGGATTTAAGTTCAAAATCGTTCACACTAAGGTAACAAATGTTGGTTATCTTCATGGTGGCAAGGAAGCCATTCATGGCAGCGGGGAACCCGCTCGATACTTGCATGGCGGAAGTGGAGCTATTGGTAACATTTATTAACTAGCATCTACCCATATACTAACTGGCTTCTACCCATATACCAATCAGAGTCTGAGTATTGTAGGTTGTGGTAAAGGTTTGAAACTTGCAGAGGATGAACCGAGCACATAGTAGCGTGCAAGTGAAGAAAGAATGAGAACTTGATAGAATGAAAGTCTATAAAGATGGCGAGAAGAGTGAGGCATTGGGAGCATTGAATGTAGGTTGGCTCAAAAAAAATGCAGGGTGACATGGAGCTAAGGATAAGAGACGTGCAGTAAACACAATAATCGAGAAGTATAGCAAGGGGAGGTGAGTGATAAATGCGATGCAATGAATTCTTAGGGTGGTGGAGTGAGATAAACTAATGTGGCAAGGCTGTCAACTTCAAACACCATTCCATGCAGGAAGTGGCACCCAAGGTGCCTACGTATTAGTTGATAGGTCTTTTTTTATTTTTAAAACGTGTGGACAAATATCGTCCTCCTACATGGAAAAATAATTGATTTTTTTTTTTTTAAATTATATTGTTTATTATTCATTTTTTCATAATGGGTATTTGCAAAAAAATGTTATTGGTCCACCTGGCCTGCCACGTGGACTGTCTAATTTTAGGTGCCTATGTATTGGCTCCTCTCCCCTACCATTCTTGTCTTTGGAAAGGAACCCTCATGCAATCTCTTTGTAGAATGGACCAAATTCTTCATGCTAGAGACCCAATGAAATTTTGAGCATTCTTTTTTCTCTATTTTTTGGTATTGGGTGTGATGCCATGGCTACATTGGTAGGGTCTCCTTTTGGTAGATCCATGAAGTTCTAATGCTTTCTTCTTGGAGTGGCTGCATGCCAAAGATTATCCTACCTATGGCTACATGAAACCCTAATTGTACTCATTTTTTGACTCTAGATGTTATCCAATGTGTTGTTTCTACACCAACTTCTTTGTAACATATTGAATGCTATAATAAGTATCCTACCTAGTAGATCTTGGTTTTAGGGTGCTTCAGATCAAATTCTACATGGTTACTACTAGCCATACTAAGAACGGTTAGAAATGCTATCCAAGTAATAAAATATACATATATATGATCCTTTCAACCTTGTCATTCTTCTATTCTCAATCAAACTATATGACTTTCACCAATTTATTTTTTGCTGAAATAAAAATAAAGTTAAAGAAAAAGGGTATTGTTAAGTGATATAATGAGAGGTACCCATGTGGTCAGAAATAGTGCTAAGCACTTAGATGGTGGCACCAACAAGACCTAGCCAAGATGCAATACAAAGGCTTTTTGAAAAACACTATGCAATATATTTTCTACACTCCTAGTAATTAGTTTAGGTTCCTACATCCTTCTTGTTATCTTCGTAAAAATAAACAACTAAAAATTAAGCACCCCAAACTTGACCAACATTTGACACATTTTGTTGTACTTGGGCTCATGTTTGAATGTAATAATGCCACACATGTTTATCTAATGCACTATATTCAAGAAAACTAAATATAATAAGTTTCCAATATTTTTAGGTTTGATAGATTTAATACACAAGCAAAGATGTCAAATATTGAAATCATTTCATGCTTTTAATAAATTCTAATATAATGAACATTAAATTTAACCTATTATTGACTAAATAGCAGCCAAAACACATATTTTCACACAAATATGATGTGTGATTTGAGTGCAATTTTTACATTTAAGTAATGTAGTTGATTTAAGTATATTTTTTTTCAAAAATTCAGCTCAAAGTTGTTGCCATAACACAATATTTAACAATAGGAGCTCAAAATTTTAGATCACAATTTTTTTTTCTTCGTATTAGCTAACCTTTTTTGTTGTTACTTATTTGAGGACCATTTTTTCTGGTTAAATTTGTCATTATTAGTCTCAGCAATTTTAAAGAGGAGGATGCAAAATATTATTATATTGAACATGTCTATATGATCATAAAATAACTCTCTAATGCTGATTTAAATATTTTATATATGAATAATAATAGTGATTAGATATCAAACAACTCTTAGATGTTGATGGGATTCCAATAATATTTAATACTCAATCCATTTTTTAATTATATTTGAGAACTTTTTTAATTATTTTTTGGAAATTTATCATGATTAGTTATAACAAAATATTGAGAAATAAAGTAAGCAATAATTTTATAACAAAAATGTAATTGTTAAAAGTAATTACATAAAATTTAATTAAAGTATTAAGATTTTAATGAAAGATAATCCCACATCTAAGGCTGCCTAAAAGGAACACATAGGGGCTCCCACCCTTTATATGGGTAGTAACTATATGAGCCAAATCAACAAAACCACCTAACATGGTGGGCTAGGGGTGAGAACTCACAAAAATATATCACCTCAAGCACATGAGAAACTTATCAAGACAATGAAAGTATAGTGGGAATTTTATTATAATGGGTTAGAAGACCTCATCCTCCTTGTTGAGAAGGATGAAGGAAAGATTCTTTAGTGCATATACATTTATTAGAATAAATACATTATTGAGGATGTATTCATGGCGAGCCTTGAGAAGGAATCTCATATAAGACACAACTCATGGTGCATGGTGCATTCCCCCATTGGTTAAACAAATTTTGAATGAGCTAGGACTCTGAATCCACCTCCTTTGCCTATTATTGTTATAATTGAAAGTGAAGTTGCAAAAACTTCTACCGTTAAATTTCTTATAAATTCTAGGAATGTCATTTTGTGTGAGCGACTAGAAAGAATCTTGTTGTAACTTTGTTTTAAGCAGTATGTGTGGTCAGGTAGTTCTTGCATGGCTTGACAAGCTCACACTAACCAATATGGTATAAAATCCTAGTAGGCTAGGCCTAATCTATTACTAAATGGACTCATCTAGCCTTTATTACTAATTTTCCTGTGGCACATTGCACCAAAGTTGTCTTGTCCATCAAAACTTTTTCAATAAATTACCTAACATTATTATCCTTTTCAAAGAGAGTGCAAAAGTAATTTGAATAATCTTCCTCTTGAAGCACAACATTTAATGCATTTTGAATCAATGTTCACCAAACTTTGGCTAACTCCTCTTTTATCTCATGCAATCGAAATAAGGAAAGCAGAGTTAGCTGAGGTGTGGTGATAATTGAGTGGAATGCATTCAAAGTTGCTTCAAGAGCAAGAATATATAAATTCCTATGTACTCTTTCTGAAATGGATAATTAGTTAGGGAATTTTGAGAAAAAAATTTGATGGACAAGACAATTTTGGTACAATTTGTCATAGGAAAATTACAGAGTTTAACTAATCCAAATCTGGCATAAGAAGCCAAAGTTCCATCTGTTCTCCTTGATTTTTTGTATCATTAAAGCAATTAGCTTGAGCAACAGAACATTTAACCGAGTCCAATGCCCAATTATTACTTCCAAACACATAACCCTATGAAGTAGAATGTGATAATACAATGAATGTCATACATATGCTTCTAAGAATATGAATCTGAAGTGTTTGTTTTTCAAGATCAAAAGGCTTGAGGTAAACAAAAGCTAGTCTTTCTTTGTGTTAACCAAAAGTTGTTAAGTCATTTTCCCATCATGTTTGTATGTTAGCCACACTTTAAAACTTGGAGTTGCATTGCACCTATTTTCAACATCATGGACATGAGCACAATTTTTTTCAGGTGGGAAGAGGAAACTTGTTGTGAGCCACTAACAATGAATAATACAAGGTTGTATATCAATGGAAAGAAAAGACAACAAATACTTGAGTAAACTATGATTAACATCAATTTGCAGACTTGGGGACTCTGCTCCTTAACAACCATCCAAGTATTGCCCAAAATCTACCCAATCAAAAATACAAGATGAGAAATACCAACAATGGAAAAATACAAGAAACATTTGTTTTGTTTCAAATAGTGAATATATGGTTTCAGACTAGTATCTCCAACTTCCTTTTCTTCCTTTTTAACTACCTGATCTGCTTTAGGTGCTCTACCTATTTTTTTGTCCTTTTTGGGAGTTAACCTTTTGAATTTCTCTTTCTTCGCTCACAGGTTTGTCTTTTGAGGGTGGCATTGTAACTTCTGATTTGTTAAAACCCATTGTGTCTTTATGTGTATTCACAAGCTCTTGAAATGCTTCGCTCGAATCTAATAGCTTTTGATAACTCCTAGTTTGAGAAATCTCCCCATCCAACATTAACTATAATAAAGTGTGGCCTTATTGTTATAATTGAAAGTGAAGTTGCAAATATTTCTACCATTAAATTTTTTATAAATTCTAGGAATGACATTTTGTATGAGTGAATAGAAAGCATTTTGTTGTAACTCCCTTAAGCAATATATGTGTTGTTAGGCAACTCTTGCATGGACAAACAAGCTCACACTGACAAGTATGGTATCAAATGTTGGTAGGCTAGGCCTAATCTATTACTAACTAGATTCATCTAGCCTTTATCATTGTAATTAATTATTATCAAAAGCATTTTCTCATGAAATACCAATGTGGACCACAGTTAAAAGTTTGGTTTTCCCCACAACTACAATGGGCATGGTCAGCATAACTAGAGTAGTTTCACAGGTGTAAAGAGGAAACTTATTGTGAGTCTCAGACATCATATAATGCAAGGGTGTATGTCTAGCAATTATCACTATAATTAATGATCATCGAAGGAACTTTCCCATGAAATTTCAATGTGGGCCACAATTGAAAATTTTGATTTGCCTCACAATTGTACGATTTAATAAGAAATATTTTAGGTGCTATGACATTGAATTTTTATTTAAGAATTATATGATTGCAAATAAAAATTTTTATGCAAATAAATGACTTGAAAACTTAGGGAAATTTTATTTTTCCCAACAAGTAATTAACAATTACTATAGACAATGTAATGTTCTAACAATTTCTCATTTCCAAGAAATCCATTTGTCTTTAAAATGCATGTTTAAATTGGGCAGTTCAAGGACATCAAGGCAACAAAATGATCAAATTATACATAAAGAATACAATTGTTGACAATGGCCATGATAAGATGATGTCAATGGGATTTTCTATACTGATAACAAAAATGTTGATCATGTTTGCATTGCTCATCTTAGTAAAAAAACTTCTCATTTTTTAATATTGGCTATCGCAAGTGTATTACTCATATGGTATTTGTTTGGCATTTGATTGTTTCTTAGCAAAGAATGAAAATAATTCAAATAGTAATATGAATATGCTACATTCAACATAACTCATAGTCATTCAAATAGTAAGATGAAGATGCTAAATATTTTTATATAAATAAGTTTTGAATATATTCTATTTTGATTTATTTTATGTTAGCTACATTTTCCTATCTTTTTTTATTGCTATTTATGTTGATTTTTACTGGTAATTCTTTGCTATCAAATATGCATCAAAAATTTGTAATTGCACTTGATAGAAGATTAGAAATGCAATAATGTCAAAGAGGAAAATGTTTTTGACAAAGTGTCAATTGTGCTTTAGAAAACTAAATGAAGCAATGGAGAACATATACATAGGTGTTAGAAAATGGTTGGGTCATTATGGTTTAGCAATCTATAACCCCTACTTGAAGAGGCAACAATGGCTTGGAACTTTTGATAGTGCAGAAGAAGCAACCCATGCTTATGATAAAGTTGTGATAGCAATTAGAGGGGAAAATGGATTTACAATTTTTTTCTACACCAATTCTAAACCATGCAGCCTCTTGTCCAAGGAACCTGTTACTGAATTATGTCATCTAGAATCTAGATTGTAAAACAATAATAACTCAAAGAATAAATTGACCAAACAATTTGCATCTCATCAATGCAAAGATATAATACAAGAAAGTGAAGAGCTATGCTTGAGTTATGATGAGTTTGAAAAATATACAAAAGATAGGTTATATAGAGGTGTTAGACAACATCCATGGGGTAGCTATGTTGCAAAAATTTGGAATAATAAATTGACAAAATGACAATGGATAGGAAGTTTTGATACAGCTGAAGAAGTTGCCTATGCTTATGATATGGTTGCAATATCCATAAAAGGTAATATTACAATCAATAATTTCAACTATACCAATTCAAACCCATGAGACTTGCCAAAATCCACCAAGTTCTTGCAACAAACTTTCCCTGATAGTAGCTCAACTAGTTTAAGAATAGAAAATTTATGATTAGATGCTATGAGTCAAAACATTTTTTCTCAAATGAACATGGTTGATGATATACAATGTTCTACAAATATGATGGAGAAGAATCAATACCTTGTTGGACTTGATTCCAACAAATTAGAAATTCCTATCTTTGATCCAAAATATAGTAGTGTCATTTGTAGTAGCAATATTGATATTAGAATTCCTTTGCAAGACTATACCTTGATAATTCTCTTTCAAACTTTGGTATGCATTGTTCAAGTACATTTGAATTGATCAATTTTGAAACATTTTGCCAAAATGATACTAGTAGCAATTTTGTTACTTCATCTTTATTTCCATCGTTCTAACCCAATATTAGCTCTACTAATAACCCTATTCTAGTTAGTAGTACCACCTATGTGCAAGTGTTTTCCCTTAATCTAAATGTGCAAACTAACTAAGAATGCAAAATGAAAACCACAAGACCAGCTCAACAATTAGCCTAAGGAAAAGAACAAAAAGAAAGCTAGAAATGAAATGATTATACCTTTCTTTCTGGTGCTAATCTCCTTGGCTGGCCCTTGATGTAGCTTGATATGTATGCTCATTTTGATGCCAATGAGATAAAAGGGTGGATGCGAGATGAGATGAGAGCTAGACTAGGTGTGGCAAAATGGTGAAAATGAAGATAAGTATGTAAAATGACTTGAATGCAATGCTTAATGATGGCTTGGATGGCTCACAATTTTGATAGCATAAGGGTGATACAATGCTTAAGGTGTTTAAATGCATGAGAAGAGGGGGGTATTTATAGAAGAAGTTAAATTCTCTAGAGAATTCAACAGTCAGGATTGAGCCACCATGGTCAAGATGGAGGGCTATGGTGAGTTGAGGACTAACAAGCCCTCACATCTTGACATGTGGAGGGTGAGGTGTCCAAGGGTATGATGAGATGGAAAGAGGTACAAGTGAGGTGGAAGAAAAATGATGTGCAAGGACATGTACTTTGAAAGTACCTTGGGAGATGAGAAGATTTCCTCAAAAAGGAACTTCTTGTCCCCAAGTGAGAATGAAATTGACACTTGAGGAATTTTAGAATTCCTCAAAAATCTCCATGGGGAAGAGGAAAGTAGTTGGAAAAATAAATGTGAATTAAAAATTCTTTATTGGAAGAATCTAGTAGATAAGACAAGGTTCCCAAAAAGTTAGGATTTTGGCACGTGTGAGTGATGTGACAAGTCAAAGGTTCTAGAAGACTTTGACACATGTGAGTGATGTGACAAGTCAAATGTTCTAAAACATGCATGGGAATAATGAGTCTTGGAAAAATAAATGTGAACTAAAAATTCACATGGGGAAGAGAGGAATCTTGAATGAATAAATGTGAATTAAAAATTCACATGGGGAAGAGGGTCAATGCCAAATATGGAATATGTAAAGGTTAACCAAAAAGGTATACTAAATGTGGCAAGATGATTAGATTAAGGTTGTGCAAATACATGATTAAGGAAAATAATAAGGGATTAGAAGCAAGTGGAAAAAGTTGGAGGATGTGACAAAGAGAGAAAAATAAAGAATTTAAAATTGATTTTAAAAGGTCAAATGACTAAATTAAATAAATTGATATGTTTATTTAATTTAGAGAGGAAAAGGTGTAAGGTAAAGTATTTAATTGTTAAATTAAATACTTTAGAGGCTTTAGGCAAAAAGATGAAATACTCATTAAATAAATCATTTAATTAATATTGACAAAATAAATGAATAAAGTAGACAATTTTGACCATGTGGAAGTGGCCAAATTTGGATGTCTACATTTTTTCCCTCTTTGAAATATTGTTAGAATAACAATGTTTTGAAGAAAAGAAAATACAGATGACTTTATAGAGGAAACAACTAGAAAATGATGCCCCAACATGGGAGTAGATGCGTGAGCTGCCCAAACAGAGGGGAATGAAGGGAGATGCTCTGATCTTGCAAGGGAATTATCATGACGGAGGAATGGAGAAAATGGTAGGGTATGCCCCATCGAGAGGGCGGTTGGGGAAGAAAAAGGGGCCCCAGGTGACGTCTCGATAGGAAGAAATGTAAGACATGGTTGGATAGAGCTCGAAAAATCAGCCGAGTTTGGCTTTTGAATGGAGTTGATCAGGTGCACAGTTTGCAAATGGCGACCCTGGGAAGTTAGAGGATTAGTTGGAGGAAAAAAAATTAAATAAAAGGTAAAAATACCCTTTATTTAAAAAAGGTTAAAAAGGGAGGGAAAAGTGATATAAGGTAATTTGAGAAATTACCACTCCTCATTTGCACTATAGCAATTGAGAGAGAGAGAGAGGAGAGGAAGGAGACGAGGAGACAAGATGTCAGAGCATTACGACTCAAATATCATTCATCGAGGGGATGAGGTGTAGTGATTTTACCATGAGTGTGTGGTTCCACATCGGGTTAGAGTCAAAACCCTTTCTGGTGATTTTAAGCATATTTAATATATTTTTGAATTTTTATGTGTATTTGAAAAGTTGGGTTTTGCTTTCGGGGAAGTTTAGAAAAATGGGTTGGGGGAAATTTTTTTATTTTTCCGAATGGGGGAAAAACCTGGTATTAGAGGCATGGGAAGGGGGGGTGAATTTGCCCAGTCAGAGGGTAAATGCACCCCAAAAATGAAATAGAATGCCCAAGATGAGCAGAGGGGTTACTAGAGAGGGGAGGCATGTCCCCGAGTTGCATTTTTTGAGGAGGATCTGCCTCGAGTCAGGGCGTGTTCACCCCAAGCATGGGTGGGTCTACCCCAGACAAGGGAAATTATGCCCCAGAGAAGGGTGGGTCCACCCCGGATGAGGGTGAGTTCACCTCGGATAGGGGCGGGTTTTCCCCTAACAAGGAAAGTTTTCCCATGTATGGGGTAGGTCCATCCCACTCTAGGGGCAAGTCTGCCCCATCTGAGGTGGGTCCACCCTGCGCCAGGGAAAGTCTACTCCGGACGAGGGTGGGTTCACCCCGCACTAGGGCGAGTATACCCTAGATGAGGGTAGGCTTGTTTGGGTGCCAAGCAAGCTCACCTTGAGCTCAGGGTGTGTTCATCCCACGCCAGGGTGAGTCTGCCCTAGATGGGGCAGGCTCACCTGAGCACCAGGTGAGCTCGCCTCGATCTCGGGGCATGTCTACCTTGGTCTCGATGTGGATCTACCCATTGAGTTGGAGTGGGTCTACCCGCCGACCAAGGTGAGTCCACCCCGAAACAAAGCAATTCCACCCAAAACTAGGGGGTACCCAGGGATAGGGAAGAAACTAGAAGAAATGAAAGACGAGCTAGGAAAAAGATTAGCAAAAGGATTCCCCAAGACTGAGAGAGGAAAAAGATAAAAGAAAAAGGTACATGGATTGACATGTAGGTTATTATGGATGCAAAGTTTTGACTCACTATGGACCCGTGAGAGACACTCAGAGGTGTTGGCGGCGACTATTGTGGCCAGTGGGCAAGGATTACATGAGAAGAGCCCATTGTGGAGGCCTTGGGGTTTGGATCAAAGGATGAGAGATGATTGGCGAGTGAGGGTAGAGAGAGAAGGGGACAACAATGAAGAGGACAGGAGGCAGTTGGTGTAGTGGGGTAATAGGAGGATGCAGGGTCTGTAGGTGAGATCAAGGCTACATGACAACCGGAGAGGATGAGGAGGAGACAATGGAGGAGGCATAGAACGAGGATGGATGCATCACAATAGGGTGATGGGAGAGGGTCAGAGGTTGAGATGAATGCGGCACAGCAGGGAGATGGTAGAGGGTCGAAGGTTGAGATGTTGGATGTGCCTAAGGTGGAGGCGGGAGTTGTGGGATAGTAGACGGTCGTAGGGAGTAGAGGACAATTGAGGAGAGCTTAGGTGGAGAGCAGGGCTAAGTAGGAGGATGTGGGGATTGCATGATAATAGGATGAAGGATAGGGTGAGACTAGGGCCATAAGACAGTCAGGGAGGGTGGCAAGGAGGGGTAGACGACGGAGGAGGGACCAGGTGGAGATTGGAGCTGAGCAAGAGCCCCATGAGCCAGAGATGTGGATGAGTGAGGAGAGAGAGGGGCCTAAGGGGGAGGTGAGATTTGTAGGATGACAAATGAGGATTGGGAAGAGGGGACAGCTGAGGAGAGTTCAGGTGGTGAGCAAGGCTAAGCAAGGGCATGATGAGGCAAGGATGGATGCTATGGATGTTGACATTTTCATGGTGGAGCTATTGGTGGTGGTACTAGGTGCACCAACTGAGGATCTTGTCGTATTGTTGAGGGGGACTCATGAGAGGTTACAGATGAAAAAGTAGAGGCTGAGGATTGTAGAGGCTGAGTTGCATAGAGTTTAGGCAGAGGGACAAAGGGATTATGGTTTCATTTTTTATCACCTTACCTCATAGGTACAGGATGCAAAGAGGGAGAGAGATGAGCTACGAGAAGAGGTATAGGGAGTTCATGGTGAGCTGACCAGGGTGACCTGGGGTTAGGAAAAATTAAAGGAAACGATGACTATAGCACAGGCCAGGGGACAGTAGGAGCCTGGAGGGGCGGCATATCAGGTCCCATCAGAGGATCGGTAGTAGGCCAAGAGGGAGATGGAGGATTTGAGGTTGCAGGTGACAGGGCTGTTGAGGGAGAGGACTGAGCTCCAGGATAGGGTGTCTATGATAGAGACAACATGTGGGGATGCAAGGGTGAGGGCAGAGGTAGTGGAGGCCCAGTTAGAGATTGTGCAAAGAGAGAGACATGGTGCATGCAAAGGTGCAGGCCCTCTGGAGTGAGAGAGAGATAGAGCATAGATATAGGTACAGGTGATGCAGGAGGAGATGGATAGTGCATAAAGATATTTGTAGACCCTACAGGGGGAGAGTTATGTAGCAATGGCTCAAGCAGAGATCACAGAGAGATGTGGCACGGAGTCAGTCATAGGCAACATAGGGTGAGGGGAGTGAGATAGGGTTAGAAGTGGAGAGATTGCAGGCACAAATGTAGGATGAGAGGGATAGAGCCATAGAGCAGATTTCACAACTGATAGCCAAGAGAGATCAGCTGAGGTTGGCATAGAATGCATGGACACTAGAGAGGGGAATCATTAGCAGAGATCGAGATAGGTATATACATAAGCATAAAGTCGTCAGATATTAGGCTATGGAGAGTGTAGAGGATATGAGGGAGGTGACCTACTAGATGATCGCTTATCAGTATGTGGTTCCAGATTCAGTGCAATGCATGTTTCATTATGTTTTGTAGGCTCCTCAGATGCCCACACTATCCTAGTCACTAGGGACACAGACCCGAGGATACAGTGAGTCACAGGGGACCCTCCCTCACAGAAGACCGATTCCCAACTCTCCACAGAGGTTGGATGTGGGAAGCTCTTTAGTAGATTACAGGATACCATATTTTGATAGGTGCAGGGTGGATGGACAATAGTGATTTTGATGTAAATCCTTGTACTGGTACTTTATTTTGTGATTATGATGTATATGATGGATATGTATTTTGATGATATTGATGGACATTATTATGGACTATGTGATGGATATATGATTTTGATATTTATATGATATGCAACAACCCTTATCGACACCATGTTATGTATATGATGGATGATTTTATTTATGTGTATGTGTATGATTTTATGATGTGTGATCATGATTATGTGTACATTTTTATGATGTTATATGTTAATATTTTGTATGAATGCAACTAACATGTGTAATGCAGGATGTGATACATGTTTTATAATTTTATGTATGATGAATATGGAACTAATGTGATGCATGCTTTATGATTTTATGCATGATGAAGATAGAACCAATGTGTGTATTGTAGGATGTGATGCATGTTGTATGATGAATATGGACCTAACAATTTGTGATGTAGGGGGCAATGCATGTAAGATGTTAATGATATAAATTAATATGGAAATGTATGGATATAAAAATGAATTGAACCAAACGGGATAAAATGCAATGAACCTATAATGCAACATGTAATAAAATTAAGTGTCAATAAGGACTTGTGTGGGCATGTGGGTAAATGGTGGGAAATTGCACCTGTCAAAAACTATTGATATCCTTAGAATAACAGAAGAGAAAGGATAAGTATTTGTACAACCAAAATCATAGGTTCATGGATAGGAATGGATGCAATAGAAATGATTATTAAATGTAATTCTAGTTTTAATTTTCCATCTTCGAAGCACTGATTTTTGCTATAGTATAAGATACCAGTTGCCAGGGTAGATGGAACCAAGGCAAGTTAGCATCTAATGCATAAAACAAACACAACTGACAAGGTTATCCCAACACCCCAAAGTGACAAAGACTTTGGTTGGGCCAAGTATTGGGATAACCACAAGCACAAAGGGATGTCCTAACATAACATAGGATCTCCAAGATCTTGGTGAGTACTATGTGGGAACAACCCAACAGAAAAAAACAATAAAAAATCAAGATATGCCCCTATGTTAACCCATCAAAACACACCATAATATGATAGATTATGGCGACCTTGACTAGTTGTAATAGAGAGATCAAACAATAAACAAAAGCCAAAAGAATTAAAAGATCACAATCAAATTCAAACGTCCTTTTCCATAGGATCAAGAGGATGGATGGGGTTGATGAGGTTTGTTAGGAAGGATGCATCTTGTTTGGACCAATGATGGATACTAAACTAAGATGACCCACATGACATAGTATTTTTTATATTAATTAGATCTTCTAATACTAAAGGGTCTCATTTGTGAAGAACCGGCTAGATAAGGGCATACTTGATAACATGACATGAGACACGAGACACAAGACTAACACACCTTAATGACCTAGAGGCTTGGGGGTTGATCAAAGATTAGCATTACCTACGTGAAAGTGCAGAGCCCTCATAGTTCAAGAAAATACCATGGATAAAAGTGGAAAGAGGACCAATGGATATTGATGAGATGACAAAGCCCTGGGGGTGGATCAAAAGATCAACCTTGCCTACGTGAAAACGCAGGGGCAACACAGTTTGGAAAAGACAAATGATGACCGAATATGGATAAGAGCGCAAAGGGGATGATGGAGACATATGATGGATGACTAACATGAGATAGTCAAAATGCCCTAGGGGAAGATCAAATGATTAGCCTTTCCTATGTGAAAGCGCAGGGGAAAAGTAGTTCGACAAAGACCAAAAAGACCAACCTGGTGAAGGATGAGATCTAAGTGGAGACCGACATGATGAAGGACCCTAGGTGATGATGGACCGACAAGACGACTAGATTGACAACACAAGCTCAAATTAGGATAAAAGCTCAGGATGACAGATAACGTATAATCATCCAATGCTCAATCAAAACACACCAAGTGGCCAAGGTCAGGATGCATATGAAGTGATAGGATAGGATAGGATATGGAGACATGCAGTAACTACGACATAAGGTAGATAATGATTAAGCTCTCTATGGATGACGCTTGTTACCAGGTTTTCACCAACCGTACTTATCCAAGGCACCACCAAGGGTGCTTTTCACCATAGGACAAATTTATTTCTCTTTACTATTTTTGGATTTTTCTAATTTTTTAATTTTTTTTGTATTTTTCTGATTGTGGAAGGATAGGAGGACCCAGTTGATTTAGGTATAATACCTCTTTATGTGCATGATGTTGATAGGCTCTTCGAGGGGCTCCCCTTCAGGTGTGGCAAGGAAGTAGGCCCCTAATCCATATTTTGTTGTGATAACATAAGGACCCAACCAATTAGGTTCTAACTTCCCCTTCTTGTCTCGGTCCTGTTAGGTTCGTTAATTCTCTTTAACAACTAGATATCCAATGATAAATTGGTGAGGATGGACTTTCTTGTTGTAACTTCTCTTGAGACAATTCTAATATGCCTAAAGATGATTGTATGCCTTGATCCTCTTTTCATCTAAGATCTCCAATTGAGCAAGGCGAGCAACCTGTGAGTCTTCTTCAGTGATGAGATTCTTCAAAGATAGTCTCAGAGATGGGATCTTGACTTTGATCGGCAAAATGGCTTCAACACCATAAACTAGGGAATACGAAGTGGCACCAGTGGGTGTGCGGATGGATGTGGAGGTGCCAATCCTGGCCAGTACTATTTACAAACTTCTTCAATATTTTAACCAAAGTTTTGTTAGTGGCTTCTACTTGTCCATTACCTTGGGGGTAATAGGGCGTGGACCACCAGTGTTGGATACGGAAGGTGTTACAGAGTTCTTTTAAAACCTAGTTTTTGAATGGTTTGCCATTGTTAGAAATGATGGTGGAGGTGATGTCATATCTACAGAGAATATAGTAAAGGATGAATTTGGATATTTGAGTACTTGTTATCTGGGAAAGTGGTATGGATTCCACCCACTTAGTGGAGTCCTCAATAGCAGTGATAATGAAGGTGTGGCCATCAGAAGATGGAGGGTATATCTTGCCAACTAAATTGAAACCCCACTAAGAAAATGGCCATGGTGCTATGATGGGTTGAAGATCTTGAGCAGGAGCATGTATCAGGTCTGCATGTTGCTGACAAGGTAAGCATTTCTTCACAAAGTCACAAGAGTCATACTCCAATGTAGGCCTATAATAACCAGCCCTGAGAATCTTCTTAGCTAAGGCCATGCCATTGGAGTGGGCCCCGCAAACACCACTATGTACTTTTGTTAATGCAGTGTGAACTTCAACTTCGTTCAGACACTGAAGAAGAGTTCCATCATATTTGCGATGATAAATAGTATAGCCTACAATGGTGTATCGATATGTACATTGGATGAATGGTTTGTGTTGATTATGAGTAAGGTCAGTGGGTAGGATGTTGTCATGAAGATAAGCATAGATCTCATGATACCATGGGGAGGCAGGACCTACGATTTCACACACCATCTCACTCTCAGGGATGTCGTATGTGAGGGGATGTCGTATGCGAGGATTAAAATTTGTTCAACCAAGAATTCACACTTTGTTCGATCCTTGGGCATGTCAAGTAAGGAACCAATTGTGGCCATCGCATTATCAACTTTGTTCTATATCCTGGGGATCTGGTCAAACTGAATAGAGGTGAAAGACTTCTTAAAGTCATCGACCATGCATTTATATGGTAACATCTTCTCATCCTTTGTTAAAAACTCATCATTGACTTGCTTGATGATTAATTATGAATTGTCGAAGACCCTTAAGTGAGTGATATTCCATTTCATTGTGATTCGAAGGCTTGTGAGAAGAGCTTTATATTCTGCTATATTGTTTGTGCATGGAAAGGCGAGTTTGAATGACTTTGGAATATAATCACCTTGGGGGGTGAAAAACAAGATGCCTACAGGCTTGATCCGTTATGAGTGTATGACCCATTAAAATATAGTGTCCATGTGGTGGCTTCCTCTACTATAAATACCTCTTCATCAGGAAATTCTATTATCAAAGGATGTGCATCAACTAGGTGAGCATCGACTAACTGATATGCTAATTAATAACATTTTGTTTCCACAGTCCATGATAGATGTGAAAAAGATTTCTGGAATAACTGTGTGCAATTTTTTACATTAACATTTCAGATCAAACTCCATGATCCATCATCAGGATGATAAGCGGAAAGAGAGAGAAGTGAAAATAAGATAGCAGACTTGGGTAGAAATAGGAGAGGGATGGGGAAGAGGGGAGGCACATAACCCCAAAAATGGGGGAGAATAGGTTGGACAAAAAGGAGAGGAGAGGAGAGGAAAAGTCAAAGATGAAAAACCATTGCAAACACGGGAAAAGAAAAAATGAAAGAGATAAATGCCAAGAATACTATAAAACAAACATAAAATAAGACCCAAGAAAAAGTGGGCAATCAACCTAAATAAATTAAAAACCACTAATAAAAAGGAAAAAAAACAAGAAAGAGGACAAGTTAAAATAAGGAAACAAATAGAATAAACTAAATAAGGAAAAAGAAAATAAGAAAGAGGAAAAGTTAAAATAAGGAAACAAATAGGATAAACTAAATAAGGATAAACTAAATAAGGAAAAAGAAAATAAGAAAATGATAATTTTTGGTTAATTTTTGTTTTAGTTCCTTGCTTTTACTTAATTATTTGATCTCTTCCCTTTGGGTTGATTATTTTTATGCTTCCTTGGTTTTTTGGTTTAAGGTCTTATTTCACCTTTATGTTATGCTTAGTATTTTTCTTGTGCTTCTTTGTCTTTATTTTGTGTTTCATGTTTTTGTTCTTTATCATTTGGTTCCTTTCATTAGTTTTCTTTGAGTTTTCTTGTGATGTTTTTTCTTGTACTCTTATGTTTTTATTTAGTGTTTCTTTGTCTTTGTTCTTTATTATTTGGTTATTTTCTTTAAGTTTTCTTTTCTTTTTCTTATTTGTCTTTTTTACGTATTTGTTCATTGCGGTTTCTCTTTTTATTTTCCTTTTCTTATTTTATTTTTCCTTATTTAGTTTATCCTATTTGTTTCCTTATTTTAACTTGTCCTCTTTCTTTTTTTCTTGCTTTTTATTAGTGGTTTTTAATTTATTTAGGTTGATTCCCCACTTTTTCTTGGGTCTTTATTTTATGTTTGTTTTATAGTATTCTTGGCATTTATCTCTTTCATTTTTCTTTTCCCATGTTTGCAATGGTTTTTCATCTTTGAATTTTTCTCTCCTCTCCTCTCCTTTATGTCTGACCTATTCTCCCCCATTTTGGGGGTTATGTGCCTCCCCTCTTCCCCATCCCTCTCCTATTTCTACCCAAGTCTGCTATCTTATTTTCACTTCTCTCTCTTTCTGCTTATCATCTTGATGATGGATCATGGAGTTTGATCTGAAACGTTGATGTAAAAAATTGCACACAGTTATTCCAGAAATCTTGTTCACATCTAACCGATATGATATTATTTGTCCCTTAATAGCTTTGTAGTCCACATATTCTATGTCAAATTCACTGAGCAACATGACCCATTTAACCATTCAGGCAGTCAAAGTTGTTTTGGATAGCAAATACTTAAGTGGGTCAACTTTTTACATTAACTTGACTGGATGGCTAAGCATATAATGTCTAATTTTTTGTGAACAAAAAACTATAATAAGGCAGGCCTTCTCTATTGAAGAGTAGTTGAGCTCATAGCCAACTAAGGTTCGATTGGTATAATATATAGCTTATTCTCTAGATGATTCATCATGTTGGGCAAATAGTTCCCCCAGTTTCATTGAAGTAGTTGATATGTATAATAAGAGTGACTTCCCTAGGATTAGAGGCATAAGGACAGGAGGATGAGCCAAGTATTCCTTAATCTTGTCAAAGCCTTGCTGACACATAGGATCCCACTTGAAGGAAGTATTCTTTTTTAGGAGATAGGTGAATGGTTGACACTTGTCAACTAACTGTGCTATGAACCTTCTAATGGACTGTAGCTTACCTTGGAGACTTACTTAATTGTTTCAAGTTGCAAGGTGGAGGCATATCCATAATTACTTTGACCTTGGCCGGATCCACTTCTATACCTCTTCTGGAGATAATGAATCCCAACAACTTTCCTGACGTAACCTCGAACACACACTTTTTTGGATTGAGGCACAACTTGTAGTGCTCTAGCCATTCAAAGATCTTTCTTAGGACTACAGGGTGTTCTTCTCTAGTTCTTGATTTTCCTAACAGATCATCAACATATTCTTCCATGATGATGTGGATAAGATCATGAAAGATGATGGTCATTGCACGTTGGTAGGTTGCCCCTGCGTTCTTAAGACCGAAAGGCATGACATTATAGAAAAATGTACCCCAAGGTGTAGTGAATGTTGTTTTATGTTGATCCTCAGGTGCAATCTTGATCTGATTATATCCAGAAAATCCATCCATGAGGGACAACATCTTGTGTCATGTAGTTAAATCAGCTAGCATATCTATGTTCGAAAAAGGGAAGTCATCTTTAGGACAAGCCTTTTTGAGGTCACGAAAGTCTGTACATATTCTGACATCCCCATTGGGTTTGGCTACTGTTACCAAATTTTTGCCTCAACTCAATTGGTGGAGCTGGCTGAATGTTATCTATCATGAGGTGGAATTGCAGTTTAAGTTCAAATGTTGTTTCGCATTGTTATCATCTTTATTCATTGAGTAACAGTTATACATTTTAAAGAAGAAATGGAGTCTTCAGAATGCCATTCAGATGTTCCAAAAATGACAGAAATACAAAATTGAACCAATGAGTAAAATAGCATTTGAGATGCTTTCTTTTATTTCATAAAAAAACTCATATTTTTACAAGGCTTTATTTGATTTCAACAATCAGAATGATATTACAACATTGCATTTAAATGCATTTTTCTTTTCAAGCAAAAAGAAAAGAATTGAAATCAAAGATCCAAACAAGCTGTGGATGTGACTGTTACAATACATTTCTAATAGCACATTGCACTATTGAAGATGCAGAAAATAAAACATATAGTGACGACATAATCATCATTGCTTGATTATCGACGTTTGATGTTGGATGGTGCTCTGTTGTCTTCTTGTGCTCCGTCGACCTAAAAGAGAGAAATGAGGGGTGTCAGTGGCTCCGATTATGATGTAACCTATATGAGGCACCCATAATAGTACAACCTACTATTAACTATGCATTGAAACAATCAATCAAGTGCAGTACAAGTGAAATGAGCTGAAGGAGAAATAACATCATGATCATTATATTCTATTTTTATGCTAACATTTTTTGTTTCCTTGTGTAGGTATAGGTGAAATCACGAAGCTGAACACTATTCGAAGACCAAGCATGTGGAGAAAAATGGGCTCCCACAAGGGTTGAGCTCGGCATGCTGCCCTATTTATTAATGGGCTGATTTTAAGGATACATCACCATATTCATCAAGTGGAAATGAAATACAACTGAAAGAGTAAAAAATAGATTTATCCATCGAGCAACTAAACCAACTATGCATTCATAACGATCAGGTTTGTTTTCTGAAGGTTACAGGTGAACAGTGAGTCTAGTTCACTAAATGAATTATGCTGAGTACATTTACATCAGATATTGCTGAATAGTTCATATTATGTGTCACTTGTTGATCATAATCATATATGTCATGCAAGTTTTAGTTCATCTATTCATTCTTTTCACAAGTTAAGGATAGTGAACAGGCATACATTATGCCTTAACAATTTGTTTTGATTCTCATCATGAAAGAGATCAGTTATGAAAGCAATTTGATAAGTGGAACATAAAAATGCATGAAGAGTACCATGTTGCTCAAGCATACAAAGGACAAATAGTGCATTCGAGTGTTGAATGAGTCACTAGTTCCAGTTGATTAATAAGTAAATACAACATTATGAGTTGTAATAACAAAGTGATCATTCCAGAATAATAAGGAAAGAGAAAGCAATTTTTTTCCAGAAAGAGTTTATGAGGTGTCAATTATGCATAAGAAAAGATAACTAAGTGTAGTCCATTGTGACTCAATGTTTCAGCTAAAAGTCCTACATAAGTGCAAAAACAGAAAAGCAGGATTTCGCTTTAGATTCAATTGTGATTTGAGGTCTTAACCATGACAAGTTCTATCTCAGGGGAGGTAGCACAAGTTCAATGTTCAAGTAATGCAGAATGCAAATTCAAGAAGGAATTTGAATGATTTAAAGAGGATTAAATTTTTTACACAGAGAGCAGTTTTTCAATACTACGAACGAGCTTCAAGAATGGAGAGTATCAGTGTTCATTCAAATGTCTAAGAGGAACTCCTGTTAAAGATCAGAATTTATACAACATTTCTATAAAGAAGGCTGAGAAGTGAAAATATCATGTGAATCGGATTTCCAGTATTTCTAATTTACTCATATGGATGTGTTTTTCAGAACAGCAAATTGAGTATTTTGTCATATGAGAGTTTCCAGTCAATTCCTAGTTTCCTTCTCACTGTCAAGCATTTGTATGGAGGAAATTAACAGGCATAGAAACACCAAATCAAGCAAAACATCACTGGTTATTTGAGTCGAAACCTTAAGAGTAAATGCAAGTGAATACACAGTTTTGTCACCATTCACAAAATGATCCATGTTCAGAATACATAAAGCATGTATTTTTCCATTTTTCTTTGTTACCCAAGAGAGGGCTTGTTAAGCAAATGTCAAGATAAATGCAGAGAGGAGGTGGGTCATGCATTAGAGAAAGAGAAGTACAGTTTTATTCATAAGCATACAAAATACCCATGTCGCCCTGTGGTTTCAGGAGTCTTAACAAAATCATTATTTATTTTGGGTCAATCTCATATGGATAAAAACAAACAGCGAGTACCCAATTCAAGGTTTGCTTCCGAAGATACAGAAAAATGCAATAATGAGGATAACCCATATGGGTTTTTACATAAAGCAGCAATAGAATGAAAAGATGTAAATTTTTATGGTAAATCGAGCTTCAAAATAGAAGAAGTGCAGCTCTCATCTGATTTTCACAATACCCACGAAAGAGATAGCAGGGAAAAACAATGAAATGCAATTTTTGTGATGAATCGAGCAACAAAAGGGAGAAAGCACAGTTTTATTCTATTTTTCATAATACCCATATGCAGAAATGCTTTCGGTTAGACATAGTGATCATTTTTTAGTTCTGGGTTGAGCCCAAAACTCAAAGACATTGCTTGCTACAATACATATCTGGCTCAACCTGAACGTGACCAGAAATTCTTGATTAAAGAAGAAGCTCTTTAATTTTTTGGAGATCAATGTTTAGCAAAAGAAGTTACCAGTCCATGTTTCTGATGGAGCTCTCTAGCCATGACCAAAGTTGTAGATAGCTTCCAAATGCAAAGGGTTCAAGTTCTTAAGTGATTGTCAAGCCCTCATAGTGGGAATAGAGCACAACAATGATAGATCTAAGCATGGAAAAGCAAGGAAATAATGATATTAGAGTGTGTATAGTCGTGGCCTCAAGGCCAGAAAATTAAAATATGGAGCCATAGAAGTCATGAAACTATGATAGGAAGCTTACCTCTGCACATAATAACACAAGGCGAGCTCTCATGGAGTAGACTGACAAGGGTCGAGCTCGAGTTCATGTCGACGAAGGTGAATCAAAGCACAACAAAGAAAATCAAAGAATAAACTCATACAGGCCACGACCTTAGGGCCTTTTGGTATTCAATAATGAAGTGAAAGAACTTCGATGCAGACAGAACAAAGCTTACCCACTGGAGTTTTAGTCGACTGATAAGCATGGAGAAGGTTATCAAAGCATTCGAGCTCGAGTTCAACTCAGTCATGGTGGCAACGATAGAGCTTTTTCTTCAAAGTGGAGTGTGCAAAATGAAGTGATAATTGGGGTTTGACCCTATTTTCTCATGCCCTAATTCGAACATCATCATCATCCAAAATATTCAATCAAAGCACATGTCAAATTTCAAATGGGGTCAAAGATTATAGCCTTTGCATTATGAATTTATTAAAATCTAAGTTTAATACTTATGTGAGGGCTGAAATTCATGTGCCTAGGTTAGGTTAAGTCTTTGTGACTTATCTCTTTTGCCTTAGTGAAATATGAAGCTTTGGGTATGGTTTAAGCAATGATAATCTTATGGTGGATGATAGTAACCTAAGATTAGGTTTTGATGCCATATGACCTAGGTTCTTTTGCTTAGGGTCATTTACCTTGATTAGGGTTTTATTTTTGATTGATTTTGGAGAAATCAATGGCGGATTGAGATAAGGTGAGAAGAGATAATTATGTGATATATCTTTATGATTTTGTGAGAAAAACAAAATTTTGTAATGGAGCAATAAGGAGATTTTCTTTTTGCAAAAGATTTTAATATTTAATTGCAAAAATAAAGCAAATTGTGCAAATCTGCATCTTGTAAAGCAAAATCATAAAGTGATATTCTATAAATTGCTTTATGATTTCTTGTTATTTTTAGCAGATCTTTTATTGACTTTTCCTCTTGGTCGGATTTTAGACCTATCTTGGAGAGATAAGATGTTTTTTGAGCTTTTAAAGCAAATTTAGCCTATTTTTAGAGGCTTGATAGTGTGATCATAAAAGCATTGTGTTTTTTTATGCTTTTAGGCAGTTTTTGAGACAGTTTGAAGCCTTTTTCCTGGAGCTTTTTCCTGAGCTCAGATTAGGGTTTCTAGAGAGTTATGTTTTGAAAGACTTAGTCTTTTTCTCTCCTTCTCAGTAGTTCAAATCAGAGTTTCTTGCTCATACACATTTTTGAGCTTGTAAACCTTTTGGTACTCAGTTTCAGATTCAGGCAAAGACTCTTTCAGTTTTAATAGAGCAGCAGATTTCTCCTTATCTTGTCTCAGATTTTGTAATGGCAATCTGATGTATTTGTGTTTTCAAATCAAAATCCTTTTATGTCTTGCTGTTATAGGTTGTGTTTTAGAATTACATGTTTCAGGTTGCATGTTGTATTTTTTTTTCTAGATCTTCATGCAAATTGCTGATGGGATATGTGCCAATGAGATTGTGAGAATTACTATAATAGAGAAGTTGTTATGAGTGGTTAAGTCTGAATTTTCATAAAGTTTGGTGAATCATCTATTAGTCATAGGCTTTATTTTCAAGTTATCTTTTATCCCTTTCCTCCGAGGTTATTTTTTAATAAAATTCATCATTCGGAGAACCAGCTCACTCTAGAGATTCCTCTTTCGTTCAGATCACCCACATCTAGAAGAGGTTTCCATGTTTCAGTAGGTTGTTGAATATTGCATTCAACAGGGTGCAAATCTATTGACCACAGCTATTGGCATGATGTTGGAGATCCACTTGGAGTAATCAATGGGTCTTATAAACTTGGATTCCAATAACTTCTCCAATTCTTTCTTGACCAATAGGGAAACTTGCAGGCACATTTTACGAAGCTTCTGCTTAACCGATTTTGCATTAGGACGCACATCTAGATGGTGTACTACTAGGGCAGGGTCTAACCCAGGCATGTCAAAATATTCCCATGTAAAATTGATCTTGCTTTCCTTAAGAAGCTTGGAGATAGTAGAATACTCTTCTTCTAATAATTCCTTGGCTACAGAAGTGATTTTGGGATTTTCTTCAGTTCCAAATTGATTTCTTGTGTTTCCTCTATCGGAATGGATGATCATTTAGACAATTGTGTTCCCACAAGGGGAAGATGAATGTCCCCATCTTCTGGCACCTCACAAAGGTTTTCACTGTCAGATACATTCTTTGTTTTGAATTTTTCTGAGTCAAGAAGTGCCTCAAGGAGGTTTTCACTAGGTGACCCTTTTAGATTTTTCTTTTTCTTATTTTTGCAACTAGGGCATTCATCTTCCCAAATCCCATGAGGTGTACATAGGAATCCACTGAGGTAAGTGAGTTGATAGGTTTTCTTTCACGTAGGTCCCAATCTATGAGTTCAGGATGGCGAAGGGAAAAGCTTATGGTGCAAACAGATAGGTATTCGAACATGGAGGAAAGGTCTACATGATCTACATCATCGTATGCATGTATGATACATTCTTCCTCTAGTATATCTTCCAAAAGACCATCACGCACAATAACGTTGTTGGAAGTACTAGTTGATGCTACGGGACCCTTTTTATTTTTGTCATAGCCTAAGTCTAAATTCTTTGGGCGTATGGAAGTGTCAATTGATTGCTTTCTTCCTAGCTCTTCTAGACCAAGACCTCCTCCCTGATAATTGTGTTTTTAAGCATACTTAGAGGGCCAAGGATACATCTCTTGAAAATATTTCTTTAAAGGGGGAGTAGGTTCGAGTTCTTCATGATATATCCATTGACTTATATTATCTCTAGGCATATATTTTGGTAACACAAGGGATACATAAGTGTTGGTTCCCACATTTTTGGAGCTCAAGGTGACTATCTTTTGTTCTTCCTTCAATGCAGACTTAGAGGGTTGACCATATGTGTGTGGTAAGGGTGGCATAGTTGCCATGTTCAAAGCAGTACGCATCTCATACTCACCACATCCTTTGTCAATGATTTGAACCTTAGTGATAGTGGAATTGGGTGTAGAAGATGGAGTGGATGAGGTGGTGGGTGATGGATTAGATGACGGATTGGATGAAGATGCTGGCGGTGGTCCCATTTCCACTCCTGGATAGTAATGGGAATGGGGGAATGAAGCTTCGAGTGAACGACAGTATTCAAATGGCTGGGGATCAACTTGTATCGTAACTTCCATTCCATTAAACGGGAATTTCAAGCATTGATGATAGGTGGATGGGACAGCTTGCATGGCATGGATCCATGGTCAGCCAAGAAGAAGATTATAAGGGAGGTCCAAATCAAGGACATGACAAGTGGTGTATTGTATAATTGGGGCAACTTGAATTGGAAGCTTAATAACTCCTTCAGAATCCCTTTCTACATTATCATAAGCCTTTATAGTGATGACCTGATTACTTAAATTGGCATGGGTATATCCTACCTACTTTATGAATTTTAATGTATAGAGGTTGAGAGCAGAGCCATTATCTATCAAGACCCTCTTTACTTTATGTCGGGCGATGAGAACCTTTATATGGAGGGGTCGATTGTGATTGGAATTTATGGTAGGCATGTCGTTTTGACTAAAACCTAGTTGGTAGGTCGATGAAAGATGTCCCACCAAAGCTTGGAACTGTGTGGGGTCGATGTCGTTGGGGACACATGCATCCTATAAAGCTTTCGTCAATATTTCTTAATATGTAGGAGAAGACTTTAGCAAATCTAGGATTGATATTTGTGCAACGGTCTTTCCTAGATGGTCAAGGATGTTATACTGAGAACTCAATGGAGGTGGTGGTGCTAACGTGGAGGCTCCAGGGACAGTGATGCAAGTGCAGCAAGTGGTAACAACACATTGAGGCTCATTGCCTTTGACATGTATCATAGACACATGTGCTTCTGCTTGCCTAATATGTGTGATGAGAGTCTCATAGTTAAATAGGACATTCTTGTAGGTGATGTTATTAGTGTTGTTATCCTAGTTGTTACTGTTGCTAGGTCCAAGATTTGCGTTGGATGTGTTAGGACCTTGAATATGTTTGGGGAAAGCATTTTGCTATATCTATAATTGAGCACTAGATGACGAGGCTTGGTTAGCATCCACATGGATATCTCCTTGATCTATAAGATCTTGGATGTACATTTTAAGATTTTTACACTTATTTAAGGTATGCCCTTTAATTTTGTGAAAGTCACAATATTCATTTTCTTTAAACTAGGTTAGTTTAGGCTTGGATTCATCAGGTGGCTTGGTCACGGGATATGTTATTGGGTAATTGACTTGCAACAACATATGGAAGATGACACTCAAGTGTTCTCCTAATTGAGTGTATTGATGTTTCCCATTCCCTTGATTGTGTTGATTGGATTGTTGAGGGGGTCGAGGTGCCCCCTGTGGCATAGATATGGCATTGGGCATGGACGGTTGTTGCCTCTGGGAGGTATTGGCCACTTGAACATGTTTAGTATCAGTGATTCCATCATTGACTACATTCTTGTTCTTATTCCAGTAACGGGATTTGTCACCAGATGACTTGTCCTTATCTGAGTTATACAGTTTAATTTTCCCGTTTGCAACAAGTGCTCTCTCAATGATGGGGCCCTTTTCGATAACCTCCACAAAGGTAGTGACACAATGAAGATTAATAGCATGTGCTAGTTCAAGATGTGCATTAGCCACAAAAAGAGTGACCATTTATTTCTCACTGGGAGGGGAATTCATATGGCTAGAGACAACTCACCACCTTTGTAGGTATTTAGCGAAAGTTTCTCCATCACATTGTTTCTCCTTCAAGAGGTCTAGAGTATCAATGTCTTTTTCCAAATTAAAGAACTGTTTGAAAAAATGTTCTAAAAGATCGATGAAGGAAGAAACTATCCCTTTCTTGAAACCCATGAACCAATCTAAGGCCGGTCCTCCTAGGCTTTTAGGGAATAGTCGTAGGAGATAATTGCCATTATGTTGGACATCTTAACATTGTGCATCAACTCCTGCAAATGGGCCTTTGAATCTTTAGTTCCCATGTACTTGATGAACTTTGGTATCTCAAAATGCTTCAGAAAAGGGACAAGTGAAATTGAAGAGTCAAACGGATATGGGAAAATTTCCTCAAACTTGAAGGATTTCTTCGATGTACCTACTTGTAGGTATTTGAATGCAGCTTTGAGTTCCTCTAGATCTTTATTGATGGGTGGAGTTGGATTGGAAAGATTAAGTGGATATTGCTGATGTGATGCATATGGATCATATGAGGATGCAAGTTGATACTGATTAGCATAAGCGAGTTGGGGATTAATGTAAGGTTGATGAGATGATGATGAATTTTGGTAATAAGAAGCAAAGGATGCCTGTTGTTGAGATGGTTGTTGTTGGTAATATGAAGTGGTTGGGGTGTTATGCGGAGCTTGGTAATACGATGATGTGGATGCCCCTTGTTGTTGTTGATAATAAGGGGTAGGCTAAGAACCTTGTTGATGAGGTAGCAGTTGTTGAATGTAAGACATAGATGGGACACCTTGCTGATGTATAGACCATTGCTGAGCATAATAGGGATTGGCTTGATAATTATATGGAACATTTGGTTGTGGTGTGACATATGGGGGTTGTTGTAGATTAGACTGTTGTTGATATGGGTTGGCATGTGATTGCAAGGGATTTGTGTAAGGAGGTGGTTGTGTACGTGGTGGGTTATGAGCAATCACATGGATGTTTAGATTAGCATAAGCAATATATGTGTTGGATGGATGGCAGAGGTACTATGCAAGAGGATTATGTTGCACTTGTGTGGGAACGTGTGTATGTGATTGTTGATGAAGAGGGTGAGATGGGATGCATTGTTGTTGTGGGACTGCCACAAAGGCACCATGAGGTGGTTGATGGGATGCAGTTTGCATCGCCTAATGAGGAGGTTGTATATGGGCGATAGTATGTTGTTGTGGATCCAGAAAATTTTGATGTGGCACGTTTTGTTGTCGAATTGAAGCATTCTATTGTGAAGGTTGTTGTTGTATGGAAATAGCAGCGGTATGTTGTGGTGGTGCTTGTGATGGGATAGCTGTAGGTTGTGGTTGGGCTTGTGAAATGATGGAAGACTATTGAAATGTCAAATTGTTGCCATGAGGGGGTGGTAGGAGATTTCCTATGGGTGCAGGTCCTAGTGGTGGAATTAATGTGAGAAAGGGATTGCCCCCAGTGTTGATGGGTGGGTGACCAAAATACTGAGGTAGGAGTGGTGGAGCAGATGGGATGTTTTGTGGCATGCCATAGGTATAGGGATCGTAAGGATCATATGGTGTTGTAGAGGCTATGGATGGAAGGGGAGGGTAATTGGAAACTTGATGTATTACAACATTTCCGAAATCAGGATGATACTAGTTATCCATGGGTGCACCCTTGGGAACATAGGAATTTTTGGGAACATTTTGTAGATCTTCATGCACTGGTGGAACCTAGGTGTTGGTATATTGTGACATGTCAAAACCAGATGGTAGATTGATTCCTTTCATGAGTAGAGTAGCGAGGATCTTATCCCCATGCTAGTCGAGGAGGTGATTTTTCATCTGGACGTTAGTGGGATTGCTTAGGTATTCATCGACAGTGACTTCAGGCTAAGCGATCATGTTTTCATCATCGGGTAGTGTGGTATTTTGATCATCAGTGTTAGATTGTGATGAAGTGTTGTTATGGGTATCTTGAGGGATGTTCACACCATTGTTAGGATCTTGAGAGATGTTCACACCGTTAGGATCTTGAGGGATGTTTTCCCCATTGTTAGGGTCTTGAGGAATGTTCAACTGGGAACTTTGGCCTTGTTGTGCCATTTGCTTCTTTATTTATGGTGTAATCTAAATGGGCATGAAAATGCAAAATGACTAGGTGGACCTTAATGCAATGACAGTTGGAATATTGATTGGATTGGGTAAAGGATTGATTGATAGGATTGATGAGATCGGATGATTGGATTGATTAGACAGTTGGATAGGATTGATTGGGTGATTGGATAGGATTGAGATTAGATGATTGGATAGGATTGAGATTAGATGATTAGATAGGATTGAGATTGGATAATTGGATAGGATTGATTGATAAATGATTGATAGATTAGATGATGGATGATGTAAGGGATTCTAAACCCAGTTCGGAAATCACCCTAGGTGACTTAAGGCATTGGTCGATTGGATTGAAGGATAGATAGAGGATCATGGTGCCAAATCCACCTCAACATAGAAATGGATTGATTGGGCCGAGGATGATGACTTACAACACTGAATCCACCTCATGATAGAAGTGGATTGATTGGGCCAAAGACAAATACTGATGTGTAGGATAACAATCGGATTCAAACACCTAGGTCAATTCAGATAATAACCTTTAAAACAAGGCTTAGGGGATTTGGATCGAAAGAACAATGGTGAACGATGCAACCTAGAGATGCTCTAAAGGTGCCTATATGATGTGGGTATGACTAAGTGATCTTTTGGAAAGTGCAAATGGACTAAAGGATTAATTACGAGTGAATGGAAGAGGATGAAGGTGCTTAGATCACAACAAACGACAAGGTTTTAGGTCCCCAACTTTTTTTTGGACTTGTTTAAATCAGAGATGAGGTCAAACGAGCTATTGAAATAGGAAAACAAGCCTAACAAATGGTGAAACAGATTCACTAGAGGATGGAACGAGTTCCCTAACGGTGAAACGACACAATGAAATGATTCCCTGAATGGCAAAACGAGTTCTCTGAACAATGAAATGGATTCTCTGAATGGAAAAACAGGCACTCATAATCGGAAACAAAGACTTGGAATGGGTGAACAGATGTTCAGAACTGGTGAATGGATATTCGAAACAGGTGAAAAAATATTCAGAACAGGTGAACAGAGGTTTAGAATGGGTGAACGAATGTCCGGAATGGGTGAATGGAGGTTTGGAATGACTAAATGGGAGGTGAAATTGACCGTTTGGAGGGCAGGTATGCCCCTTTAGAGGGAAGGTACACCCCTCTGGGGGGTAGTTAGACCCCTTTAGAGGGTAGGTATGCCCCTCTAGAGGGCAGGTACACCCCTTTAGAGTGCAGGAATGCCCCTCTAGAGAGAAGGTACGCCCCTTTGGAGGGTAGGTACGCCCCTGTAGAGGGTAGGTACTCCCCTCTAGAGGGTAGGTATGCCCCTCTACAGGAAAATTGGACTTGATTTAAGTGAAACTGGTTATGGAAATGACTCAAAACACAACAACCAACAAGCAATAAGGTTGAATTGATAAAAATTCACTAGTTTTACACAAGAAGATACTTTAGACAACACAATCGTATGATTAGTGTTAAAGGTATGGCTGACACAGTCCTTAATCTAGGATGCACAAGGCATCTAGGGATTCCTCAATATACTCTCGGTATGTGAGGCACAACTGTGAACACCAACCTGTCACAAGCGTGAGTCAGTAACCCGGCGAGATACTAAAAGGCTTAGACCAACTCTTCATGCCTATCAAGGTATCACCCTAGCTTCGACGCTCTACCAAACACGACGTGACTGGATTGGGGTACAACTTTGGCTCTCCCCCTTTCTATACCCTGCCAGTATGTGTGGTTGGGATTGTCCCTTGGGGTAATGAAATCCCTAAGCAGGTCCTGCTAAAAAGAGAATGCTAACCATTTTTGGCCACTCCTAGGCTCACACGATGTGTAAGGGGAAAGCTTGAATGGTATAACACCCCCTTGGGTAACACAAAGTACTTAGGTAAGCTATGATTTCTCTTCACCTAGGATCGCCAAATGGCGCAAGGGGATTGGATATGTCAATAGCTTACCTACAAACATAAAAACAACGTTTTGACCCCATATTTAAACTATGTTCCTAGAAAATAAAGAAAATGACAAGATTAGAACCTGGATCTGTCTTCCCTACGGAAAATACATTAAGATTTTTATATTTTGATCTTCAACAAGCATTTGGAGCTACACAAACATTAGAAAAACTCACACAAACACCAACAAAATAGGTTAGGGTTAGTACTAATCAAAAATAGATCCTAAAAATGCAGGTTTACCTCCTATTTTTTACCTTGAAACAACCTTTGTCAAGGGTAGGTATGCCCCTCTGGGAGGGCAGGTATGCCCCTCTGCAAAAAGAAATTAGTGAAAACAACTAATAATTGAAAATAGAATGTTGTTCAAGGGCAGGTACGTCCCTCTGGGAGGGTAGGTACGCCCCTCTGTAGAAAATAGTTAGTGAAAACAACTAAAAATTGAAAACAAAATGTTGTTCAAGGGAAAGTACGCCCCTCTATAGAAAACAATTAGTGAAAACAACTAAAAACTAAAAATAGAATGTTGTTCAAGGGCAGGTATGCCCCTCTATAGAAATTAGTTAGTGAAAACAACTAAAAACTAAAAATAGAATGTTGTTCAAAGGTAGGTACGCCCCTTTGGGAGGGTAGGTATGCCCCTTTGCAAACCTAAACCTACAAAAATGAACAACAATAAACATGAAAGGATAGGAACCTATTTGTGTGTCCCACCAGGCATGCCACAAATGTGTGCAAGTGTTTTCCCTTAATCTAAATGTGCAAACTAACTAAGAATGCAAAATGAAAACCACAAGACCACCTCAATGATTAGCCTAAGGAAAAGCACAAAAAGAAAGCTAAAGATGAAATGATTATACCTTTTTTGCTGGTGTTGATCTCCTTGGTTGTCCCTTGATGTAGCTTGATATGTATGCTCCTTTTGATGGCAATGTGATAAAAGGGTGGATGTAAGATGAGATGAGAGCTAGACTAGGTGGTATAATGGTGAAAATGAAGATGAGTATGTAAAATGACTTGAATGCAATGCTTAATGATGGCTTGGATGGCTCACAATTTTGATAGAATAAGGGTGCTAGAATGCTTAAGGTTTTTAAATGCATGAGAAGAGGGGGGTATTTATAGAATCAATAGTCAAGATTGAGCCACCATGGCTAAGATGGAGGGCTATGGTGAGTTGAGGACTCACAAGCCCTCACATCTTGACATGTGGAGGGTGAGGTGTCCAAGGGTATGATGAGATGGAAAGAGGTACAAGTGAGGTGGAAGAAGGAAAAATGATGTGGAAGGACATGTACTTTGAAAGTACCTTGGGGGATGAGAAGATTTCCTCAAAAAGGAACTTCTTGTCCCGAAGTGAGAATGAAAGTGACACTTAAGGAATTTTAGAATTCCTCAAAAATATCCATGGGGAAGAGGAGAATAGTTGGAAAACTAAATGTGAATTAAAAATTCACATGATTGGAAGAATCTAGTGGATAAGACAAGGTTCCCAAAAAGTTAGGATTTTGGCACATGTGAGTGATGTGACAAGACAAAGGTTCTAGAAGACTTTGACACATGTGAGTGATGTGACAAGTCAAATGTTCTAAAACTTGCATGGGAATAAGGAGAATCTTGGAAGGATAAATGTGAATTAAAAATTCACATGAGGAAGAGAGGAATCTTGGATGAATAAATATGAATTAAAAATTCACATGGAGAAGAGGGTCAATGCCAAATATGGAATATGTAAAGGTTGACCAAAAAGGTATACTAAATGTGGCAAGATGATTAGATTAAGGTTGTGCAAATACAAGATTAAGGGAAATAATAAGGGATTAGAAGCAAGTGGCAAAAGTTGGAAGATGTGACATTAATCCCTGATTAAGGGTGTGCACATCCTAATCATGAATTAACTAAATTAATCCAGATTAGAAGAGGATTATGGAGGATGTGACAAAGAGAGAAAAATGAAAAAAAAAAATTGATTTTAAAAGGTCAAATGACTAAATTAAATAAATTGGTATGTTTATTTAATTTAGAGAGGAAAAGGTGTAAAGTAAATTATTTAATTGTTAAATTAAATACTTTAGAGGCTTTAGGCAGAAAGATGAAATATTAATTAAATAAATCATTTAATTAATATTGACGAAATAAATGAATAAAGTAGACAATTTTTCCCATGTGGAAGTGGTCAAATTTAGATGTCTACACCAACAGTGATACAATTTCAATGATGCATACGGGTATGTGTAGGATCATGATGGGACAAAAAGTGGCAATGAGGAAAAAAACACATCTTTCATCGACCTAAAAATGCGGAAATGCCGAGTTGACTTTTTTGTGGCTCGGGTGTCAGTACAAACTTCCAAAGAAAAAACCAAACCAAGATCTCCAAATCGGATATCTGATTTGAAGCAAACATATATATAAAAAAATCGGGCATGTTAAAATCATTTGGCATTCATAAACAGGCGGCAGCGCACAGTGAGGAGGTTCTCCACATATCCGATATCCAATTTGTCCGATATCCATTTTGAAAAGGTTAGATTTTAGATTTTTCTTTGATTTGATCGAATTTTGAATTAGATTTGTATAATTTCAGTTAGTTTTTTATCAATTTTTTTTCAAAATAGGGTTTTTGATTATTTTTTATGAAAAATTTGAGTTTATAATGGATTTGATTAAAAATAAAAAAAAATTTATGGATTTTGATTAAAAATGAATGTTTTTTTATGGATTTTGATTTTAAAATAGTGTTGTTTATGTATTTGTATTAAAAATTAGAGAATTTTATAGATTTTTGTTAAAATGTAGGGTTTTTTTTTTTTTCTTTTAAAACTAGGGTATTTTTACAATATTTTCATTTATACTATATAATTTCAATTAGATTAATTAGTTTTTAACTTTAATCAGGCATTATGGCTGCTGAAAATGAAAATGCACAAATTCCATATGATCCACCAGCTGAGAATGAAAATGCACAAATACCAAACGCTCCACCACCTCCGCAGCCATCAATTGAAGAATTAATTGGTGAAAAATTGCAGCAATTAAAGGGCATTTCTGAAGTTTATAAGAGAATCCCTCGATTATTCGAGATGTCAAACACATTGAAGGATATAATTAAAAATATAGAAACCCTCTCCACCCAACATAATGCCTTTCATTCGTGGCGAGAAGACATGAGGGAATATTATACATGTGGATTGTTTTATGATGATGTGAAAGATCTCAGAATAACCAAAGCCCAAATAGCCTCTTTATTTGTTAACCCCCGCACTGGTTTGCCAGTTAATGTTAATAAACCAAAACTTTCTATAAAATGGTGCATGCATAGGGACATTGTAGATAACTTTTGGGATCATTGGTGTATGGTTTTTGATAAACCACCGAACAACAATTGTGATATACCATTTTACTTTATTAAAAAATTATATGTTGAGTTTGTATTAGGGCATCATGTCAATTACTTTGACATTAAACCCTTCCAGGGCATTGGTGGAGGTATGCCCTAGGATAGACCAGGGGCATTTAGATTAGTCTCGCACCCATATGTTCCCCCTCCTCCCCTTCCTCTATCACCTCCAGTATATCATCTAGATATTATGTAGGATGCGGCCACACAAACTATCCAGGCTATTCACTCTTTTAGTGGCTTTTTGGTTTTGCATGCTTCTACAATAGCTCAGCCACATTTTGGTGATGTTGGTGATGGTTCGAGTGTTGTTGCGTCATCCTCGTCTGGTCCACATATTTGTGTGCCACATACTTGCTCCATGTGCCACCAGATATGCTTGGGTCCTCTTGGACAACCCGCAGAGAATCCCTTGGACACTTCTGATTATGACCTCCATAATGTGGACATTATAGATCAGACTCAGGGGAGTGGAGTGCACCCTACAGAGTCCTCTCCTGCTAGAGAGGGGGACATTAGAATAGTGACATAGGTAAGATTTAAGTTGTAAATTCATAACTTGCATTTGTTTTTAAATGAATATTAATAAGAGATAGTATAATGTACTAATATTTATTTACATGGTCTATTTAATAGTTGATGTCTAAGGAGGAGCTCGCACAGGTGACTGATAGCACCCTTAGGGCCATTTCATTTGGCCTCAACACACACACAGTGTATATTTTCGCACTCACTCATTTACATTTTTTATTATATACTTGCTTGTCATTTGAATTGTCATAAATGAAATTATATAATAACTTATATGTTTATCTTATTTTCCTCTTGTAGGAAATACCTAGTGCGAGCAAGGTGCAGCCTTGTCCAAATTATGAAAGTGCAATGTTAGATAAGGGGAAGGTAATTGAACTCAAATTTGATTGAATTAAGAATTTTAAGATCTTATATTGATTATACATACATTGACATAGATTGGTAGTTTCATATGTACTTGTCATTTTTATGTATAGGCAGTTATGAGCTATACGTCATTGTTGAAAAGTGCGAGCAAGGTGTAGCCTTGTCTATATTATGGAAGTGAAATGTTAGACAAGGGGAAGGTAATTGAACTCAAATTCAATTGAATTAAGATTTTTAATATCAATTATACATATATGAATATAGATTGGTAGTTTCATATGTACTTGTCATTTTTATGTACAGGTAGTTGTGAGCTATACATCATTGTTGACAAGTGCCACAATGCTTGAAGGAGTACATAATGGAACACTTGAAGGAGTAGGTGTTGAAACACCTCAAGGAGGAGGTGTTGAAACACCTATAGGAGATAAAGAAAAAGATCAGCCTAAAGAGGTATGTGTTTATTTTATTTTGTGTTTGGTATTTATATGTTCCTATTACTGACAATTGTATGCTAACTTGGATCAATTTTATGTTTTTGTTCACATATATAGATTGACATTACAAAAGTTGGTTTGGTCAGTTCTTTGAAAGGGGCATATTCTAGGACTCCTAACCCTTTGAAGAGATAGATATTTTAGGTAATCAAGATTACAATTTTAGAGTTCAATTATAATTCAATGTATATTGATTTCGATGTTAATTATTCGATTTCAAAGCATATAGTATAACTAATCTCAATTATGGTTTGAATTTTTCTTATGCAGCTACCTTCAGAGCCAATGAGTACTGCAAAGAGGCTCCATTTTGATGATCCACCAGTAGTTTAGGATAAGATAGACATTTTGGCATGTAAATAGACATCGAGATGGCATATGCCACATTTTGTAAAACTTTGTTTGAGTTGGTGTTGATGCCATTTTTGTATATGGAGATACTCTCAAGATTATTGGATAATTTGATATATAGAAGTTGACAATTGAAATTTAATTTCTTCCTCATGTGCATGATTAAACTCTTTGAAAATTTAATCAAGTGAGCAATGGTTAAATATCAATGTACAATAGCATAAAAAGAATGGTTATATTATGTAGTTTATATTCATATTGCTGATTACATTGCATTGCACATCTTTCAAACTCAAAGCATTACTTCACATTGCATAAGTAACAACTAGATGCTGATAGATGAAAAAATTTCAATAACAATATAGTTTTTACAAAGTCAACCTAAGCAGTTATGCAATTACTTCACATTACATAACTAATAACTAGGAGCAGCTATCAATTGCATTAGCTTGTCATGGAATTCTATGAGACCACATTTCTTTGAGGAAACTTGGCATAATCGGTAGCTTGATATGGAATTCTATAACCGATTAGATAGCTCATAACATATATATAGAAGGAAGCAATCCCGACCCATCTCTAACATCAAATTTTGGTTGGGCCTCCTCGTTGACATCAACTATGTGTGGTTGGGCCTCCTCTACTCTAGTATCTAAATCAGGCTCAACTTGTACCCCAACTTATGCACGTTAACTTGAACTCCATTTTGTGTATGTTGAGATCCTAATCATATAAAAGACATAAGACTTGAGAGTATATTTAAGGGATGAAAGATATAAACTCATTTTCAAAAGACTATGTAAATTTTAACATTTGGATATGTTATCATTCTCTATTATATATTAAATATAAGCTTAAATGTATAACATTATTTTTCTATTTACTCTCAAGTCACTATAAAATTAAATATGTATTTCTAACATAATTTTCCTCATGTCTATATATACTTGCATAATGGTAGCATAAATAAGTGTGTTTAAAGATAGTTTGAGGTGACTTGCATAAAATTTTAAATTATTTAGATAACATACAAGATTGAATCCAAGTTGTGGTTCCTATGATGTGGGAAAGAAATATGAATTCCATGCATATATGAAATAAGACACTTGGGTGTAAAATGATAGAATAAAGGTATAAAAAAATATCATTAACAACTTGCACAAACAAAGAAACTTAAGGGCATTTGCAGAATTCTAAATGCAACAATATATAAATTAAAGACAATTTATTTACGAATGATTCCATGGAGAAACTAGAGAAGGCCACACCTCATAGATTGTACTCTTGGTAGGAGATAAATTACTCTTAAGAGTTAAACCTCATAAGAGCTTGAGAGAATTTGGAAAGTATGCTAAGTTAGCACCTAGATACGTGGGTTATTTCAAAGTTTTAGAAGTTATTAACCTGGTTGCCTACAAAATAGCTCTACCACCATCTCTTTCTCATATGCATGAGTTTTTTCATGTCTTATTTAAAAAAATGTGTTTTGGCATTAACCATATTCTTGATTGGAATAATCTTCAAGATTAGGATCTAGGAGTGATCACAATTGAGCCTCTCAAATTACTTGAGGTTCACAAGACCCACTTATGCAACAGAGAAATTACTCAATGTCAAGTCTAGTGGGACCAATATTCTGAGGATAGAGCCACCTAGGGGGACTATGAATATTTTCATCATAGATTTACTCATTTTTTTAATTAAACTCTTTGTTAGAAAGAAAAAATTTATTATAAATTATTTAAAGTTGAAATAAATCATAAAGGATAATGATCTTAAGGGGGGGATATGTCACATCCCATTTATTGAGCCCTCTAGACAATGATATGTTTAGCTTTGCATTTTGATTATGATCCTAAGAACCTAAATTTTTGAACAATTAGAATATGTTGATGAATTAGTGTTATATCAGTTGATATGGTTTGTTTAAAATTAATATGGAACTTGGTTTGCATATAAATGAAAAGGAATGTTATACTTTGTATATTATTGGTTTATGTTAATATTTTCTTTATATAATCAAACTAGCTACCTTGTTGGCTTGATGAGGTGGATGTAGGAGATTTTGTTTCTCCCTCTAGGATAGAGAGGGAACCTCCAGAAGTGAAGTTCTGACCTTGTGATTTTGTGGACACTTTCAAGGATGTTCAACGTATACTAATTTTTAGTATCAGGTGTTTTTGTGGTTTGCAAGTTTAGTCTTCAAATGGCAATGTGCTACAGTTAGTCTAGAATTCTCTATTCTTGTATATTTAGTGGGTTTATTATCTTGCACCAGCATATGATGATTAGATTCTTTAGGAGAAGGTTGCAAGGTTGTTGATCTAATTACTTACATTCTTCACATCTTGGTACACATGATGTTTGTGGTTTCTCCCTGGTGGTGTAAAGTTGAACAGTTGGCAGTTTTGGTAGTATTATTGTTGTTTGGGACAATAGTCTTGCTTCATTCATTTGCTATTGATCCTGATCAATTAATTTTTCTTTGGAGGATGTGTTGTGATGTATTTGGGCCCTGATATGCCATGTGTTGATCCACAACTTAATTTCTTCTCATAATGTATATATTTTGGAGCCAACCTAATTAGGGTTTTGAGTTGTTGTGAAGGATATTTATAGAAGAACAAAATCATTTGTGAAAGTGTCAATATGAATTATGCAGTATGTTGAATATGAATGATGGAGTAATTGTGTGAAAAAGGAACTGCAACATCAACATATGTTAGATGCTTCTTCCATAGCAACTCATGTTCATGTTATCATAATTCTCAATATTTTGTTCTGAGATAGTGAGTCTTAGTAGGTACTTGTATCTTTCCCTAAGGTTGTGTTTCTTAGCTTGCAAGTCCTTGCCAGCAAGCCTAAAACAACATTATAATATTTGTAAGAAGTGAGCTTCATGTATTATGAGTTAACTCTCACCATGGTTTTTCCCTCATTATATTTTCCATGTAAATCTAGTGTTATTTTGTGCATATGTGTTCATTGTGTTATCTTTCATTGCTATTGATTTGACTATGTATTATTGATCTATTTGTAAGTTGTTGATCTTGTTAAAAAATTGAATTTGAGAATTGTTGAAGGGTTTAAGATCTTAAGGGTTTAAGTTTTATAGATATTGATTCACCCCCTCTCAGTATCTGAGTGTGTTCAACAATTAGTATCAGAGCCAAGTTCCTTTGAGTAGCCTAATAGTTGAGGTAGACCCTGCACTTGAACACATGGAATCTAAAGCAATGAGTAATAGTATGTTTTCTCCAAAATCGATTCTAGAGTCTATGGAACCCGAGGGTTGGGACATCACTCTAGATTATTGTGAGGTAGAATTTGAAGGAGAACTCTGGTAAGCTCTCAAAGATATGGATGAAGTAAGAATGTTGAATCTAAAATATGAGGTCATGCTTAAAAAATTAGAGGAGACAATTGTCAAATTGAAAGCACATGTTGGAAAATAAAAATAAGAAATTGGCAAACTAAAAGCTCAAATAGGAGATAAAGGATGTGAAATTAAACTCGAGGAGGTAGAAGATGTGATATCTAATTTAAAATTTAAAGTTGAAGAAGGCAAGAGGATTAAATATTTCTTGAATACCAAGCTCAATGATAAAGTTGTTGAATGTTCAAACTTGACAAGGAGGTTGTTTCTTTGAGAAAAGAATTGGAAAAGGCTAAAGAATAAATTGACAAAGGTTTGAAGCTGAAAGCAGGTTTTGAAATTCTTGATGAGTTGATTAACTCTCAAAGGCCATCAAAAGAAAAATCTAGGACTTCTTGGTTTCGAAAAGGGGAAAAGTCCTATAACCAGTGCATTTATGAGCTTATATGATAACTTCAAAATAGGAGGAAAGTCTGATACAAAGGAGGAGACATTGAAGACCCTAAGAAGAATACCTCCAGAGATGCAAAGCTAGATCAAGATAACAAGAAAGAAGGTGGATTCACTCTTTTCCAAAACAAGAAGAAGAATTTTGAAAGCCTGAGCTCCTACCAAGTACTCTCAATCTTTCAATGGTAATTGTTATTCTTACAATAAGAGCGGTCATAAGGTTGTTGAATGTAGAAGCCAAATGAGTTAGAATTCATTTAGGCCTCCAAGTTAAAATGCTATGAACTCTCAATCATTTCATGGTTAGTGCTATGTTTTCAATAAAATTGGTCATAAGACTAATGAATGCAGAGTGTTGAGGAATATTTTCATGAATAAGAACAATACTATGAATTCTCAATCTTTCTATGGTTATTGCTACACATGCAACAAGTTTGATCATAGGGTTATTGATTATATATCTAATATGATAAGAAGTAATTATTCTCCACAAACTAGTTCGCCTACTACAATTACAATAAATTGGGACACATTGCAAGGTTTTGCAAGGGAAAGAATGTAAAACCTTCCGCCTCTCAAAAGAAGATTGAAATTAATTAGCAAAAGAAGGATAATAAAAAGGTTTGGGATGAAAAAAGTTCAAGAAAATGAGAAGGATGATTATGCACTTGTGCATTTTGCACAAAATCCTAAGACAAACTGAGATAGATCATTATCTCAGGGGGGGTTTCTTTTGCAAATATCTTAGCCCCCTAAAAAGGACAAGATGTTGAAGATTTTAACATAGAAGAAGAATTAGTTCAAATCCTTTTGGAGTAGTTTTTATAAACAATATTAAATCATTTGATGAAGGTTTTGGAGCAAGTGAATGGTGTGTGTAGGTGTGTTGAGCCTCATTTATCCTTGTGATGATATAGAGAAGTCCAATAGAGGATTTACCTAAGAAAGTATGAATGAACTTATGGTAGATAGCTAGGGCAAGTGAAATACTTTTTATATGTCATTTGGATCAATTGATCTCATTTGCAATAAAGAAATTTTATGTTTGGAGCAAAGAAGTGTGATTAGGTTTTCAATCTAGTTGTGTGAAACCCTAGTTGTGGTGTTTAAATATTTCTAGAGGAACTCCAATGGTGACACCTCAGGTAATTGATGTTCTTGAAAAATATAGACCCAAGTACAAGAAGTTCCCTTTCAAGGTGATGGAAGTGGATAAGGATGACACATTCTCTAAAGTTTTAGTAGATGTCACGTGTACTGTGAAGATATAAGGATTTACATCCATGCCCAGTTGAATGAGATTGACCATACTTCATCCTTTGAAGTGGTCTAACATGAGATGCTAAATGAGAATGGAGTATACAAGCTATAGTATGCAAATATTGTTGCAAAAGGGTTAAACACCTATAAAGAATTTCCAAACTTCTATGAATGCAATGAATGGATAAGAATTATTTTGAGTCGCATTCATGAAAATTTCATTTGGCTAGACAAACCCTAGATGATTACAAAGGATGAAATTAAGGTTGTTACTAGTCTTTGTGCCTTCGAACCACTTACAATGTTAAATTCTATAAAGAATGAAATGACCTTATGGATCTCACCTATGCTAAATTTGATAAGAGAACCCTAACAATAAAAGATATCATTGATCCTCGTGTCCAATATGCACCAATGAGGATTGCATATAATATTTACTTCACAAAAAGAGAAGGGTATGTTATTGCCACTGCAATTCACACCATATATCAAATGGTAAAGGAAGGTGCCAACTTTGATCTGTGTGAGCTATTGAGAAAGAAGAACTAATAGAGAACTTGAAGAGGAAAAAAGAAACCAATTATAACTTCAAGATTGGTTCCTTGATTATATGCCTTACTTTCTTCTTTCTAGATGATTTTCCTAGTTTTAAAGGTAAGATTTGGGATAAGTTAACTTTGGTAGATGTTTTATTATACACTAACAATTGCTTGAGGAAAAAATATATATTGGGCTACCATCATTAGTAATAATTGCATGATCAATTAATGAATGTCCTAAAGAGTACCAAGTTTCACATGAATTCTTACTTTGTTTTACTTACTTTCTTATCATGCTACCTTCCCAAGACCAAGGAGAGTAGGTTCCCTCTTATGGGAGAAAAAAATCTACCACCACTATACACTAAAAATTGCTTGAGGAAAAAAAATATATTGGGCTACCATCATTAGTAATAACTTGCATGATCAATTAATGAATGTCCTAAAGAGTACCAAGTTTTACATGAATTCTTACTTTGTTTTACTTACTTTCTTACCATGCTACCTTCCCAAGACCAAGGAGAGTAGGTTCCCTCTAGATGGGAGAAAAAAATCTACCACCACTATCCCAACTAAAATTTGAAGACAAAGAAAAGAACTATTTTTTGTTAATAATGCATGTGTATATGTTGTCATCAGAGAACCGTAGAATGATTTTTCAAAATGATTTCTATGGAATAAATAGGAAAATTGAAAAACTAGGGCAACTAGTATATTGGATTAAAAAAATTCACATATATTAGGGTAGTAACACCCTACAAATTACCCATACTAGTGATAGGATAATTTTGTTAAAAATCTGGAGACAAGTGGCTTAAAGCCACATGATGATAGTGGGTAAACACAAGTCAAGATACTCCTCTCCTATTAAGGTTGGATTTTATTCTTGTGCAAACTTGCAAACAACAAGGATAACTAAAATTAAAATGGCTCCATGGACCATGTATTTGTATAATGATACCAGAAACAAGTTTGATTCCAATGGGAAGATTAGTAAGGTCATTGGAGCTTACTAAAAAAATGAGCTCGCCCTAGGGGATAATTGGAAGTATTGTATAGATGAATATACAATTAGATTGATCAAGCATTGCATATTGATTTTAGAGTTATAAAGAGCTTGTAATATAGCAAAGGTACCAAAGGAGTTGACGAATGATGGGAAAGTTTTTCTTATTGCATACAATAACCACAGGATTTTTAATCTACCCATTCATATGTGGAATTTTCAATGTAAGAAGATTCACTTATAGAGTAAGGGAAAAAATGTGGTGGCTTTCTCTCAATAATGTTCAACTACACCATTTACCATGTTGGAGTTAACATGGCTAAAAGCTTAAGAAAACAACCAAAGAAATTTGGATAACCATCTAGTGTTGTAGCCAAAAAGAAAAATAAAAAGACAACATTCAAGGAAGCAGGTCTCAAGAGAAATGAGCCAAAGAAGATGATTTTGATAGAAACTAGTGAAGAAGAAGAATTTCCTCTCTAGAGGATGAAAAGAACATGCACTCTAGTTTCCCTCATTTCACAACCTTCTTCTCAACCTCAATTCTCATGTTTGTCTCCATCCTATGAATCTCATACTCTAACTACTTCATCTCATCCTCATGAATCTTCTATCTCAATTCCACCACCATATCCTTTAACACATACAACCACTCATAACATGGATTCACCAGTCCACCTCCAATTCCTCCAGCTCATACTCCAACTCCTTCTCCATCTCCACCACTTGATACTCATATACCTTCACCCCACATCCTTAACAAGGAGAAAAAATAAATGGTAATCTTGAAAATTGAGAAGCAAAGCATAAGGATAAGCAAGGAGAAGATACCCATTATAATTCTCAAGCCTTTGCAAATAGTGAAATATTTCAAATTCCCCTCATCCATCACCTCCACCACATCAAACAACACAAGAAATACAATATGAAGGGATAAGGATGACTTCTCATTCTCCTTATCATCAACTATAGGAGGAAACATCTAGCCTCCTAGTATGGCTCAACCATACTATTCAAAAGAGAAAAAAAATGTATGTTCAAGTAGAAGAGGAATATTTCTCTATTCCCATAGAATCCTTCCAAGAACTTATAAGCAAGAGAAAGAGAGAAATATGAATATCCACTACAACAATGGATGAGCAAGGAAATAAGATAACATGAATTGTTATCCCCTTGGTTGAAAATCTAGAAGAAAACATGACGCCTAGGGATTATCAGATACAACAATTAAATTTGGGTACTCAGACCCAAGAAAGAGAGAAACATTCCTTGCAATTAGTTGTTTCTAAAATTTTAGAATGGGTAAAGAAGGATGAGAATACAAAAGAATATATTAAGGCCTAGGTTGCACAGTTGATGACTTATATTAACCATTTGGGTTGGCTTGTTTATTTTACCACACCAAGACTGTTTTTGCAAGCAAAATTAAATAAGGGCACTCAACATCCAAATCTAGAGGGCCTCCTCTTAGCTGCTAAGAAATGGATAGAAATCTTACAAGAGCTCTGGGGTGGAGTAATAAGGAAGGCAATGAGAGCTTGTCAATCTATTAGTAATGAAGCCAACTTGGCCCAACAAATGGATTATGAGGTGGATGAAGGCCTTCTCATGTGGGAAGATTACATCCTAATTTTACAAAGAATAAAAGCTACACCTTTTAAAGAGCTTGTCAAGGTAGTTGTTCTTGAGGAAGAAAACTAAGAAAAACTAAACGAGTGGTTAAAAGTACAGGATAATTGAGAGTCAAGGTGCTTAAGAAGTGTAAAGGCAAGCTAATAAAAAATAGAGGGTTAGCAAACAAAGTGAAGACAAAGATTGAAAAAGTTCATTGAAGACCTCTCTTGCATGTTCTAGGAGACAACATCAATGGTAACACCAACTATTAAGATGGTAAAATAATTTCCAAATTCATTACATGAGTCATTTATGAGAATTCCATTGACAAAATGATGAAATTCAAAGTAAATATTCAAAAAATTCAAGAAGAGCTAGTCGGTTTTGATTAATTGCAAGGGAAATTAGAAGAATCTACCTTTTCTCAGAGGATAAGTCAAAGTATCAAGAGGGCCCTAATATGAATCACTTAAATGAAGTCATTAATGTCTTTTGAGATAACTTTCTAGACTCAAAGTAATTTAGTCACTAGTTTTACTTTATGCATTCTTTATTCTTTCAAATAAATGTAATAAACCAATGTCTAGTTTGATAAATGCTAAGGTGGCATGTGATTTCCAAATCATCTCGTAATTCTTTGTTGGATTTTAATTAAATTTCAATTAGTTCTCAGTTTGCTTTAAAGATAGAGCAAGTTGCCTAGGGTTAATTTTCTATTAAAACCTTTCAAATCCATAAATTTTGGGATGCCTAGTTCCTATTTATATTTTTTTGGAAACTTTTGTAAGGGTTAGAAATCATTTTTATTACAACAAACATATATATTTTCACCGTGGAACTCTACTAAATGGCATATTTTGATATTTTGGATGAATCAAAAGATCATGCCTCTTATTATACAAATGATTGTGTGATCTTGGTGATGATATGTTTCATTTCATAAATTAGTGAGATTTGTATTATTGAATTCTTCATAGGGTTGTGCCTTAGACGAATATCGTAATATGATTTGATGCAACATGTAATCTTGTACCTCTTCTTGAGAGAAAACTTGGTTCATTTTATGTGGTTCTATAGAACCAAATATTTGGTAAATTGATCCACTAGCAAATATAAGACACGTCTTGTCGCTAATGTATTTTCACTAGTTAAAGTGTATTACTGAAGGTGATACAATGACGGGGAAAATTGCGGAGAAGAGTGTGTGATAGAAAGACAGTAGGAAAACTAAAGTAGGAATGAAATAGAATTGGTGAACAGATTTTAACAGTGCGGAGTGAGGTACCAAGCGTTGGGCTGTCTGGGAGTGGGGCGTGAGAGAAATAATAGTGCGCCATAAAGAGACGTTTCTCAGTACAGACGTACATAGCGGGAAAATAAGAAAACGTAAACATTGGTAAAGAGGTAACCATTTTCGCAGAGGTCTGTCTGTAATACAACATGACAATACATGACAGGCCCACTGCCCAGAGAAGACTTGACTTTAGCTAGAAAAGACTGAATAACCTACAGAGGGGGATTACCTAGGTACTTCAATACTGAAGGTGATAGAAAGACACGGGGGAATTAGGTAATCAAACCGTTTATGTACTAATATTTGACTACCATTTATGTATTAATCGAATGCATTAATATAACCAAGTACATGAAATGACAGCAGTAAATTCATTCCAGCGCAAGGGCATCAATCAAATTGAGTTCAAACGCAAACCCCCCTTGGGAAGTTTCCAACTTTGACTGATTCAAAGATCTCAGCTTTAGGGCTACCAAGTTATATTCATTTCAATGGAATATAAAAACAATAATTTCTTTTTTTTTTTGTTTATTTTGATAAAATATCTTAATACAATTATATATTGATAAAAAAATTAATGTTTCTTAATCAATGATATTTTTGTTTATTTATTTATATCAATCTTGAACAATTAGTAAAGAGTAGAGATTATAAGAAAACTTTGAAATTAGAAGAATAATAATTTCCTCTTTAGAGGAAGAAACGAACATGCACTCTATTTTCTCTCATTTCACAACCTTCTTCTCAACCTCAATCCTCGTCTTTGGCTCCCTTCCATGAATCTCATACTCTAACTCCTTTAGATATCATCCTCACAAATATTCTATCTCAACTCCACCACCATATCCTTTAACACATACCACTTGTGACATGGATTCACCATGTCTACCTCCAATTCCTCCACCTCATACTCCAACTCCTCCATTTCCACCACTTGATACTCATATACCTTCACCCTCACATCCTTAACACAGAGAAAAAATAAATGGTAATGTTGAAAATATAGAAGCAAAGCAAGAGAAGAAGCAAGGAGAAGACACCCGTGAGAATTATCAAGCCTTTGCTAATAGTGAAATCCTTCATTCCCCTCATCCATTTCCTCTGCCACATCAAACAACACAATAAACATAATATGAAGGGATAAGAACGACTTCTTAGACCACTTCTCATCAACTACAAGAGGGAACATCTAGCCTCCTAATATGGCTCAACCATACTATTCCGAAGAGAAAAATAATGTATGTTCAAGTAGAGGAGGAAGATTTCTCTATTCACATAGAATCCTTACAAGAAAGAGAAAGAGAGAAAGATGAGTATCCACTACAACAATAGATGAGCAAGGAAGTAATAGAGCATGAATTGTTATCCCCTTGGTCGAAATTCTAGAAGCAAACATGCCACCTAGGGATTATTAGATATAACAATTAAATTTGGGTACTCACACCTAAGAAGGAGACAAACGTTCCTTGCAATTGGTTGTTTCTATAATTTTGGAATGGATAAAGAAGGATGAGAATACAAAAGAATATATTAAGGCTTGGGTTGCACAGTTGATGAATTATGTTAACCATTTGGTTGGGCCTATTAATTTTACTGCATCAAGATTGATTTTGCAAGCAACATTAAAAATAAGGGTGCTCAACATCCAAATCTAGAGAGCCTCCTTTAGTTGCAAAGGAATGGAAACAAATCTTGCAATCACTCAGCGGCGGAGTAATAAGGCAATGTGGGCTTATCAATCTATTAGTAATTAAGCCAATTGGGCCCCATAGATGGATTCTAAGGTGGATGAAGACCTTCTCATGTGGGAAGATTACATCCTAATTTTACAAAGAATAAAAGCTACACCTTTTGAAGAGCTTGTCAAGGCAATTGTTCTTGAGGAAGAAGACCTAGACAAACCAAATGAGTGTTTAAAAGAACGGGAAAATTGAGAGTCAAGAAGTGTAAAGGCAAGTTGAATAGAAATAGAGGGTTAGGAGACAGAGTGATGAAAAAGATTGAAAAAAATCATCGAAGACCTCTCTTGCATGTTCTAGGAAACAACATAAATGGTAACCTCAATTATTAAGATGATAAAATAATTTCTAGATTCATTACATGAGTCAGTATTTGAGAATTCCATTGACAAAATGGCAAAAATCAAAGCAAATATTTAGAAATTTCAAGAAGAGCTAGTCGGTTTTGATGAATTGCAAGGGAAATTAGAAGAATCTACCTTTTCTTAGAGGATTAAGTTGAAGTATCAAAATGGCCCTAATATGAATGACTTAAATGAAGTCATCAATGCCTTTTCAAATGATTTTTTAGACCCAAAGTAATTTAGGCGCTAGTTTCACTTTATGCATTCTTTATTCTTTCAAATAAATGTAATAAATCAATGTCTAGTTTAATAGATGCTAAGACGGCATGTGATTTCCCACTCAGCTTGTAGTTCTTTGCTAGATTTTAGTTAATTTTTATTTAGTTCTCAATTAGTTTTAAAGAGAGAGCAAGTTGCCTAGGGTTAAGTTTATGTTAAAATCTTTCAAACCCATAAATTTTGGGATGCCTAGTTCCTATTTATATTTTTTTTGGAAACTTTTATAAGGTTGGGAAATCATTTTTATTACAACAAACATATACATTTTTCTGCGTGGAACTCTACTAGATGGTGTATTTTGATATTTTGGATAAATCACAGGATCATGCCTAATATTTTGCAAATGATGTATGATCTTTGTGATGGTATGTTTCATTTCATTTAATTAACATTGGATAAAATTATTGAGATTTGTATTATTAAATTCTTCATAGGGTTGTGTCTTAGATATGTGCATGAATATGGTAATATGATCTGATGCAACATGTGATCTTATACCTCTTCCTAAGGGAAGAAAGTTGGTTCATTTTATGTGGTTCCATAGAACAAATATTTAGTAAATGGATCCATTAGCAAGTATAAGACACATCTTGTGGCTAAGGTATTTTCACTAGTTAAGTGTATTGACCATTCTAAGATGTTTCCTCTTGTTATTGAGATGGATTATATCATCTCGTACTTTATCTTGTTGTCTCATAGCGATGAGACTTGTTGGTGGGTATTTTGTATAGTATCTCATTGGCACATAAAATTTACATACTTGATGTGCAACCTAAAATTCATATAACGCTTTGGAAGTTTATAAGATTTGAACTTACAAATGATTTAACACATATTCACAATATTGAGTTACACAAGTAGGAAGAATCTAATCTAGTATATCCTACTAAGAAGGATAGAGAAACATATTTTAATAAAAATATTGATCCTATTAGTGGTGATTAGTGGTTGCCTTGCTTCATTAGACCAAAAAAAAAGTCAAAACCTAAGAAGACATGTAAAAATTATTGTAAATTAAAATAAGAGAATTAGTGCTATACATACATCAAAGCATAATACATAAAATCTTGAGAATCGTCACACAAACAAAATGTGATTTATTTTATCAAGTCTATAATACATAAAATCTTGAGAATCATCAGACAAACAAAAGATGATATATTTTATCAAGTCTATAATACATAAAATCTTGAAAATCATTAAATAAAATCTTAAGAATCATTAGATCAAATCTTAAAGATCATCACACAAATAAAAGATGACAACAACAAAATTCTATCAAAAAGACAAAAGAAGGGAGATTGCTTGGAAGATATATTTTAATAGAAAGACATTGACTGAAGGTGATAAAAAGATAGAGGAGAAAATTGTCTAGAAGACAGAAAGATATGACTGATTGTCTAGAAGACATATTTAAATAAAAAGACATGACTGAAGGTGATAGAAAGACAGAGAGAAAAGAAATTGTGGAGAAGAGAAATATATGATTGGTTGCCTGGAAGATATATTTTAATAGAAATACATGACTGAAGGTGATAGAAAGACAGATAGGATGGAAATTGCAGAGAAGACAGAAAGATATGACTGATTGCTTGGAAGATATACTTTAATAAAAAGACATGATTGAAGGTGATAGAAAGACACAGGGGGAAATTGCCTGGAAGATCTATTTTAATAAAAAGACATGAGTGAAGGTGATAGAAAGACAGACAGAGGAAATTGCGGAGAATAGGAAAACTAAAGTTGGAATGAAATAGAATTGGTGAACTTTTTTAACAGTACGGAGTGAGGTACCAAGTGTTGGTCTGTGTGGGAGAAATAATAGTGCGCCATAAAAAGACGTTTCTCAGTACAGACGTACATAGCGGTAAAGAGGTCCCCAATTTCGCAGAGGTTTGTCTGTAATACATGACAATACAATAAGGGCCCACTGCCCACAGAAGACTTGACTTTGGCTATGAAAGACTGAATAACCTAGACGGCCAGATTACTCCAATATCGAAGGTGATAGACGCGGGGGGAATTAATCAAACCGTTGACGTACTAATATTTGACTACCATTTATGTACTAATATAATACATTAACCCAACTAAGTGCATGAAATTGCTGCATACTGATTGTGTAGATGTGCAAATCTTTAGTGCTGTTTTCTTAGTTGTTCCATCTTAAGTTTGCTGTGTACTGGATGTACAGTTTAGACATTGTAAAATCTTTAGTACTATTGCTGGTTATTTTTTATTCATTGTAGGGGAGAGGGGCCTATAATGGAGCAGGGTCCAATAGTGGGGATAGAAGTAGTCCTCAGCGGGCCCCATAGTGGAGCACTTTAATATCCAATTGCAAAACACGTTTTATATATAAAGTATGCAAAGTGACAAATCATGTGATGCCACATCAACGCACCAATAAAACATGACTTAGTGCACCACTATCGGTCTCACTTATTTTTTGGGCCTTTTTGGATACCTCAACAAAAAACATGTTGATATGGCATCATATTTGATGATGTGGCTCTAAAACGAAATATAGAAGCACATGAGTTGCCAAATAAACTGTTGTACACAATTGGGAGTGATTTGAAATTTCTACATAGGATTTTGAGAAACGCAAAGTTAGGGTGCTCCACTATGGGTCCCTCTCCCCTAATTCCTCTCAGCTTATTCAATACAAAAAAAAAAATTAAGTGCATGAAATGACAGGAGTAAATCCATTCCAGCGCAAGGGGCATTAATCAAATCGAGTTCACACACAAACCCTCCTTTAGAAGTTTCCAATTTTGACTGATTCAAAGATCTTAGCTTTACCACGTTATTCAATTCAACGAAATATAGAAATAATATTTTTTTATGTTTATTTTGATAGAATATCTTAATACAATTATGTATTGATAAATAATTAGTGTTTCTTAATTAATGAAATTTTTGTTTATTTATTTATATCAATTTTGAACAATTAGTAAAGAGTACAGATTATAAAAAAAAAAATCAAATTAATTTATTGTTGGCGGTGAATTTTCCTAGAGTCGTGTTGTGTACATACATATGTATACATGTATGTATCTATGTACAAATGTATATAAAGTTTCTAACTTGAATCTATAAGATAATCCCTCTAAGTTCTACCTATTAGTGGGGGAGACATTAAATCAACACATTGAAAGAACCCAACCCTCTCTAACCATTAGTTTAACAATGAAGCACAAAACTTATAATCCAAAAATGTGGAGTACAAACACAAGACTAATGATCATCCTTTTAGTTCACTTTGTCTTTTATTCTCATAGACATACAATCAAGTCTATAGTTAAACAACTTATCCAAGATGAACCATTTTCACAACACATGTGTACCACATCATAAACACATCAAATGAATTATATGATGTCAACCAAGTCCTTCCAACACTTAGAAAGTACAAAAGTACAAGGCATATACAAGACAATTATGGCTTGCATATAATTTAATAATTTACATAATTGATAACACTAATATTGATTAACAATAAACACCCAAGATCATATATAAAACCTCCAAATGACTACTACTCATGCTTGATACTATAACAACACTCATCATTTGATGCCATACATCTTGACAAATCATCATGTTCTCAAGGTAGAATAAAATGCATCCTATCACCTTAGCACAATCCCCTTATCTCAACATGTGAAACCAATTTACAATCACAAGAAACACAAAAACACAAAATACACGATAATAGTAATTATGTAAAATATAATGAACTTATGACTCAATAGTTTGCAAGCACCTTGCAGAATGATGAAGCCATAATTAGAGGACTAAAGGTAGATGCTTCAGAGGCAACAGTGTTAGAAGTATCAAGATTACCAAGAACAAGGGAAGAATTTCTAGTAAGAGTAGATGCAATTGTGGCTAGGAATGATTTTTCAATGCTAGGGGAGAATTTAGTTTTTTCATCTCAAGATACAAAAAGATTTTCTTTACCTTGAATTTGGGCTTTTTTTGCTTCTTACATTGTTACATATTTGACCTACGATGCTACAAAATCCCTATTATACACTATGCAATTTAAACTCCTTAGTCACTTACGTCATCAGAGAACTATGAATGTCTCAAATTTCTTATACAATCTCTTGAAAAAAATGTATGTTGAATATAAGAAGAAAAGAAACCAATCTTCTTTGTCACATTTTTTCTTGGTCACCTTGTTAAATAAATGAAGTCTCATAATCCAATTTCCCAATGTATCTTGGGAAGATTTCTTAACCTACAACAATATAAATGGCATTTTCATAAGGCCAAATACATAGGAGTTAAACAAAGAACAATAAATGGGAGAACCTTTTAGGACTACAAAAGAGGAAAATAAATCTTATGTTTCACATATTGCCTCACCTACCTATAACACTGGGGAACAGGCAGAGCAAGAAACTCAACATGCAACTTTTGGGGAGCAACCTATAATAGAAGGAGTCACAAAAACCCCTACATCTTCCAAGAGCCCTTTTAGGCCCCATAAGAGAAAAAGTGTAGCTCTACTTCTAAACCCAAGGAGAATATGAAGAGTCCAACACAACCAAGGAGGCAATCACACTTCCTTAGAAGGAAAGGGCATATAAAGGGAAAGGTTAAAAATCAAAAGAAAAAGATTTTTGTAGTTGAGAGTGAAACATATATTGAAGAAGAAAGGGTTTCTAGTGGTGATAAGCAACCTAAAATATTATAGCCTCTATATTTGAGCAATAGTTTAGATTCAAATTTAGAGGACTTATTTACATCTAAAAAGAATAACATAACTCCAAGAAGCCATGCTTCTAAAGAAGGTTTTGTTCCACCTGAGGAGGTTGAGGAGGAAATATTTTTGGAGAAAGAAGAGGAGTTACTTATAAAAGGAAAGAATGAGAGAAAGGAGTTACAATAAGCCTTGCAAATAATTAAAGAGATAGAAGAACAACTTAAAGGATACTAGTAGAGGGAGGAAGGATTAGAAAACAAAATTCGAGAGCTAGAGAAAAGGTTGTATGTCTTTGATCAACAAGGATCAGGATTGGAGAAGTTGGCACAATTGACACTTTCTGAAGTTAACAACAAGAATCCACATCATATGAATCAAGTTGCAACCTTGAGAATTCTAGAAACCCTTCTCTGTTGGTCCTTGGAATTGAATTGTGGAATAATATAAGGGAATTCTCTTAGAAACAAAAATCTTAGGAAACATTTCATTTTCCAAAATGGAGAGTGGGGGAGTGGACGGAGCGCGTGTGGTGGGGATTTGAAATCCTCAAGCGATTTAGATGGTAAGGAGGATGCGGCGGAGGATGATGGAGATTCGGGGTAGGTTTTGGTGTCTGGGTCGTGCCAGATGTTGGCTAGGCTCCGTTGGTTGTGGAAAAGGTTGTTGGGGGAGCCATTGGTCTTCCTTGTGCTAGTTTGTTGGTTGTGTTGTGCGGGAAGGCCATTTTGAATCTGGGTGTAGTTGTAGTTGTTGGAGACTCTGTTGAGGATGATGTTGAGGGCAGTGCTGATCTTTTGGTACTGCAGAGGGATCTTGTTCTTTCCCTTGCTCCTACCTTTGGTGGTTGGGTCTTAGGGGGTTTTTTTGTTGATCATTTTTTTGATGGGCTGCGTGGAAGTTGTCTTTTTCCTGACTGGGTGTGCTTAACGTATGTTTCTCTGAGGGCTTATTCGAATGTTTGAGCTTCTTCTCTATCCCTATGGCAGAAATATGGTGGTTTTGTTTCTCTTCTCTCCCTGTACCCAGTTGCTTATTTCATTTTTTTGGGAGAGGTTTTTTTTGTTTTGGATTCCTTTGGAATCTCTTTGGTTTGCAAGTTTCCTACTGAGGGGGTATTTTTTTCTATGGTTATATGTTATGAATCCTGGGTTTCTCTGTGGTGAGGGGTATATTGTCCCCCTCCCTCTTGGTTCCATGGCTTTGTTCGTTGTGCTACATTTTTTTCATCTTTGGGTTACCCTAGTTTTTCCTATAGAGGTGGTCCTATCTTCTATTGAGGGGGAGATGGATGTGGCTGGAGGTGACCTTTCTCCTATGGAGGTGGAGTTGGATGCTACTGGTAAAGCCTAGAAGTGTTGTTGGGGGGCTAATGAAGCCTTGTATATTGGCTACAAGGGAGCAGATGATGGCTTGTCTGAATTTTTTCCTTTATCTCCTATGGAGGTGGATATACTGAAAAGTAAGCTATTCTCTGCAGAGCTCACTCTTAAGGAAAAGGAGTGATGTGGGTGTGGTGGTCTAGATGAGCTTGGGTTTCTCTCCTATAGAGGTGGAGAGAACAGTTCGTTCTTGCGGAACACTGTTGGAGCCTTGTGCATTGGTGGTGACCTCTCCTATAGAGGTGGAGAGAGCATTTTGGGCTCAGTTTCTTCTGATGTTGGGGCTCTATTTTTTTATCAACATTTCAGTTGTTTCTACCAGGGATATGGAAAGGCTAATTTTCTTCAAGAACTGGTGCATTGTTGCTTGGCTGTTGCAGAAAATTTTCTTGGGTTTAAGGTCCTTGCCAAAACCTGGTTGTACAGGGTTGTGGATCCCTTCAAAATCTATAGGGTCTAGTTTAAGGTCCCTGCCAAACCTTGTTGTAGTGGGTTGTTGGTCCTGTCAAAACCAATGGGTTCAAGACTCATGTAAATTCTTGGTTCTTTTCTAGGCAGCCTGGTGGCAGTTGGTTGGCTATTGGATGGTTGAATTCCTGAGTTGTTGTTGGGTGTTTTTGACTCTATTCTTTGGGCAACTTGTTGATCTTTGTGTGGGTTTTGGGTCCCCTCAAAACTTGATGGTTTCAGGTCCATTCAAAACATATTGTTAATGGTTTTGGGTCCATTCAAAACCTGTTTTTCCACTAATCAAAAACAAAAATCTTAGGAGAAAGAAAAATTTAAGTTGATAACAACACACACCAAGAAAATTGACCAAAAAAATACAAAATTAAGAAACTGAAGATCAAAATAGAGGAGTTGACTAACAAGATGGTTGATGAGGGCACAACCCAAGACTTAGAAAATAACCCACAAACAAGAGAAATTTTATTATTTAGAAAATGGAGCTTCTTACATGCAGAGGATCTCAATCCCCAAGTTCTACAACACATGCAAGTTACAGAAAGCTACAGAATGACCCTTTCGCAATATGCGAGCTTGTCCCCAAAAAGTTACCCAAAAATTAGAAATCCGCCCATAAATAGAGCTCCACATTAGTTTGGAGCCAAAACAACATTCAAATTTGAGTTTAGGCGGTTTGGCGCCGAAAAATTACAACATGAAGTTCAAATTTTAAAAGAGCATTTGCAATTGTATCTTCTAGAAAGTGTGCCAACTTCTCGGGGCCATAACTTTTGATCTGAGACTCCGATTCGCGAACCGTTAGAACCGTTGGAAAGGTTTTGAAGTCAATAAAGCGCTCAAAATATGCTATGCCAATTTTGGCAAGTTTCAGGGCCATTCCGGGAACTCTAAGTGCCTCAAATCTAACTTAGAAGATTTTTAGGTGCAAATCTGAGAAACTAAAACTGCAATATCTTTCAACCTAGGAATAGAAAATAAAAATCGTAAATTGGGAATTTCATTATGACGAAAAGGGTATCCAAAAATGTAAAAACATTTAAAAATAGAGAAAATTGAAATTTAACTATTTTTGGGTGATGCAAGATTACCCTTACACCACTGGATGCTCCTGCATCAGACACCTAGGGTAATTTGAAAAGTGACTCCGTCATGTCTCAGATGGTTGAGGAAAACCCAACAAGTCAACCTCTACCTTAGATAACCAGGATGAATCTTCCACAGGCCTTCCTCTCCATTTCACTAGATATTCTTCATACTGCATGTTTCTGGTACTCCTTCCCACACAACTATCTAAGATTGCTTCAATCTCCCCCCTTTCTAAAGTAGGTGTTGGAATGCCATATTTTCCTAGTGCCGGTGCTTCCTCCGTTCCACCTTCATGATACTCTATCAAATCTGAAATGTTGAACACAAGGGAAATGTTGATTCCATCAGGCAACTCTACCTCATATGCATTCCCTGAATCATGCTTCTTCAAAAGCTTACAGGGACTGAATTTCTTCATCTTCAATTTGTTATAGGTTCCCACAGAAACCTTTCTTTCCTCAAGTGGACCATTACTTCATCGCCAATTTGAAACTCCTTATTCCTCCTTTTCTGATCTGCCTTAGCCTTATATTGCATATTCATCTTATTAATGTGTTCTCGTACCTTCTCATGTATATTCTTGATGTGCTCTACAAAATATTTGGCTTCAACACTTATTTTTTCTCTTGGTCCATCTTCCTCAATTCTGGAGTTGTTATGGGGCTACCTCCATACACAATCTGGAATGGTGATATACCATGCTTCTGTTGATAGAATTGTTGTAAGAAAATTCTGCCTGGGGTAAGATTAAGTCCCACCCTTGGGTTTATCTCCTACCAAACATCTCAGTAGGTTACCTAGACTCCTGTTAACAACCTTTGTCTGCCCATCTGTTTGTGGATGGTGTGCAGAACTGAACTTCAACTCTATCTTTAGCTTCTTCCACAAGGTCCTCCAAAAGTACCCCACAAATTTGGTGTCACGATCTGAAACAATACTCTTTGGCAGACCATGTAGCCTCACCACCTCTTTGAAGAACAAGTCAGCAATGTGGACTGCATCATGGGTCTTCTGACATGGAATGAAATGTGTCATCTTCAAAACCTATCAACCACCACAAAGACTAAATCATTCCCTTGTTGTGTCCTTGGCAAGCCAAGAACAAATTCCATACTTATATCCTCCCATGGCCTCTCTTACAGGTAAGGGCTTATATAAACCTATATTTTGGCTCACTCTTTTAGCCATCTGACATACCCTACAACTTTGTACAAACTTCTTCACATCCTGTGACAACTGAGACCAATAATATTGCTCACTTAATGGCAATGGTCTTATCCTGACCAAAATGTCCTACCATTCCTCCACTATGCTTCTCCTTTATCAGGTTCTCCCTCATGGAACTCCTCGGGATACACAATTGACTTCTCTTAAATAACATGCCATCCTGGATTATGAAATCCAACCACCTTGTCCTGTCCACTGTAACAGGTTCCTTGCAAGCTTTCCAAGCCTTTGCAAAATTAGGATCTTCTGCATACAGTTCTTGAGTTCATTGAACCCAACCACTTCAATCTGCATCTTTGTCATCAATGTATGCCTCCTACTTAAGGCATCTGCAACCCTATTTGACTTCCTCTATGTTTCAAAACAAGGTATAACTCTCAAACTCTACCCATTTCATATGCCTCTAATTTAATTTTCCACGACTATTTAGATACCGGATGATGATCAGTATAGAACAAATTCCTTAGGCAACAAATAATGTCTCCATTTCTTTAATGCTTGAACTATTGCATAAAATTCCTGATCATATACAGAATACTTTCTCTTGGCATCATTTAACTTTTCACTGAAATAAGCAATGGGCTTACCTTCTTGGCTCAACACTACTCCAATGGCACAACCACTGGCATCACAATCCACCTGAAACACCTTGTTGAAATCTGGGAGGGCTAGAACAGGTTGCTCTGTCACCTTCTACTTCAACAATTCAAAACTTTTTGCCACTCCGATTGCTCCACTTGAATTCTTTTCTATCCCCTCTCATTGTTTCAGTCAGGGGTCCACAAATACTACTGAAGTTTCTAATAACTTTCTATAAAAACTAGCCAAACCATGGAAAGATCTCACCTTTGGTAGCAGTTCTTGGGGTAGGCCATTCCAGAATAGCCTTCACCTTCTCTGGGTCCATCTTGAGACCTTCTGCTGAGACAACAAACCCTAAGTACACTAACTCCCTCTTCACAAAACTGCACTTCTTCAGATTAATCAACAGTTTCTCTTCTCTTAACTTCTCAAAGGCTCTTTGAATATGCATCAGATGCTCATCCAACGTCTTACTGAAAATCAAAATATCATCTAAATACACAATAAAAAAACTTCCTAGAAATTCTTTTAGTACCTTGTTCATGAGCCGCATGAATGTGCTCGATGCATTGGTTAGCCCAAAAGGCATGACTAACCACTCGTACATGCCCTCTTTGGTCTTGAAGGCAGTCTTCCATTCATCTCCCTCTCGAATCCGGATCTGGTGATATCCACTCTTCAGATCAATCTTTGTGAAGTACTGAGCTCCACTCAAACAATCCATCGGGTCATCCATTCTTGGTAGGGGAAATCTATGTACTTGATTGTTATCTTGTTTATGGCTCAGGAATTTGTACACATCCTCCACTCCCCATCCTTCTTTGGTGCTAGTACTGCAGGTACTGCACATGGACTCAAACTCTCCTATATCAAACCCTTTCTCAACAACTCTTGAACTTGTCTGTTCAACTCCTCATTTTCTGCTGGAGTCATTCTATGAGCTTCCTTATTTGGCAAACTGGCTCCAGGAATCAAGTCAATCTAATGACTGATCTTCCTTATTGGTGGTAAACCCTCAGGTACATTATCAGAAACAATATCCTGAAACTCATCCAACATCCCAGAAGCTTCTTTTGAAACCTTCTCACTATCCTCCTTACGCACTCTAGGAATCAATGCATAACACACACGCTCATGCTTCATACCTTCTAAAAAATTTCTTCCATCTACATAACAAATTCTAGCACTACTGCATACCTTTTCTTCTGTCTCCTTTAGGGGTTTCAACTTGTGACGAACCCCATCATTTGTCAAGGAATAGGTGTTTGCATGGCCATCATGTATAACTCACCTATTGAACTGCCACGACCTCCCCAACAACATGTGATATGCATCCATGGGGATGATATCACAGAGTACCCCATCATGGTAGCTCCCAATCTTGAACTTTACTAGGCACTACTCATTGACCAAAATTTTGTGGTCTTTCTACAACCAGGCAATCTGATATGGATGTGGGTGCCTTTCCCTCTTCAGCTTCAACTTTGTGACCATCTCCTCTGATACCATATTATTAGTGCTCCCACCATCAATAATGATATCACAACATTTTCCTTCACACTTGCACCTTGTGCTAAAAAGATTCTTCCTCTGTTTTGGTTCCTTTTCCTTAGTCACTAGGGCTCTCCTAATCACTAGGGTTTCTCCCCTTTCAGCATCATCTGAATGTTCAGATTGGGCCTCCTCATCTGCATGTGCAACCCTTCCATGACCTTTTGGCCTTTTGTCTGCCCTTCCTTGGTGTTGTGGACATTCATAGGTTCGATGCCCTTCTTCACCACACTGGAAACACGTTCCTCTGAAACCACCTCTTCTAGATCCTTGTCCATATCTCCCTCGTCCTCTACCTCTTTGATCTCCACTATTTTGATCACAAGGGCGGTAGAAGTTGTCATTCCTTTGGCTTCGGCTAGTACCCACATCTTCACTTTTCTTTTCATCATCATTTCAGCTTCCTGAAGGTTTGCCATTGCCCCTTTTGCTTTGACCTCCTCGTCCTTTTTGCTTGCCATCGAATCTTTTGTTCAGCTTCTCTTCCACCTTTAGAGCAAACTGATACACATCCTCAATGGTGGTCATTTTGACTAGGCTTAACTCCTCCTGAATGTTTGGTCGTAACCCATTAAGATATCAGGCTACCTTCTCCTTATTGGCCTCTGTGTGACCCATTCTAATGATTATCTTATGAAAATCTTTAGTATATTCTTTCACAATCTGCTTCCTTGCTTCAACCCTTGCAATTTCTTCAATAGATCTAACTCGTAGTCCACTGGTATGAACTGCTTCTTCAGTTTCTCTACCATGCAATCCCATCTAGTGATCTTGCCTTTTCCTCTTCGATTTCTTTCTAACTGGACCTCTTTCCACCAAATACTGGCATGACCCTTCAGCTTCATTTTCGCAAACTTAACCCGATCTAGGTCCTCTATTTCCTCATACTTAAAATATTCTTCTAGCTCGTTGATCCAGTCGATCAACTCTTCCGGGTTCAGACTTCCGGAATAACTAGGGACTTATGCTCTGGGTCTTTTCTCGATCTTCAAAATGGCCCTTATTAGTCGCATTTGGTCTTGATCAATTGCTTCTTCTTCCTCTTCTACATCTGAACCTTTTTCCTCTCCTTCATCCTCACTTTCCTCCCTCGGGTTTAACCCTCTTCTCAACTGCTCTTGTAACGCATCAATCTGTCTCTGGAGGGCTGCTAGTGCATCTCTTCCACCAGCATTTATGCCGCCTTGACCACCTCTGGCACCACCACACCTACCAGACATCACTCTTGGAGGCATCTTTCTTGACCTTGACCCACAACCACGGTCCTAGTGCGAACTGCCTCATGATCGATGATCTATCCACACGCTCAAGAAAACCTACTCTGATACCACTTGATGAGGGCGCAGCCAGAGACTTAGAAAATAACCCCCAAATAAGAGAAATTTTATTATTCAGAAAATGGAGCTTCTTACATGCAGAGGATCTCAATCCCCAAGTTCTACAACACATGCAAGTTATAGAAAGCTACAAAATGACCCTTTCGCAATATGCGAGCTTGTCCCCAAAAAGTTACCCAAAAATTAGAAACCCTGCCCATAAATAGAGCTCCACATTAGTTTGGAGCCAAAACAACATTCAAATTTGAGTTTAGGAGGTTTGGCACCAAAAAATTACAACATGAAGTTCAAATTTCAAAAGAGCATTTGTAATTGTATCTTCTAGAAAGTGTGCCAACTTTCCGGGGCCATAACTTTTGATCCAGGACTCCGATTCTCAAATTGTTTGAACCGTTGGAAAGGTCTCGAAGTCAATAACGTGCTCAAAATCTGCAACACTGATTTTGGCAAGTTTCAGGGCCGTTATGGGAAATCTAAGTGCCTCAAATCTAACTCAGAAGATTTTCAGGTGCAAATCTGAGAAACTAAAACTACAATATCTTTCAACCCAGGAATAGAAAATAAAAACCGTAAACTGAGAATTTCATTATGATGAAAAGGGTATCCAAAAATGTAAAAACATCTAAAAATTGAGAAACTTGAAATTTAACTATTTTTGGGTGATGCAAGATTGCCCTTACACCACTGGATGCTCCTGCATCAATCGTACAACTTTTGAAGTGTAGACCCCCTCCCTTCAGGGGTTTATACCTTATACTTGAAAGAAAAAAATTTTAATTTTTCAATTTAGTCAATTAATTAGTGATCTTCTAGTCTCTATATCTTTACCTACTTTATTCTTGGAAACATATAAGTGATCAACCCCAAAAATGTAGGATCAACTATGTGAATTTTATTTTCATAACCTAGCTATCCCTCATGACTCTACATGGAATCCACTCATGTTTTTCAAAGATGTAAAAAATAAAGAGTTAGATTCATTTATAAGGAATGAGTAGCAAAGATGGTAGATATAGAGGGATTATCAAGAAAAATAAGTCATTTCCCTCCTAATTAGGGTAGAAGATGAAAATCCTCATGAGGTGGTGGATGAATGGATCGGATTGGTAGAATTAAGGAGAGCAAGGGAGAAGATTCTGGAATACAGAGAATGGGACTATAAAAGGTTTCAAGAGTTTGCAATAGGGATTGCAAATAGACACTTGATTTCTCTCAAGAAATATGGAGATAACAACCCCAGAGTTGTGAAGAAAATAACCCCACTTAGTTCTTAACTATCTTGTAATAGTAAAAAGAGCCCATAAGTATATATCAAAATCCCTTGAAAATAACATCACTTGGTTCCCCTTGGCATTCCACCCTCCTCTTCTCCTATTCCAATTTCCATATTGCACTAGAAAAAGAAAAGAGATCAATGCAGCATAAGACACCAAATGGGAGAAGATATCAAAATATAGAGGGTTTTACTTGATGTTGGAAGAAAGGGTTACCAATATAGTGAACTATAGGGAGGTTGCAATTCAATATCACTTAAGGCCCTAAGTTGCTTGAAGACAAGGAAGAAGTTTTAAGTTGGGTGGATGATGAGCCAAAAGAATATCCTATTTCCTTGCTTTATTTACATACTTTTATCTTATTTTTTGCTAAAATTGGAAAGACATTACAAGGCCTTTTTATATACTTTAAGAATTTTAAAGCATTTGAAGTTGATATATGTTATATCAATATTTGTGTGTATGAAATACAAATGTTTTTGAATTTAGGATAATTTCATTTTTTATTGTAGTTCTTAGCAATGAAAATGTCTTCAAGAAATAAGGACTAACCCAAGTGCAACAAGGAACCTATCAACCCATAGCAGAAGAATGATAGTCTAATGCAAAGGAGTTAATTTCTTACAACATGATCACACTTTTAGACAAAGATGGAGGTAGTCATTTAAGGACAAGATCATGGATGACCAATTGTCACTCCTATCTTTTAATAATTCATGAAGGAGAAAGGAGTTCAAGTTCCAATGAGGAAAAATATTTATAATAGGAACTAATCTATTTGGACATGTTTTCAGTTATAACAGTTAATCTTGATTAAGTGTAGAGTCCTTATTCAACTTCTATACTTTTGTTTCGTTAATTATTATTTTATATTTCAGAAACTTATTCCTCTTCCTATCCCTATGGGAGATTTGACATCTTCTTTTAAGTTTGTTTACAATTCAGAAATAAATGGATTCTCGTGGACCGTATATAGTAGGGTACCCTATCGAGAAGGACATCTATATTTTGCATATATTAGATTGAATAATATTTTCTATTAGATTCCATTCAACAACTTTGTGTATGATTGGAATGTAATAAAGAGAATATATTTCAGTATCATGTTTCTTGAGTAATTGAAGAAGATTTCATGGATGTAGCAACTCAAGCAAGGTCCACTTTAGGTACTACAAATCCATAGATGTTAGTTAATAAATTAGATTATGCATTGCAGTTTAATTTTTAGTCTCTAGTTTACGTTATTATGAATGATGTATTATAATTTTTGAATAAAAAATCTTTATTTGATATTTTGTTCAATAATCTAGAGGCTAGTTGGATTAGGATATGATGCAAGATAATAATTATTTAGTTATAGTCATAAGCATAATAACTATTGAGTTACAATCATAAGCATAACAAATATTGAGTTATAGTCATAAGCATTAAGCACCCATAGCAATTAAGTAGTTCCTTGTATTTTCTTACTTTGTTTTGAAGATAGAAGCCAATTTCGATTAAAATATTTAAATGCATTTATTTGTGTTCAATTTACCTATACTCAGTCAATGTAGGACATTGAGAATTTATGAATGCATATATCTTGCCAGCATCATCTAAATTTTATGACTCCCTGGTTGATAATTCAATGAAGCCCCCTTTTGAACAATTAACTACTTAATATGAGGGATCTTTAGGTCTATTAAGCCATTTGTATGATCATCTACACCATTTAATTAGAAATTAAGTGAAGCTCTACATTTTTATATGTCATTACTATGATAATCCTTCATAAATCATGTCATAAAAAAGATTGCACCAAAATAGGACAAGTTGTATCTTAGATTTCATGGCACAAAGGAAAGTTTTTTCTAAAGCTATAGGGTCACATAGGGCCCCTCTACAATAACCTCTCTCAAATTATAAAAAACTTAAAACCATTTGATCATGGTGAATTTTTTTTTGCTGCCCAAAAAAATGCTAGATGCATGCAATGTGAAGTTGCAAGGTAGCCTACTTTTTGTTATGTTCATTGTGGGGAAAAAATATTAGTTCCAACACATTTGAGTGGGTAGTTTAGGCTAGGTGTACTCCTGTTTCACTCCCCAACTAGCCTAAACGTTCTGTACTACATTGTGTTGACGCTTTCTCTTAAGAGTCCTAAGTGTAAGAAAATTGTCTAACTTTGACAGATTGTATCTCAAAATTCATGGTATGTAGGAATATTTTGTTTGAACCTATAGGGTCTCATATGGCCCATCTACAATAACCTCTCTCAAACTTTGGAGACTCAAAACCATTTGGTCATGGTGAAAGCTTTTATGATGTCTCAAAAACCATCAAATGCACGCAAGTGAAATTACAAGGTAGCCTATTTTTTGTTATGTTTGTAATGGGGCCAAACCATTAGTTCCAACATGTTTGAGTGAGTGGTTTTATGCTAGTAATTCTCTTGTTTCAATCCTCAACTCACCCAAGCATTCTGACTACATTGTGTCAATGCTTTCTCTTAAGAGCCCTAAGTTGAAAAAAATGTCAAAATTTGACAGACTGTATCTCAAAATTCATGGTATGTAGGAAAATTTTTCCTAAACCTATAGGGTCTTGTAGGGACCCTCTATAATAGCATCTCTCAAATTTTGAATACTTGAAACCATTTGGTCATGGTGAAATTTTTCTATTGCCCCAAAAATTGTCAGATGCATGCAATGTGAACTTGCAAGGTTGCCTAATTTTTGTTCTACTTATTGTGGGGCCAAACCATCAATTCCAACATGTTTGAGCAACTGGGTTTATGCTAGGAATGCTCTTTTTTTACTCCCCAACTCACCCAAACATTTTGAGCTACACTATGTGGATGCTTTCACTTAAGAGCCCTAAGTGCAAATTTTTTTTGAACTTTGACATGTATATCTCAAAATTCATGGTATGTAGGAATTTTTTTTTTCAAACCTATAAGGTCTTGTAGGGCCCCTCTACAATAACCTCCCTTATATTTTGAAGACTCAAAACCATTTGATTGTGGTGAAAGTTTTTCTATTACCCCAAAAATTGTCAGATACATGCAATGTGAAATTGCAAGGTAGCCTAATTTTCATTTTGTGTGTTGTAGGGCTGAACTATCTATCCTAACATGTCTGGGGCGGCACTTATATGCTAGGATTGGTCTTTTTTGCACCCAAACTCTCTCAAACTTCTAGGCTATACTTTGTTGGTTCTTTCTCTTAAGATCCCTAAGTGTAAAAAATTGTCGAACTTTGACGTGTTGTATCTAAAATTTGGTGGCACCCACAATTTTTTTTTTGAACCTATAGATACATGTGAGGCCCCTCTACAACAACTTCTCTTATATTTATAAGACTCAAAACCATTTATTCATGGAAAGAGTTTTTTTGCTGCCCAAAAAATATCAGATGCATGCAATGTGAGTTGCAAGGTAGCCTAATTTTTGTTTTGTGCATCATGGGGTCAAATCATGAATGCCAATAGGTCTAGGTGGGTACATCTACACTAGTCATGGTCCTGTTTGCACCCCAACTCTCTCAATTTTTTTGGGTTAGACTATGCCAATGCTTCGTCTTAAGATCCCTAAGTGCAAAATTATCAAACTTTGATGTGTTGTATCTCAGAGTCAGTTACACATACACACATTATGTCTAAACTTATAAGTGCACATGAGGCCCCTCTACAATAACCTCTCTTAAATTTTGAAGACTTGAAACCATTTGATCATGGTGAAAGTTTTTCTTTTGTCCCAAAAACCATCAGATGCATGTAATATGAAGTTGCAAGGTAGCCTAATTTTTGTTCTATGTGTTGTAGATCCAAACCATTAATGCCAAAAAATCTAGGTGAGAATGTCTATGTTAGGCCTAGTCCTATCATGTACCCCAACTCTCCTAAACATTCTAGGATACAACGTACCAATGTTATCTCTTAAGATCCTTAAGTGTAAAAAACTATCAAACTTTGACGCATTGTATCTCAAATTCAGTGGAACATACAAATGTTTTACATCTTAACCTATACGTTCACCTAAGGCCCCTCTATAACAACCTCTCTTATATTTTGAAAACTCAAAACCTTTTGTCCATGTTGAATTTTTTTTATGTTGCCCCAAAAACAATCATATCCATGTAATGTGAAGTTGCAAGGTAGCCTAATTTTCATTTTGTGTGTCATGGGGCTGAACTATCAATGCTAACACATCTAGGTGGGCACATCTACACAAGGCATGATTTTTCTTTGCACCCAAACTCTATCAAGTGTTCTGAGGTACACTATTTCAGGCTATAATATAACTTTAATGTTTTCATTCTAAAAATATGAAAACACCCTTTGGAATATTTCTTGATCTTCAAAGAAAACAATGTCTCTCATAAAATTTTGGAAGCTTTGAGGTGGTGAGACATATACCTTTACAAAATACACACCTACTTGCTAAATGATACTCAATACATTTGATGGATTCACATCTTTGTCCAAATTCTCTAGAAAGATAACATGTGAGGAAGAAAATAACTTGTGTTAATCTTGCAACTCTTCTTCTCTTCTAGGTCAACAAGTAACATTCATAGAGATGTGTTCTACAACCTACTCCAAGATATTGTGTTTACCGTTGTTATTTTGAGTTCACCTTTTGACTTGTAGTCAATAAATTCATCTTTTAATGATTCCAATCACATACCACTTGGCTATAATAATAATGAGCTAACTCTTTAAGATACCACCTTCTTAACTATTCTTCTTCCATCAAATTCCTATGAGCAAAAGATTGTTTCCCTCGAAGGAAGTTTGGAGTGCATTAATAAAAAAATGGAGAAGGTTCTTGAGGTTAGTAAACATGTTATGTGCAATGGAGCCGAGGGTTTGTGTTTGATGAATAAGAAAGCTAGGAAGTGGTTGGGGGATAATTCTGGTATAAAAGATATGGTGGCTAGTGTTGGTGCTCAGTAGAAGATGGCGAGTGAGACGAGGCCTTCTGCTAGAACTCATAACAAGAACAAATTAAATGCTAATGCTAGTATTCCTCTTGAAGAGGTGATGGAAGTCATGAATGTCCATCAAAAAATCATTGATAGTGACTTGGAAGTGGCGAACATCCTCAAGAATCTCTAGTTGTGTTATGTTTTCTTTGCCTCTTTCTCGCCATTTGTGTGTTGGTTTTTGGTTGCTTGTTATGTTTTTGATTATTTGATGAAGCAACGGTTTATCTTGTAAAGGTTTTTAGGTTCCCTTCAAAACATATTTTACCTATAATAAAAAACAATTTCAATACACCTCAAATACAATTTTTTACATGATTTTAGTAGTAGCTAGTGAGTGGGAAGATTTAAATTTCCAACACAACTGAGTTCACCTTTTGACTTGTGTGAACCAATATTATATACCTAGAAGAACACAATAAATGAACACATTAATAAGATCAAATGCAAGTTAGAATAGAGATTCCCCATAAAATCCATTAACATGATTCGAAATAGGAAATGAAAGTAAGAAATGCAATGAAAAGCAATAAAAGAGATTAATCCTATTCAAATAATGAAAACTCTTGATCCTATGGGGGAGTTGGTGCCAATTTGATGTGGAAATTGGCCCTTTCCAAACTCCTAAGCAATCTTGATGAAGATTTGATGATTGCGATCCACTTGGTGATTGCTTCAAATGCTTTCCATGGATAAAACCTACAACAACCTAGCTATAATTGATGGATTTGATGCAAATGCTAAAGCTCTAAGATGAAATTGAAGTATAATAACTTTGCTCAAATTATGGATGATCGAAATGAAGGATGTGCTCTCTATTTATAGAAGGATGTGAAGAGAGAAAAGGAAAAAAGGGATGAATGTGGGAGTAATCTTCAACAAATGAGAAGAAGCCACATGCCATTATGTGAATGGTGGAGGAATGAGCACATTCTGATCAATGTGCAAGTTTGAATATTTGAATTTGATGAAATGACATGTTTAGGGGGGATGAAAGAGGAGTTAAATGCCACTTGGCTCAATGCACAAGGACATGTAAGATATTTTAAAGGCTTTGTTGGATGTACATGTCTATTTAGGGGGAGATTTCAAATTTGAAGAATATTCCCACTTGGATACCTTTTTGTAAGTAAATAGAGATTTAATAAATCAAATAAATTGATTTATTATGCAAGTGGGAAAAGCTAGAGGATGTGACATGCAATTAGATTAAACTAATCAGGTTTTGATCAATTTAAGAGGAGATTAGGTGATTTGACTAATTGATTTAGACTTGTGGGTTGAAATAAATCAAAAAGAGATGAAAATGATTAAGACCTAGTTAAATAAATTTTTTGATTTATTTAACCAAAGGGGGTGATGTTTGATTAAATTAGATAAATGTTTGATTTATTTAATTTAATAGAGGAACTATAGAGATTTAATAAAATGAATTATGGATTATTTAATTAAATAAATATAGGAAGATGATATGACCTAGCTAATTACACAGAGACAATGATTTAATTAAATTGAGGGATTTATTTAATTAAAAGGGGAATTATGATGACTTTAATCAAATAAGGATATTTGATTAAATGGTTAGATAGAGGGATAATTCAGGATGAATTGATGTTAGTAGATAAGGATCGAGTGTGCAATATCAATCTGTATATTTTACATGTCTACAACTTGTAGTCAGTAAATTCATCTTTTAATGATTCCAAGCAATCATTGTCATCTTTAGTATAATCAAATGAGCTAGCAACTAACTCTTTACACACTAAGCAACATCTAGCACATACCACTTGGCTATAATAATAATGAGCTAACTCTTTAAGAAACCGCCTTCTTAAATTTTCTATGGTAATAAAAAAAGATATATTCCATCTAATAAACAATGACAACCCACTTTTCTTAACTAATCTTCTTCCATACTTTAGGGTCATATTACAAAAATAGAACAAAATATTTTTTCATCTTTTGAGTTCTATTGCTATCATTTGTAATGTACCTATGTTTGTCCTACATTGACAACCCCATTTAAGCTATGGTTGTACATTCATTAGGATTGCACTAATGAAGTTATGATAGTCCCACTGAAGCTATGATTGTCCCAAGACACTTAGGAAAGTCCTAATGATTTTAAATCCTATCTTAACAAGGTTATGATAGTCATAATAAAACTATGATAGACTCAAAAAACATATGATTTTCCTAAATATCATATGATCGTCCTAATGAAGTTATGATTGTGCTAATAAACCTATCACTATCCTAATAATATAACATACAATCCTAATGAACCTATGACTCTCCTAAGAAAGTTATGACAATTCTAACAATGAAGCTAAGATAGTCCTAATGAAGTTATGATACAATCCTAGAACTAATCTCTATGTCATTTTTGTGCATACATGTTGAAATCATCATTATATTAAGGAAACGACCAAAGAATATAACATCAAATGAGCATGAAGATAAGTATGTGAGAACATATATAACATAGATATAAGGACATAGGCTAGGTGATATAGACCTACGAACACAAAATTTTGTAGGTAAGGTGATATAGATCCATAGTGGATGCTAGTAGCAAAGTGGAATGTATGAGGGAAAGGAAAGGTGCCCCCAATGTACAAGGAAGGTAAGGTAATGTAAGAGTGTACTATTAAGGAGATGAAATCATGATGTCCCTAATATAAAGGTATAAAATTGATAGTGGCGTATACCAAAAGATGTGACACAAAAAAGGTGTCACTTTAAATTTTATGCACAAAATGAGCATTTAGTGACTTCCAAATTTAGCACTCACCAAGGTTTGGATGACCAAGCCTCAAACTAATTTTTGCAAGCACCACATTTGGTGCTCTCCAAATATGAAACTTGTTATAAAAATAAACTTCATTTTAATTTTTTTTTTATGCAACCCACAACACCTACATTTTTTTTGCTCCTCAACCCATGCTTACAAAAATACATTTCTATTTTTTCACGTGGATTTTGTGAAATATTCATCAAGATGCCACCAAGACACCAAGGAGTTCAAAGAGGTAAGTATATCTACCTTTTTTAGTTTCAAACTTTGATTAAATTGTACATTGAATTAGGTTTTTAATTAAAATTTGTTTTAATTTCTAGGAAATGGTATTCCACCCCCAAATGTTGAAAATACTCCATCGCCTCCTCATGAATACCATCCTAAAAATGAACCAGATCAAACATCTCCATCAATTCCTAGACATCCCATAGGAATGCAAGAAAACATACTATGACAAATAGAAGACAATAAAAAACAACTTGAGGAATTGATTACAAGGCTAAAATATAACGATGCAAAAACCCTTATAGGAGAGGCATTGTTGAATACTTGAAAACTATTGTATATCATGTAGCATCAATGAGTGAAAAAATTAATTTTTGGTTGAATACGAGGGAAGAAAAATAATAATTTTATGCAAACAAAATTTTGTAGGAGAAATTAAAGAAAAATAAAATTAAAAAATTTGACTTGTGTGACCTCTTCACCGATAAAAAATGAATCAACCCATAGCAATCTGATGTAAAATTTTCTCCATCCATTGATGCCACCATGAAGGGATAAACAATAATTTTTGGGATAGGTGGTGGATGGTTTTTGACTAACCTCCGTGCATTAATTATGAGGTGTCACAATACTTTTTGAGGAAAATCTATCTATTGTTATTTTTTTCCTCAATTAGAATCTAAACTATTTTTACTTTCTAGATTTCCAGGGTAGAGTTGGTAGTTCCACACATGAAAGAGTGGGGGCACAACATAGCCAATAGCTAGAACTGAGACCCTTGGATAGACCTATGGTGGAGACTGTGACTTTTTCTTCTATTGTGAAGGACAGTGTCAAGGTGGACACTTTAGAATCTATTAGCTTTCTCACTTAGAGAATTGTACAGTATGTGAGGCCTCTAGTACAATGTGATATGAGCGAGTCTTCTAGGCCTCTAGTTCTAATCATTTTTTTTCAATCTTACGGTGTTTTTTACACTTATGATCTTGAGAGTAGTTAGGATGCAACTACGTAAGATACAACAACTACATAAGGGATGGTTATGATAAAATGTTTATTGAATGGAACATTTAGCATTGATACTTAGGTAAATTTCAACAAATTCATTTAATTTTGTTTATTAAAATTTATTTTGAAATGTAAGAGAACTAAATTAGTATAATAATTATGATAAAAATTTAGGGCCAAAGTTTTCATGCTACTTGTAGCATTCCCCTAGACCCCTATTTCATAATGTTGTTGAGTCCATGGGTATGTAACTAGCAAAAAATATAATTATTGCATGTAAATAATTGAACCATATATGAATGGTTTTCTCATAACTCACTTTGGATGTCAAATAGTTTGATGGTGGTCCTTTGACATCGACACCTCACACATATCATCATCAAAAAACTTTCTCCCAAGTAACCTTTATTCATTAATGGTGTTGTAAAATAATGTTAAGTGGTTTTGGTAATTGAACAATATTTATTGTTTTATTGTTAGATGTTGATGTCAAATACTCCTCCTAATGTTCATGCCAAATTGGACCATGGTGCTTTTTCAACAATAACAAGTTTTTCTCCTTTGATATAGGTATGAGACATATTAGTAAATTTCACATTATATTTTTTCTTTTATTGGTCTATTATTGAAATTTTTAATAATACTCATATTTAGCTTAATTCTATCTTGATGTTTGTTGAAGGGGCTTATGTCTCTAGATTATGAATGTGCCCCTTTTGTGGATGAACATGTTGATTATTTTGTATGTAGTAAGTGATTATTTTGTTATATATCATTCTATGATTCAATTTCTATATATTAATGTAAATATTTTTTAGTGTATTAGATGGACCTCCAAAGAAGTCTAGAGAGGAGGACGAGTGACTACATTCGAAAGACACCAACATCACATGCATCTCCATTCAGTTGATAGTTAAAGGAAACTTGTGATCTATTTCCTTCCCCTACTGGAAAATGACTACATTAGGGTCCTTTGTTGTATGCCTATCTACCATTTTTTAACATATCTTTTGTATTATGGATATGTGGCATTTTATGTCTATAGGGATTTTTAACAAGCCTATATGACTTTATTTTATATATTTTATACTTTTATCAATATATAACGTTGTATGGCCTTAGAGAGTTTTGGTTAATGTAAATCATTTTTACCACTATTATCCATATTTTTAGTACAAATTATTAATTGAATTAATAAATAATTACACAAAGTTCATTGTTAGTAACAGTAAAATAATTATATATATATATATATATATATATATATATATCCTAGGCTTATTTAAGGGGGTAGCCCCATTTACTTTAAACAATATTGGCAACACAAGAATGTGAGTTTTTGATTCTTTTCCAAATATATTATGGATGAATTTGAGATCACAAGCATTTGGTAACATAATGAAAGTAAACATTATTACTATGCAACCATAAAATATTGTGATGTCTTGTTCTTTCCTTTTTTGGAGACTGCATCTTTGAATCTTGTTATCCACAATATTGCCCTAAGTGTTAAGTCATTACAAATTGTCCTTACACCTTTAATATGCACATTCTTGAATTTAATTTTTTTCTATCCATAGTCATAAGCATAAGCATTATAAATTTTCCATGCACCTTTAATATCCATGTTCTTGACTATCAACTATTCTCTCCTATTTCCTTGGTGCCAAAAATCATTTTCACTCCCTTTCTTAGTGGCACAACATTGAGAATCAATAAAAAAATTCCTTAGTTTCTAACATCTATAAGATTTTTGGGCTGACCTAGGATATTTTTGCATCTAACACCTTGGGTACTTAAATAAATGAGCCCCTTCTCATTACCTCTCTTCTATCAATATAATTGGATGGTACTAATTTTCCCACTTGGTATCTATGATTTAGCATGCCTACTCTAGTTCATTTCTACTTCTTCCTCTTTTTGACCCTACTAAGCCTAATATTTATATAGTTTATTTGAAATTGGTGTATGCATTATGTTAGGTCCTTAGCCTCAATACCATCCTTTTATCAACCCATCTTTCCAAGGTGCGTGATTCACTCATTCCTTCTCATCCTTGATGTATTGTATAAGACAACCACATGACCTCTCTATGTTCCCTCTTCCATGATGCACCTAAATTTTATTGGTATTTGTAGTAGTACCCTATACTCCTTTTCTCCACCCTCTTCCTCTAGGATATCTTTCTTAGGTGTGGCTTTGAAATTATCCCCATACATATCTATCAATTACTCCTTGTGGGTATCTTATTGTATACCTAACTAACTCATGGTAGTTCTTTCATTGGTGTGGCTTAGTTAGGTCTCTCCAACATTCCAACATCTCCATGTTCCACTATAAGCATCATCCTTCTCCAAATTTCTTACCTCCACCAAAAATATTTCTATTTATAGTTATAAAACATTGGATTTTACCACCTTTAGTTTCTTAGAGGCATTTCCTTATTTCTTCAATAATCTTAGAGTATACTCCTCTCTTATAGCTAGAAATTATGATTCCTCTTATGTATTCCCTTCACCTAGTAGCTTGACCCTTATATTATTGATGCATCCAATTTTAATAGGTTTTTATTTTTCCTTTTCTTAACTCCTTTGATTTCATTGCTTGCATCATCATGTTTCTTGGTATCTAGCAATTTTAACCACTCTAGTTGTGTTTTTGGGTGTGCCATCTAAGCTAGGAATTTATCAACCTTCTTATTCCTCTCATGTACCCATGCCCTACCCTTATGCTATATCCACTACTAGAGATAACATCATTATTATATTACACTATCATATAGCCTCCTCTCTATGAAATATACATTCTACATATCTTCAAGATCCTTTTATGTAAACTCACACTCCATCGCCAACACCTACAATACTAGCTCCTCAAGATATTTCTTTCCCAACAGTTGTGCGCTTATACATGACATTCTCCTCTTTCTGTTGCAAGTATGATGGTGTTGTCATTGATGTCAACAAAAATTCTACTAACTAGTGTTTTCAATGATGTCAACTATGGGATGAAGATGTTGAGGATATTGAGAAAATTGTGAAAAAGAGGAAAACAGGTTGTACATGTGTAGTTGAAACCTTAAGGAAATGTTGTGAGTACATGGAGCTATTCTTTTGTTGTAGAGTCTAAAGATAAGTTGGAATGAAGTAATGAGCCGAGAAGATGTCTCTGGTACTTGGTTTCCAAGTGCTTTTGAGAAAATTTAATAAATAAAGTAAACTGTGTTGTCTAAGAGTTCATAATGTGCTATGCATTCTTTCTGTGTTGATGCTATGCATGTGCGGATCTTACAAGTTATTCAACATTGTTAGAGGTTACTATATTCAGAATTTGGGTTTTTGGATCATTGTATAGTGCGAGATATTTTGTCCAGTGTGTGAACTAGTTGTTCAATGATATTTTCTGTGGTTTGGGAGAAATGTATTTGATTTGCATTTCTCTGTTGTTTGGCTTAAGGTTGTACAGATGTGGAGAGTTTATTATAATGCTTTTATCTTTTTTTATTTAAGGTTTTACTTGATTTGGTGCAGTACAATGCAAGTTTAATTATTAGTATGCAATTAAGGGTTATCAATTGTTTTGAGTTAAAGTATTTGTATGATGTGAGCTTGGATGAAGTGTCTAAAAAATATTAAGTAGTTCATGGATTATTTTGGATTGAGTTCAAGTAATTTATGTTTTCTAAAACTTTCAACTTGGTTTAAGGAAGTGTGTACTTAATGATTATGGTGTTTTGCACGGGTGTTGGCCGACCTTGTGTTTAACACTGCATGTGAGGCTTGTGGAAGCATGTTGAAGTGTGTTGGGATCTATCTAGTTCCTAATTAAGGATTTATGTGGGTTTCCTAAGTTCATTCCTTTCCATCATGAGAATGTTTAGGTGCCGACCTATTTCAAATTTTTATGTACAATGTCTAATGGTCGATATTGGAGAAAGTTTTTGAGGTAGAGCTTGATGTAAATATGTATGATGTTGATGCAAGAGGCATGAATGAAATATTAATAAGTAAGATATATGCAATATTGATGCGAGTGATGTGTGTGATGTGAATTTGAGCAGAGCAATGTGAAGTTCATGTTAGGGTTCCTAAAGGTAGTGAGTTGAAGGTATCTGAAATCTTTCATGTGAGATTGCGAAAGTGTGTGAGCAATTGTGGTGGACTCATTGTTGCATTGAGAATTTTTTTCTCTATTTAACATTCTTCTTCTATCTTCTTATATTATTTCTATGGCATTGATCCCTGGCTGTGAGCCATTTTGGACAATGTGTCATATTCTAGCAGTGAGCCCTCTTTTACCAGTTTTGCTATTAGTTATATTGTGAGCTAATCCTCACTGTGGTTTTTCCCTCATTGGGTTTTCAATGTAAATTTGGTGTTCTCTTGTCCATGGTGTTGTGATTTCAATTTCTATTATCTACATTTCATGTTTAATCAAACTAACAAAATAAGTGTTTAATGAATGATTGTGGATCTGATTACTATTGAGGGTTTTTAAGCTTTAATTTGCTACAACTGATTCACTCCCCCTCTTAATTGTATTGTTCATTTCAATAATTTGTATCAAAGTGAGGTTCCTTGAAGAAGAGCTTAACCGCTTGAGGTAGATCCAAGATGGCGAACAAGATTCCTTTGGAATTTCCTAGATTCAATGGCTCAGATTATGCATTCTAGAGGACAAAGATGGAAGGATATTTGTCTGCTTAGGGATACAAGATTGAGAAGGATTATTAGAATACATATACTCCACCTCTGAATGGTCCAAGTACAAGTGCATACATAAAGGTGCATGAGATAAATGCTAAGGAAAGATTTATTATTGTGAATAGTTATTCAAATATTGAATTAGTTAAAGTTATGAGTTTGAAAATTGCTAAAGAAGTTTGGGATAAGTTAGAAAGCATTTATGAAGGAGATTCAAAAGTTAAAAAAGAAAAGTTGTGGAACTTGAAGGAACAGTTTTAAATGATGTATATGTTTGAAGATGAAACAATTAAAGGCTACATACAAAGAGTTGATGAATCGATAAGTAATATGAGAGGCCTTGGTACAATAGTTAAAGAATCTAAAGTGGAGAAGAAAGTTATCAGATCTCTTCTGGATTGTTTCAGTGAAAAGGTATCTACCATTGAGGAAACTATTAATTTTGACAATTATTCTAGAGATCAGTTGATTGGTACTTTGACTACATTTGAAATGAGAAAAATGAAGAAAGGTACAAAAGTAGAGACTTCTTTCTAGGCTGGTAAATCAAAGAAGGTTGAAGATTCATGTGATGAAGATCTTGATAATTTGTAAGCTAACTTTGTGAGGAAGATGAAAAGGGCATTAGTAAGTACAAAGGTAAATTACCTTTTAAATGTTTTAACTATGGTGAGATAGGTCATTATGCTTCTATATGTCCAAAAAGAGCTCTAAGTAATAAGAACAAGGAAAATAAAGAAAAGATGATTAAGAAAGCTTACTATGTGAAAGAATACGTTGGTATTTTTGATGATGAATCTGATTATGGAGATTTTGATGATAATGAATGCATATTTTTTGATATAAAAGAATAATTTGGTTCTACTAAGCCTGGAAGTTGTGTGAAAGAAAGTATTTCAGAGATGAAGGATAAGGTTGAAGGTACTTTGGTATCTTCTTTTCATATCAAAGAGAATAAGAATTATTGGGTTGTTGATAATAGCTACTCTAATCATATGACCAAAGAAAAAAATAAGTTTGTTAAACTTGAAAAGTATGATGGAGGATTAGTTAAATTTGGAGATAATTCAGGAGCTAAGATTTGTGGAATAGGCTCAATCAGTTTTTATGGCAAGCATAATATTGAAAATTTTTACTATGTTAAGGGATTGAGACATAATCTCTTGAGTGTCGAAAAAATATGTAGCAAAGGGTATAATATTATGTTTAAGGATGAAGCATGTGAGATTTAGAAAAGGTCTAAAACTATGATTGTTGTTGATAAGAGAACATATGGAAACATCTATCATCTTAAGGGTGTTTATGGTCATTTCTTTATGTATCATATTAATGATGGTTGGTTATGGCATTGGAGGATGTGTCACATGAATTTTGATAACTTGGCAAGAAAAGTTTAGTTCATGTAGTGAGAGATTTACCTAGAATCACAAAACCTATCAATGTTGTTTGTGAGAGTTGTCAATTTGGAAAACAAACAAGGGGTAGCTTTAAGGGAAAGGAAAAATATGCTATTGGACAATTGGAATTAGTGCATAGAGATCTTTTTGTTCCTACAAGGGTGAGAAGTCTACAAGGTGAAAGGTAATTTATGCTTTTGATTGATGATTATTCTAGAATGGAATGGGTTACTTTTCTTAGAGAGAAATTTGATTCATTATGTAAATTCAAGGAATTTAAAGCTATGGTTGAGAATGATATGGATTTTTAAATAAAATGCTTGAGGTATGACAAAGTTGGTGAATTCACCTCCAATGAGTTTAACATGTTTTGTGAATTTCATGGAATAAAGAGTCGTTTCTCTGCCCCTAGAACTCCTCAACATAATGCGGTTGCTAAAAGGAAAAGTAGAACTATTCAAGAAGCTACAAGGACTATGATGAAAGAGGAAAATCTACCACAAGTCTACTAGAGAGAAGTTATTCATATATTTTTGTTTATATATTTAACAAAGTTCAAGCTAAAGCTAACAAGACAAAGACTCCTTATGAGCTATGGTATGGAAGGATTCCTACTGTGAAGTACTTTAGAGTGTTTGGAAGTAAATGTTACATCAAAAGAGAACAAGAAAACTTAGGAAATTTTGATGCAAGGTCTGTTGAAGGTATCTTCCTTGGATATTCTATTAGAAGAAAAGTTTACAGATGTTACAACAAAAGGCTGAGAAATATAGTTGAAAGTGAAAGTGTTAAAGTTGATGAAAACCTTTAGAATTTTGTTGCAGTAGATGGATATGTGTCAAATGAACTTGATTGTAGAGAAATAGAATAAAAATATGATGAACAAGAGGTGCATAATGAAGAGGAAGAAGCTCCGGAGAAGACCCCTAAAATCCCTAAGTATGTGAAAAATAATCATTCTGAAGATCAAACCATTGGAGATAAAAGGAGAGGTGCATTGACAAGAAGAAAAGTTGTTGAAGTTGAAGTAAATTTGTGTTTACTTTCTAAAGTTGAACCTAAATTAGTGAGTGAAGCATGTAAGGATGAGTATTGGATGAAGGAAATGGAAGAATAACTTATTCAGATAGAGAAAAATTAGACTTGGGAATTGGTCCATAGATCGGAAAACAAAAACATAATTGGAACTAAATGGTTATTCAAGAACAAGGCAAGACTTGTGTGTAAGGGTTACTCACAATTAGAAGGTATAAATTTTGAGGATACTTTTTCTCCTGTGGCTAGAATGGAAGCTATCAAAATGTTCTTGGCATTTGCAGCACATACAAATTTTAAGATTTATCAGATGGATGTGAAGTATACTTTTTTGAATGGATAATTGGAAGAAGATATGTGCATGGAACAACCAAAATATTTTCAATTGTCAGATCAACTAAATATGGTATGTAAGTTCAAGAAGGCTCTATATGGTTTGAAGCAAGCTCCTAAAGCTTGGTATGCAAGATTGGATAGGTACTTGATACATTAACAAGGAATTAGTAAGGGCTCCACAAATAGTAATCTTTACTTTAAAAGTAAGAAAGACAAAATATTGATAGTAGTTGTATATGTGGATGATATTATCTTTGGTGGAAATGAGGCTGTGTAAGAATTTTTTTGAAGAAATGCAAAAATAATTTGAGATGTCAATGTTTGGGGAGATGAATTTCTTTCTTGGGCTATAGATCAATCAAATAGATAAATGAATTTTCATTTCACAGTTTAAGTATGTCAAAGAGATGTTGAAGAAGTTTGGAATGGATGACTCCAAATCGGTATGCACTCCTATGGTAAATGGTTGTAAATTGAGCAAAGATGATGATTCACCTAAGGCTAGTTAGAGCAAGTATAGATCTATGATTGGTGGACTATTGTATTTGATTGTTGCTTGACTAGATATCATGCATGCAGTTTGTCTCGTGGCTATATTTCAAGAAGATCCTAAATAAACACATGTTATAATAGTAAAGAGGATATTAAGATATTTAAGAGGCACACCAGATTATGGGTTGTGGTATCCTAAGAATACTAATTTCACATTGAATGCTTATACAGATACAAATTGGGTTGGTTGTGTTGATGACAAGAAAAGTACAAGTGGTGGTGCATTCTTTCTTGGATGTAGATTCGTGTCATGGCTAAGTAAGAAATAGGATTCATTTTCTTTATCCACTGTAGAGGCCAAGTATATTGCAATAAAATCTTGTTGTACACAAGTATTATGGATGAGACAAAAATTGAAGGATCATCAAAGTTGTATATGATGAACCTATATCTATCTTATGTGATAATACAATTGTAATTAACATTTTAAAGAATCTAGTGATGCATTCAAAGAAAAAGAATATATCAATCAAGTATCACTTTTTGAGAGAAGGTTATGGAGAATGGAGTGAAGCTTGAGTATGTTCCTACAAAGGATCAAATTGCTGATATATTTACTAAGGCTCTTCTTACGAATACTTTTGAGTATCTTTGGGAAAAGTTGAGGGTTATTGCCCCTCCTTTCATGAACTAGATGCATATGGAGATGCATCAGTCTAGTGGATCCATGGATCTATCTCTTTTTTGGACTAATGTTGGTGGCTACCTCTCAAGGGGAGTAGGCAGTGTCATGTGTTGTCATTAAGTTGCTGATTCAGTTGGGTGTACTCCTAAGGGGGAGTATTCAAAGTAGGTATTTTTGGTTCAGTTTCAAAGAGGAAGAAAAATGAAAAAAAAATTATCCTTTTCCATGATGTCAAAGGGGGAGAGAGAATCATGTGAAAAAGAGAGAAAGTTTTTGTTAGAGAGAAAGAGACTCTTGTAAGGGGGAGAATTTTTTGGAATGTTGTGAAGGCTATCTAATCCAAAAAAAGGGAGAGAGTGTTTAGAGTTGTTGTGTGGTATTTGGTGGATTTTCACATCTTGTGTTGCCATCAATGACAAAGGGGGAGATTTTTGCAAGTATGATGGTGTTGTCATTGATGTCAACTATGGGATGAAGATGTTGAGGATATTGAAAAAATTATGAAAAAGAGGAAAACAGGTTGTGCATGTGTAGTTGAGACCTTGAGGAAGTGTTGAGTACATGGAGCTATTATTTTGTTGCAAAGTATGAAGATAATTTGGAATGAAGTAATGAGTTGAGAAGATGTCTTTGGTACTTGGTTTCCAAGTGTTTTTGAGAAAATTTAATAAACAAAGTAAAATGTGTTGTAACAAGAGTTCATAATGTGCTCTAATATTGTGCTCTACATTCTTTCTATGTTGATACTATGCTTGTATAGATCTTACAGGTTATTCAAGGTTGTCAGAGGTTGCTATATTTAGAATTTGGTTTTTTGGATCATTGTACAGTGCGAGATATTTTCACCAATGTGTGAATCAGTTGTTCAGTGATTTTTTTGTGGTTTGGGAGAAATTCATTTGCTCCACATTTCTCTATTTTTTGGCTTAAGGTTTTGTAGATTTTGGAAGTTGATTATAATGCTTTTATCTTTCTATATTCAAGGTTTCACTTGATTTGGTGTAGTATAGTGCAAGTTTAATTTATTAGTATGCAATTAAGGGTTATCAGTTGTGCTAATTTAAACTATTTGTATGATATGAGCTTGGATGAATTGTCTAAAAAATACTAAGTAGTTCATGGATTATTCTGGATTGAGTTCAAGTAAATTATTTTTTTGGAACTTTCAGCTTGGTATAAGGAAGCATGCACTTAATGATTATGGTGTTTTGCACAAGTGTTGGCCAACCTTTTGTTTACCACTACTTGTGAGGCTTTTCAAAGTGTGTTGAATTTTGTTTGGATCTATTTGGTTCCTAATTAAGGATTTATGTAGGTCACCTTTCATTCTTTTCCCTCGTGGGAATGTTTAGGTGTCGACCTATTTCAAATTTGTATGTATAATAACTAGTGGCCGACATTGGAGAAAGTTTTTGAGGTAGAGCTTGATATAAATATGTATGATGTTGATGCAAGAGGCATGAAAAAAAGAGTAAGAAGTAATATAGATGTGAGATTGATGTGAGTGATGTGTGTGATGCGAATTTGAGCAAAGCAGTGAAAATTTCATCTTAGGGTTCCTAAAGGCAGTGAGCTAATGGCATCTCAAATCTTTCATGTAAGACTGTGAAAGTGTGCGAGTAATTTTGGTGAACTCCCATTAGTACACAAACAACAATATATGACTAAATAAACTACTAAAAATTGCATATAAATGACTAATTTTGGTCACGTGACCATTAGTAGTTTATTGCCGGTCATTTATAACGCGACCAAATTTATGACTAAACTATTTTAGTCATTTATTTAGTCATTGATTTGTACTCATTGATTTGGTCATTAATTTGGTCATTGATTTAGTCATTGATTTAGTCATTGATTTAGTCATTGATTTAGTCATTAATTTAGTCATTTATTGTTATTAACTGGTCATTTATTCAGTCATGGTAGTGATTTATTTAGTCATATATTTAGTCATTAATTTAGTCATATATTTAATCATTAATTTAGTCATTAATTGTTGTTAACTGGTCATTTATTTAGTCAAGGTAGTCATTTATTTAGTCATTACTTTAGTCATATATTTAGTCATTAATTTAGTCATATATTTAGTTATTAATTTAGTTATATATTTAGTCATTAATTTAGTCATTACTTTACTCATATATTTAGTCATTATTTTAGTCATTACTTTAGTCATTTTATTTACTAGTTTCCATTAATTGGTAGTAAATTTAATCACGAAATAAATAATTTATTAAATACCATAAATTTTATAATGCAAAACTAACATAATATTAAATTTGAACTAAAATATAAAAGTAAATAAAAATATTACATATGCATACAAGCTACAACATACTAAAATTAAAATATTGATTTAACATCATGATAAATAAAGGTAATCTACAATAAAAAAAATTAATGCAAATATATATCAAGTTATAAGATGTCAAAGATGTCTAAGAGTATATATGTAAATATAATAAAATTTAAGTTGTCTAAGAGTTTCCAAGTCTTTCAAATACACCATGATAATTAAGATCCCTAAACAACATATTCAAAATACTGCATAAAGTAGTGAGCCAAGATGTCTAGCAACTAGTACATGATAAATATGTTCAACTATGTCATTTTTTGCAAATATTTTAGTGGCCACTATGTGAAGGTTCCCTCTTTCTCTTTCAGACAAACAACTCCATCTATTTTGTCTTCATAAACAAGGGGTATGTTACTTGTGACCTTTAAAATGTTTACATTTGCATCCATTGTTCCTTTCAAGTTGACTCCATGTACAATAGATAGGGAGTGAATCCACCCAATGCCCACAACATCACCATCTAATGGATCCAACACCTTAACTTTATCTCCTTCTTTGAGTTTATCAATACATTCCTACAAAAAGAAAAAAATAACACATTATAACATAAACTTGCATAAAGGCTTCCAACAAATTTTTATGTATGAATAACATAAAATAATAAACTTGTATAGTTTTCTCTTTAGATTACAACAACTACATGCAGCTCAATCAATATCTCATTCAGACAAATAAAAAATTGTAAGATTTAATATTCAATACCATAGAACACAAAAAATATGATAAAATGTGTTCACTAAGGTCATCACAGAACTCACCGTGTTTGGAGAAGCAAGTTGCTTTCCACTCAACATACTAGTAGCTAATCTTTTTACAAACCCATTATCATAAGCCTGCTTGTGCATACACATCAACAATTTAAATATCAACAAGTATTCCATATTAACTATTGTTCAGTAACCTTATTACAAACCTACCTTATAACATAAAAAACAAGAGAAAATTACAAAACATACATTTCTACCAAGGTGTGAGGTCAAAAACTAGGAAAAAAGAATTTTTTATCCAAAACCTATGGATGATAGTTAATTTTTGTTCAAAATTTCAATTCAGCTTATAAACTCAAAGTTAACATTTTGACAAAATGATTTGACCAAGTATAGGGTTGGTTTCCATCCACACATAAGGAGATTCGTAAAAAAGGATGCACAAGGAAGCCAAAAATAAATCCAAAGCATGACATTCAACTTATATTATATTTGATCTATAACAATCCTTGGAAGATATGTTGAGTTTTTATTACGTTCAAAAGTTGCACTTCATCCATGTTCCTACTAAACTTGCATAAAGGATTCCAACAAATTTTTATGTATGAATAACATAAACTAATAAACTTTTATAGTTTTCTCTTCATATTACAACAGCTACATGCAGCTCAATCAATATCTCATTCAGACAAATAAAAAATTGTAAGATTTAATATTCAATACCATAGAACACAGAAAATACGACAAAATGTGTTCATTGAGGTTATCATAGAACTCACCGTGTTTGGAGAAGCAAGTTGTTTTCCACTCAACATACTAGTAGCTGATCTTTTTACAAACCCATTCTCATCAGCCTGCTTGTGCATACACATCAACAATTTAAATATCAACAAGCATTCCATATTAACTATTGTTTAGTAACCTTATTACAAACTTGCATTATAACATATTAGAAAACAAGAGAAAATTACAAAACAGACATTTCTACCAAGGTGTGAGAAAGTAAAAATGGGGCAATGTTTCAAAACTAGTGATCAATCAACTCTCCTTTTAGCATTCAACCAACTTATCAAACGTGAAAATACCAAAGTCTATGGCTGGGGCTGGCTCAACTTTACTTCCACAAAATTACTTGATGCATATAACTCTAAATCATGGCCTACAACTGCTAGATATGCATAAGAAAGTCACTTCCATGCAGGGGCCATGAGCAAGAAGACACACTACATGAAATTAAAACTAGAGGACAATCTCTGAATCAAAGATATGACAAATAAAGTGAAAACAATGCTTACTCCATCAAAAGGAAAAATTATCAATACAAAGATGAAAAATGCTATACTCATAGATTGTCAAAAAGAGAAAGACATTCTTAAATAGGGAAATCCAATGGATCAAAATAGCTAGCATACTAACTTAAAAATAGACTTCTCTTTTTGGATAAATTTAGCATGCTATAATTCATAGAATTTGAAGAAAAAAAAATTTGGAATCCAAAGGAAGTGAATTTCCCTGATTACTGTGATCAACCAAAAGGATTTAATCTTTTCTTGAAAGAACCAATCAATTAACCACACATATACAACAAATGTGCACTAATAAATTGAATATAAACTTGTCATACCAATTTAAACAACCAAAAAGCATCAATCTTGGAGACAACTTAGTAATACTTTTAATAAATTCAACAGACAGTTGACACCAGAAATGAGCTGCGACATCAACTAATTCTCATTAAAATCTCCATTCTGAAATCATACATCATAGTCCCTGTTCTGTGGAAAATTCTATTCCTATCCTCCTTACTAATCTATCTCACCCTTTTTTGTTTCAAAAATGAATATTTAGACACCAGCATTTGAAAGGACACATCGCTTTATATTCCAATGTTGGTGATTAGTCATTTTAAGGCATTTGCAGAACAATCACTGAGATATCCCATAGTCTCACTGAGATACAATGCCATATCGACAGTCATCCCTTGGTTCTTTTGTGTGTCGTTGTGACCCTTTGTTGTCGAGGAAACATCATATCGGTCACCCTGTGTCTTACCGAGACATACCTTGTAATACTCTTCTGGTCATCGAGACATGTTAGTTTTCTCACCGATGAAAATAATCTTACCAATGAGGTGAGTTCTATCAGCAAGACCATGAAAACTTGGAAAGACTCACCCCGAAGCCAATTGTCTTGCCAAACTTTTTATTCCACTATGCTCTGTTCGGTGAGACTCTTCCCAATAGCTCCTTGATAGAACCCTTTGTGCTATGTCAGCAAGACCCAACATAGTCACTAAGACTTCACTTTGATACCTGTAGTTTGGCCGATGTGCTCCCATGTGCGTCGGTCGGCGAGACAATACAACTTCGCTATGACTTCACACCGATGAAATATTTCTCACCGAGATGTTTCTTCTGTCGCCGATCAGCAAGACAATAAGATTTTGGGGAGATGTCTCATAGACTTACATTATGTCCTACCGAAAGTTGTCCTTCCATCTTGTGTGTCGTTGTGACATTTCGATGTTAGGGAGAGGTCCCACGGACTATACTTCGTCTTACCAAGATGTGTTCCTTAATGTATTTTCCAATCACTAAGACACAAGAATTCTCTCACTAATGCAACAATACTTCGGCATGACAAACATGTCAGCAAGACTACATAACCTCATTCTGAAAACTTTTGATAGAATCCCTTCGCGCTTTGTCGGTGAGACTAGAGCCACTCGGTAAGACATTACTCTGATGCACCCTAGTCTTACCAATATGTTATTTTTGTTGTCGATCAGTGAGACATGAAACATTCGGTGAGACCTTACTTCAATAACATGACTCTTGCTGATAAACCATCCTCATGCATCAGTTGGTGAGACAATGTAACTTCATTGTGACTCATCCCAACAAAGACCCTCTTGCCGATATGAATCTTCTGTGGCCAAAACAATTTTTATGTCCTACCGATAGGTGCCTATAAATGAATTCTGATCACTGTGATACCAAAGAAGTCTTGCCGATAATCTGCAGCAAAATATATCAACAAAAAATGCAATATGGATTAGGAGACCCTGATAATCCTATGTCGATATGGACCATAATGTGAAATATTCAAAACTAGATGGATTTTATGAGACAATATGGCCAAATATGGGGAAAATATGCTCACTGTAGGACTTATTTGGAAAATTGTGAGTATGAACAACATGTAAAATCATCATAATTTTATGGTTCTAACATTGACAAGAAAAAACTCCAAAAATTTCTGCTAGGCAAAAGAGACTTGTAGAAAAGACAAACTTCCACCAAGCAAGAGATTCTTGTCATTGGGTAGCATTGAGATGCATGGCCCATGGATGTTAAAAATGTTGACTAGATAGGGATGTCCTAAATTTTTTTCCAAGAAAAAGGAGATTCGTGACTCTGGCCAAAGGAGAACCTCATAGCCCAACAAAACTTTTACCATGGGAAAATTGTTTGCAATAATTTCCCAGTGAAGAACAAACTCGCAAAACAATAAGATTCCACCAAAAGTCTTGTGGAGGAATAAACTTATTCCAATGAATAACTTCTAACAACAAAATAACTTGCAAAAAAGAAGCAACTTCCATTGGCAAGGAAAGCTTGTGAAATAGTAACTACTTCTACCAAAGGGAAAAATTTGTTGAAAGAAGATTTCAAAAACTATAGAAACTTCCACTGATGAAGAATGTGAATCTGCCATTCGAGAAGGCTCATACTTGAAAAAAATGGGTTTGAAAACAAACGAAAAGAGCCTGCAACAAACTTCCTTCACAAAAAGGACTTTCAATTCAAAAGGGAAGCTTGTGGCCAACAAAGAATAGTGAAGAATTATGGAGCAAGTATAATCAAGTATAGCTAAGGTTATATGTTGTTTAATATTTTAATTATGGTACAGTAAAAGGAAACCTATCATTATATGGGGGAGAATCTCAAATAACTGGGCCATTCTAGAAATCATGAGTAAGGTAGGCTCACCATATTTAGTCAATGTTGCTTTCTATGTAGTTTGTGTGGGAAGCTACTCATTTTGTTATATATAAATTTTACCTGTATGTATCTATTTACCCCTATATATCTATTTTATTTGTATATTAATATAACTATATTGAATAATTTTACATCTTTTGGAGAAGAGTGTCCATACCTTTTGTATTCATAAGCGAGTTTGGGTGTGCAAATGATCTCATTCATCTTAGATGCTTAACCTTTTATTGAATATATATACTATGCTAAAACTATTTTTCCTAGAGGTTTTTCCCTATCATTTATAAGCAACCAAGGAAAATACTAGAACCAAAAACAATATTTTAGATGCTTAAAATGCACTCATTTCACATACCAAACATTTTAGATTTAAAAGAAATCATAAATGAATCTGATATACAATCCTGGTTGTGACCTATGCTCAAACCCAAAGCAGCCAAAATTAAAAATTAATCTAAAGGTTTCATAGCACTCACCTCAATATCATGCACATACTCATTGAATTTAGCATAATCACTGTCAACATTGTCCTAAAGTTGTGTAGCTTTGTTGAGAGCTCTATTGACAAGGTCTTCTCCTTTTCATTCTACTTTCATATAATTGTTCTGCAACTATAAAAACATATAGAGTATAAGACAATTATGAAGAGCTCAACAAAGAAAAAACAACAATAGAGAAAGAGTATGCAAAAAAATGATATAGTTGAGAATCAAAATATTGAGGAATAGCCTCTTACCTGATCTAAATCTATGGAATTATTTTCATTACATGCAGAAACTATAGGCTTAATAGAGGCAGCCAATTGTGAAACTTTCTTGGTGAGACCATGTAAGCAACTCATTATATGTTGGTACCCTTCATTTGAGTTGACATGATTTGGAGAGGCTCTTACTGGGCATTCAAAAAATGGCAGTGAAATCTCTATTGATGAACTAGATTTCCAATTCATACTACTCTTAGATTTAGTACGATCTAGTATTGCCATATAATTGACAATATCTTCTACTCCTGCTTCTCTATTATTGTTTTCCACCTAAAAACAATGTCAATTTCAACATATAGTCAGTTCAATAAAAAATTGAATTAAATAACACAATGTAAATAGAACCAAAAATCCATACACTTACTCCAAATTTGTCAATTTTGGCCTGCAACCCACCTCGGCCAAATGTATATGCAACCCTCACATTATCTCTTGCTCTCTTGCCTCTATTACTCTTTGTCAAATATTCTTCAGAACACATAATTTCTTTCAATGCCTCCCACTGTTTGGGAGATAGAGTGGATTATAACCTCGCGTTTGCCTCCATGATTTTTTTTTTGCAATTGTATCTAAAATTGTTCATCAGAAGTCTCATCTTGTGCTTGTAATATTTTCTATAGATTTGTCCACCAATAGTATCAAAGGAATTTTCCATTTTTTGTGTAACATATTCCACATTTCGTGGATCTTGTTGTGCAAAATTTGATTTACAAATATCCAAATGGGCCCTACATCTTACACCCAACTCTGAGGCCCACCTTGCAACATTTTTCCCAATGGGTTCACCATCTCTTGATACCTCAACCAAGAATGGCTTCTTCCCTTCTAATATTCTTTCTTTTGCATTCCTCTCTATAGATCTGTATAAATCTTGACTCAATCTTTGTCTTTTAACAAAAGCAGACACATCTTCTGTTGAACCACTACCAATATTTCTAGCTGATCCACTAATTCCATCAAAACTTGTAGATGCAACAGGTGCACTCTCTAGCACATCAGATGCAAGCAGACTCTCTTCATGACTTTCATTAACTGAAACTTCATGCTCCTTGGCCAAATCAGGTGTGGCATGATTAGGTAGATCAGTACTAGTCTCCCTAGATTTCACTTCAAACACATCCTTTATGTGTTGGCTTCTACGAGCTGGTAGCATTGTATCTTTACTTTCTTTTTGTTTTTTCTCTGCATTTTCTCTACACTCTTTTTCTTGCCTATAAAATAAATAAAAAATATCATATCATGTCTTATATACATAATCTCTTGCCTATAAAATTTCATTAAATGCTATTAAATAAATAATATACTACTTAGTGGATTTACAACTTGCCTTTTTGTCAAACCAATACGCGATAAATATTCATTATTCTTGGCCACACGTTCTTCATGAAAGCGCTCATAATCTATCATTGGAATTTCAGCATTATTATCACTATCATCTAATTTGTGCCTTAAATTCTTTTTCCTCATTTCCTAATGTCCAAAAAAACAATAATGTATAAATTAGCAACTTGATACAAGGATAATTAACCGTAACAGAAATTGCATAAATACAAATTTATGAGGTCTCAGTTTTAATGAACAATCATTAAAAAATGAAGGAAGTCTAAAGCACTGCAAACAACAATAGTCATTAGATGTTGTGGGTATTTCAATCAATGGATATTAAATAATGGTTCCCTACAGAAATGCCAATTGCATAAAAAGCTTAGAAATGTATTTGAATCAATCCATCAAATCTTTGGATTAGAATAAGGAGTCCTTCACATTGGATGCAGATTCACCATTAGGTCAGTGATAAATTTGGTGTTCCTGGTCTTTTGGCTTCATTCCTCTATTATTTTGTTTAATATACAATCTGATCTTTGTGGGCAATGTGCAGTTATATCTAAGTCTTTGTGGGATTAATGGGTTCAGAGTGAGGCAGATGCCCATAATTTGTTTACATCAACACCTCCTTCATCTAAAGTAGCAGAGCTCACATAAACTTGGGATATCTACAGATTGCAAATCTCATTATCAAATATTATCCTAACTGTGAATTGGCATTTTCTGGATTTGATATAGATCCATAGCTTGATTCCATTACTCTGCTACTTAGCTTGCTTAAGGTGATTAGCTCATAGTTGAATTCTTGAAGCAATATCAAGGTTTCAAAGAATTCACCTACAACTGAGTAGCTAATGCATTATACATATCATGGTATACAATTCCTCAAGTGAATTTTTCAAGAAAAGGGCAATGAGAACATGACAGAGACTACATATGGGATTCTAGATGACTTGGTTGTCACATCAAGACCAAATGCAGTAGCTTTTCCATGGCAGTTTCTTAACTACAAAGGTTTTCCAATGAAGATGACAAATAAAAATGTGATAATGGCAGCCATTGGAATTCTAGGTGACTTGGTTGGAACCAGGACCAAATGTAGAAGCTTTGCTATGGAAATTTGGCTTCTCAAAAGGTTTTTCCAATACGTGCTTTTCATCCAGGGATCAGTTGATCAAGAAAGCAGCCAAATGGGTTGAGATAACTATTTTTCAAGTGATATGATCCAATTTGTCCAAGAATTCTGAAACTCCATAGTCATTTGGGTTCATCAAGTTGAAGATATATGTGATGGTTTAAACATCTAAGGATTAAAGATATTTCATCAGAAGATTTCTATTCATTATTTTTTACATTATTCTACTCCAAGTTCCACGAACTGCAAGTTTACAAAAAGAGAATACACTCTTCTTTCAAAGACAAGAAAAACTGTGTTGGACAATATGTAGCTCCACGAGAATAAAAAAATATTTGTAGTGCCAAAAAAATATATCAACTAATACAACATAAATTTCGTGCAACTTAACACTTCACTACTGCAAACCAACAAACAGATCTTTATCAAAAAACTATTTATGATATTTTTCACTACTGACACTTTTCCTAGATAATCCCTCCATCCTCTAGCACACAAACAAGTATTTATCAACAGTCCATATAGGTCTGTAAACTAGTGAGAAATGGAGTAAAGAACATTATTTTTCATATTAAATTTTCACTATAGCATTAGTATAACCTGTGATACAGTGAATAGATATTTCCAGGTAAAAACATTTGTGGAAACTATTGAATGATAATTATAGCATGGAAGGCCTTCAAACAGATGTCATATATTCATATGTAAGAAACAAGGACTTGAATTATAATTAAAATATATGCCAAATTATTTGTTCAGAGATTAAAAATTTAAAAACCAAAAACCAGTTCCTGGAAGAAAAATTACTCGTGAGAACTGTGTGTCTCTAAAAGAAATCCTACAAATAGGATTTTAGCAATGCTATACATGAATCAATAAAGCAAACAAAGAAAGACCCAATAAGAACTATACCTAGATATTTAGTTCACCATGACATTATTAGAAAGTTAAATGAGTGGTTCTGAATTATTCTTTTTTATTTGGGCACAAATTTCCATATTCAGACTATTTATATAACACAATTTTTAACTCTACTTACATTCTTGTGAAACTTTGAACAACAAACAAGAGAGAAGTAGAAATATTATTAGTGTTTTAAGGCTTAGTGTCTAGGGTTTGTACATCTTGATTCTTAAGTTGTTGACATTTTTTCTATTATCTGCAAGGTTTAGAACATTACTTGGTTGGAAAATTTTCAACAAAAGAAAGAGCTGAGAACTTTGAACAACCCCTACCTTTGCATCACATACTTAATGAGTGAAGGTTTTGTTGTAATACAAATGCATGAAAATAGTACAAGCATTATAACAGTCATAGCCGTGAGTCAAAGTGCAGTGGTCAAGGACTATTATAACATCCTATCATAACAGTGGAAGCAATGATCCAGAGGAGCTATCAAGAAAAGATCATTGTTAAAGTAAAGCAATGATGGTATACATATTCATATTGCATTCATATTCATATTCATATTGCATCCTCATTTATTTATGTATGCAATATGAATATGAAAACATATTCATATTGCATACAACATTTATATATGAAAACATATTCATATTGCATCCTCATTTTTATATGAAAACATATTCATATTGCATCCTCATTTTTATATGAAAAAAAATTCATATTGCATTCATATAGCAACTTTTTTTGACATTAAAGCTTTGAAATAGGTATTAGTCTGAAGGTCCATGTCATTAAAACATAAAACAATCTTAAAACAACATAAAAGTCTTAAATAAAAGGTCATAAAATGGGGCTCATCAATAATCATCTGCATTGCTAGCAAGATCAGAATCCTGATCACTCGTGTCTACATCTACTTGATTTTATTCCTCATCCTCATTTGTGACATTCAATACATTCTTTCTTCCAATTTCTTCATTAGTAATCGAAATCTCTTCTTCAAATAGCCCCTCATTGTCTTCATCCACTTCTTCAAATGTTTCTTGTAAATTAACATATTGCCCATCAAGCATTACATCAACAACTTCCATCAATTTACGTTTCAAACGAGACTCTATTTAAATGACATATGACCAACCTGGGCTTCTTACATCATCAATTAGAAATGATTGGTTAATTTGAAGAGGGGAAACATACAACTTATCTGTCTCTGGAAAAAATTGTCATGTATTTGCACGTACAAATCCATACTCATCAAATTGCACTGCAGATGGTCGGATCCACTTACATTTTAATAATATAGGAATATTTTCACCAAAATCCACTTGAATAATTTCTTGGATGAATCCAACATAAAATTTCTTCTCAATTTCATGAAGAAATTCAGCACTAACAACACAATCACAATTTGTCTTTCCTTTGTCTTTTTCTTCTACTCTTAAATGACTACCATAGGCCCACATTCCACTAAAATGCATAGCCCATAAATGTGGAGATTGTGAAAGCTCACTTTCCTCTGTTGTTATATCTTTACCTTCTTCTTTTGCATCACTGATTGCATTAGCAATCCATTCTTCAAACTTTGGAAAATAATCACCTCTAATCAAATCATGACATCTGCGCTTTTGAGGTCGATGTTGCATCCAAGCTTGATTCTCTTCTTCATGTTTTCTACATAGAATAATGACGTACAAATAGTAAGATTAATAATATAAATGTGTAAATGCAATTGAGTAAATAAATTATTGTGTAATTTTTGTTACCTCCACCACTTATCGAACGAAGATGTGTTTTGAAGAATAAAGGCATGTATTGCAATTTTGTCTTGATATGATAGCTTGAAGCGACATCCATTGCCTTCTAATACTTCACCTACAACTCTCTCATGTTCATCATCATCCCATACACATTGATTGACATTTTTTAAATCCTTCATATATTCTATGCAAAATCCCATTGCCTCTTGCATTGAATATCCCTCAGACATGCTGCCTTGTGGTTTTTCCCTAGTACGAACAATTTTTTTCAAAACCTTCATATATTGTTCTATAGGATACATCCATCTCATTCTTACTAGGCCACAATGCTCTAGTTCATATTGTATTAAAGATTGTTGGTGGAAATTCTTGTTACAAGAAATAAATGACTTCAACAACCTCCTCCCTCAAACTATCAAAATTCGAAGGATCTAATACATGTAAACTCATTCTCTTTAATATTAGGCCCAACCTTATAATTTCCAATCTTGGCCCCTTTTCCAAACTTGATATATTTACCACAATAGGTAAAATATTCTCTATTATGACATGATAGTCATGGGTCTTGAGGCCTCTTAAGCTATTAATGTCAGTTTGTCTTCGGATGCTGCTACTTACATATCCAATGGGAAAGCAAGTCTGAGACATCAACTGTAAAAATTGTGCACGTTGTTCCTTTGTCCAAACATAAGGAGCACTAGGTTTTTTATATTTTTCATTATCATATTTTTCAACCCAAAGATTTCGGCGAATCTTTATTTCTCGGAAGTCTTCATGTGATGAAATAGTATCAAAAGCACCAAAAAGAGTTTCTATAATACCATAAGCTATATTTTTCTTAGTATGCATAAAGTCAACAGTATGCCTAATGGCTATATCCTTAAACTATGGCAACTTATACAATATGTACAATTGTTTTACACTGCTTTCATTACATGGATCATATCTACTGCCAGCAATCCCATCATTTTCAATAAATGACATTCTTTATTTTCCATTCTCAACAATGTAATCACCTGTTATTAGCAATGGCGCTTCACGATTCTCTTCTTGACCATTGAAACGTGTTTTTTGTCAATGATATGGATGATCCATTTTAAGGTAAGCACGATGTCCACAATAAATACACTTACACAAACTTCTTGAGTGCCTCACAAAATCCTTAAAGTTGCAAGTAGGACATCCATGGTATCCATGAACAGAGAGACCAGACAATGTGCCATATGCAGGAAGATCATGAATTGTAAACAATAAAGAAGCTCTTAAAGTGAATTTGATTGAATGACCATCCCTTAAAGATTGAATTGCTTCAATTCCTTTCCATAATTCCATTAGCTCATCATATAATGGCTCTAGATAAGCATCTATTGTATTTGAAGTCACACTTCTCTTTCTTCGTATAATCAATGATAACATTAAGAAAAATGGTTTAGTTGCTAACCATGCAGGCAAGTTATAATTTATTAGAAACACTGGCCAAGTTGACCATTTAGTACTTTGATCTAAGAATGGGTTCACCCCATCTAGAGCCAAACCCAACCTTATATTATGAGGATCTTGAGAAAAATCAGGCCATCTGTTATCAAATTCCATCCACGTCTTAGAATCAGGCACATGTCATTGTTTTCCATCAGTGCTCTTATTTTTGGCATGCCACTACATAAGTTCAGCAATTTCTCTACAACTATACATTCAGAGTAATCGTGGGATTATCGGAAAGTGGCGAAGAAACTTTCTAGAAACCACAGCTGATTTCAACCCTTGCCTATACCTCACTTCATGATATTTTGGACATTCACTCTCATTTGCAAGATTTTTGTGAAATAATACACAACCATTCACATGTGTGGATGTTTTCATACCCCAAGTCGAGCTTACTGATTTTCTTTTTACATTGACTTTGTTTTGTTGGCAATGTGGAGTCAGCTGGTAACAATGAACTTAATAATGCCAATAACTGATCTACAATCTCATTTGTCCAGCCATGTACCACTTGCAAGTTAAGAATTTGAAGGATTGTTTCCAAATGACTTAACTTGCAATTAGCATAGATAGGCTTTAAAGCGTCCTCCATTGACTTGGCCCAATCATCATTTAGACCATCATTCAACATTCTATCAACTTCAAACCCTTCATCAAACATTTATGTTTGTTCATCTATGTTTGGTGCCACTTCATCTATGTTTGTTGCCTCTTCATCTCTCACAGTCTGTAATTGTATCATATATTCATAATAATTGTAAGCCCAAGGGCTTATACCACTATGCCCATATCTTATCATATGTTGATAAATCATATTTCTTTTTTTCACTTTTCCACTAAGAAAAATTTTTACATGGGCATGGATATTTGTCAATGTCCCTCTCATCAGCTACTCTCTCATCATATGCATGATATTGATCAATAGTCAACCTTTGACACTGATCCATCTATAATATTGTGCATTCCAGTATTAATTTAGTTTTTGATTTAAAGAAAAAACATAAATTTGAAAATAGAGATGCCAAAACATTGTTGAAAGAAGTCAATTTTAGTAGAGACCATAACAAAAAGAAGAGGATATAATGAGTCATTGTTCTGAGATCTATCTTACATTCATTTGAAGTTTACCTACTGAGAATTGAATATATCTATTTTTCCTATCAGCTTACTTTCGGCAATGAGGGTTTCGAATTACCTCTAAATTCACTACAGAGGGCTTTGTTGACTTCAAATTTGTTGCAGCAAACTCCGAATTCCTTGCCCTCCTTTTCAAAAGTCTCCAATTCCTATCCAAACAAGCTTTATCACCCATGCAAGTGATTCAATACCTGTCCACGAGAATAAAAAACATCACCAACAATCCAATTTCATTCCCATGCCAACAATTATACATTTTACAAGTTGTCTGACTTATAAATATAGACAAGTTATGTAAACCACTAGATAAATAGCATTTAAAAGAAATAAGAAACGGGGTATGGAGATTCATGAACATATAATAAGAAGTGGATATTAGTCTAATTTTGTTGTGACAAACGCTCTTCTAAACATGTATGCAAAATGTGGCAGCTTAAAGATGGCATGTAATGTGTTTGACAAAATTTCTGACCCAGATGTAATCTCTTGGATTAGCATGATTGTTGGATATGCACAACAATGATCTATTGATGAAGCCTAGGGTTTCTTTATAGAAATGTCTCAAAGAGATGTGATTGCATGGAATTCCATGATTGTCGGGTTTTTACATAATGGGCTTCTTAATGAAGCCCTGATAGTCTTTATGCAGGGGGTAGAGTATGAGTTAATCTTGATGTGAGTTGAGATGAGGATCCTAAGATGAACAAACTTCTATTGCAGGCATTGTCATAATAGAGGAGCCAAGTCAACATGTACCTCCAACAATGAATAATTTTAAGCAATAACATGTTTATTCAGAGGTCATTTCTTCAAACAAGAACCTAGTAATGGAAAATGACAAAAAACATTGTAGTCTTGTAAGGGATATAGAGGTGGATGATTTTAATATGATGGATGTTGACAACACAAATCTAAGAAAAGAATAACAAGAACAAATACATAGTCCAAAATCAGCAGAATCAAACACTAAGGGCATTAAAGAAATAGAGGAAAATGAGGTGGCATCTAAACATTCCTTGATGGATTCTCAAAAACAAGAGCAAAAAGAAAAATTCACTAAGAAGAATACTGCTACTTCAAATGGGAAAAGAGCTAAATTCCCCCATAAGGGAACACACATTCCATCAAAAAAACCATCCAATGTTACATCTAGGACATCAAAAGTTCGGGTTTCATCAGTGATGCAGAGTTAGGAGGATTCAAAACACATCTCACAAAACCTTCAACTTGCCTTCCTTTGACACACTTAATTCAAATATATTTCTCTCAATATCAACAAAGATCAAATTCTTTCACTATTGCCCTTAAATACACATCATGGCTCTTGGTTCAAACACTCAAGACTCCAAAACAGAGAACAAGGCCATATTCCTCTTGTAGTTACTTCATGACACCATAAGCAACTCCAAACTAGTTGTCACAAACCCTTTCACCAACTTCAATAACCCAAATACAGGAACTTTCAAAGATAGACTACCCAAAATAACAATTAGGTCTCTAGGCTACAATGCTCATCCATCCTTAACTCCCAACAACAAGGACTCACCACATTCTTCAACTAGATTCAAAAACAAACAAGTCTCCTTAAAAGAACACATTTCAACAAGTTTTTATGTCCACTCAACATATGAGACTCCAACTATACACACTGTCCTAAACAGGACTGTGTTAACACTGCCCTTCATGAACAATAAGTAGACAAGGGCTTCAATCTTATCTACACACCCAAAATCTATCAAGAAAAGGACTTTCATACACCATGGAAACCATCAAAACTCGTTGACTCTCAAGTTGGACCACTCACCCAAATCAAATCTCAGTAATCTGCCCCAAACACTGGTTTTTACCAGTCTGTCATGAAACATAGTCAAGACCATTGAAAGATACATGCTTCAAGCTTGTTGTTATTAACTAAACTCAACTGTAAAGGGATCTATTTAAGGAACTTGGCTTGCAACTTTTATGCTATGCATTTTGTTTGTCTTTTTTCCTATGTTTCCCTGATCACTAAGTTGGAATGCTTCGGTGATTTATCAAACAACAGTTTTGTTCCACTGTAAGTTGGAGAATATTTTACCATTCAATGACCAAACTAGGTGAATGCAACTTTATAAGTTTAGGCACCAATACCAAGCATAAAAATGGCTAAAGCCATTGTCACTTAAGAAATAACATAAAGCACCTTAGTAACAAAAGTCCTAGGGAGCTTACCATCATTGACACATGTTTGAGTCATGTTCTTCCTCTATGTTAGTGGCAGCACTTCTAGGTTACCCGTAATCCATTATAAAAAACATCTTTGATGTTAGTGGTGGAAATTTCCAGGTATCTATAGTCCCCCAAAAGCTCCCTCCATGTTAGTGGCAGCACTTCCTTTGTACCCATAATCTTAAAAAATAAAAAATGAACTTTTGTGGAAACTTATATTGAGTGATATTGATACTTAAGAGGCACATGGGAGTAGACATTTTCATATGTATCCTAAATGGAATTCAAGGTGTAGTTTCAGAGGCATCCTAAGTGGAATCTAAGGCAAAGTTACCTTAAAAGAGGTAAGGAATTGAGTCATGTCTCACGTAGAGGTCGGTTGCAAAGAGAAGTGACAGGTCGAATGTTAGAAATAGTAATGGAAACTGGTTTTGGGACATTCTCTAGTAATTTTTATTCTCCCTATCAATATATCCATATAATTACAAGGTGTTGTGGTCAATTGGTAGGTTGAATAAGCCATATATTCTAACATCCAATGGCAACCATCTCATCAATGAACAAGGTTAAGCACCTTTCAATGGAGTGACAAAAAAAAGTAAGAGAGGACCTACTGCAAACCTTAAAAAAATAAAATATTGTTTGTTCTCCATTTTGTAAACAAAGGAAATCTAAAGCCATGTGACAATCTCATTACAAATAGTCCACACTAGCAATAATTACATCAAAAGTTTGCAGGCTTGTGTAAAGGCTATACTAGGCAGTGCTCAGAGGTAGAGATTGAATAAACTGTAGATAATTTTTTGTTTATGATCCTGTTTATTTTATCATTTGGTGGTAGAAAATTGCCGAGGTATGCAAAATGCATCTGCAGGGAAGAGATTGCGAATGGAAGTTCTTGTAGACTCCCTAATGCTAATTTGAACCTCATTTTTGTTAGCAACTATAAAGTTAAAAACAATAATGTTAGCCATTGTTTCATGTAGTTGATGTAATTGTGAGTGGCATTGACCTACCTATTGTCTTTATTTATGTGAGCATAATTTTTTCCTTTACTTGGTCTAAGACAATTAATCCCCTGTTCTGACATAATAGGTGTGGTAGCCCATGTGGAGTTTAGGCGCCATCAACAATAAGTAAAAGTGGAAAGTTTAGAGATAAGCATATCTAATGCTTTGCAAGAAGTTCCTGGAATCTCTTTTAAGAATGTGCTTTGCACAAACCCAAGCTATATTTGCTTTCCTACTAAAATATGTCTATGTTGACTGTCAATAGATCCTCTTCCCATTGAATATTTAGCCATAATTATCAACTGACAAGAATATTCCACTTTGACAAGAATACACTATTTAATGGTGTTAAATCCAAACCACTGTCTATTGATTGTTCAATACAGATTGTAATGTCAAAAGGCCCTGACATAATTTGACTTATGCTGCACCACAACCCTTGTTTCATTAGATTCTATTTAAAAAATTTATTTGCTTCCTCTTTCATAATAGAGTCCTTTGGAAATGTGTTTGCATTTTGTAACAATCTACACAACATTGCAACTACTATCTTGATCTTGATCTGATCTTCGACAACATCAAAATCACAATTATCCACCAACTTAGACCGATTTGTACAAGCCTTACTCATACTTACTCTATTGGTGGGCAAAGCTCCAAATTTTGATGGGAAAAGTTGCATGTGGCCCTTGGCCACTTTTATAGATCTCAATTTTACCTCAGTATGGTAAACATAGGATAACACCATAGCAACACCTAAGTTCCACTACCCAATAGAGAGAAAAATAAAATAAAACAAATAATATTGATTTTTTAAATATTTTTATTTTATAGTATCACAAAATAATGTACTATCAAACTAAAGCATGCAATGGGAGGATGCTAGAAAGGCTTGCTAAGTTTGAATTTGCAACTACGTTTGTTTAAAAATCACCTGGGGCACTTCATACCAGTGATTATTTTTGTGAGTTGCTATTCTTTGTTCTATTCAAGAAATTGAAAAGGTATAAGAATATTGTTTGTAATCGATCTCATTAGCTCTCAATGTTGGCTGGGTTTAGACTAAAATTGGATTAACAACAATAAGTTACTTTGAATAATAGTCATATATGTGCTTGTATTCTATAGAGAAGGCTATTGCCCTGGATATTTTTAGTTTTTAGTAGTTTTGATGGTAATTCAAATATTTATTCAATACATCTGCACAACTTCCACATTGCAACAATAACTTTGGCAGAACTTGGATTAAATCCAATTGTTTTCTATTGTTGAATGAAGCACTTTGGAAGTGTTCTACATACAACATTTAAGGTTGAAGTCATTGCATTCTTAAAATAAACCTCTACAGATTTTTTTTAAATCATAAACTGGCCTAAGTAATTTTATCGACTAGTGGCCAATGGCCCTATTTCTTCCATAAAATATATGTAGGCTACTGATCAATCATTATTTGGCTACAATCCAAGTGTTAAGTGCAACTTCATTAGCAAACTACATCTATGTTCCTCAAGACTAGTTGAATTTAGTACCAAATTATTTTAATATATCTTGGTTATTTTTTATTTTTAATATCATAATGTAGTCATAAATAGAAAATGATAATCAAAGTAGATGGATTTCCAGAAGTTAATACCCAAACCATGCAAAACATAGGCACTACAGACTCCATATGGAGTGTTTATGCCAAGCTAGGGAATAAATTGTATTGTATTGTGTTTTGATGTTGTGATGGCTCATTAACTTGCTTTTATTATCCTTGGACACCATTATTATTTCTCTCTTTTCGTCTAAGTGTAGCAACTTCTATTGAATTGGTGCTTGTAAAACTTGTAGGAATTTTTATTTTTTGAAATACTTGTTTGCGTTCACATAGTTATTGAACAACTTCCTATTGAAGAGCTATTTGACAGAATGTGGTTGAAAGGACAATCAACTAAATGTAAGGGAAATTTTTTAGGCTCCACAAATTAGTCATAAATGCAAAAGATTAGTTATAAATGAGTAAGTTTATGACAATCATTAATGGACTGTGTGTGAAGGGACAGTCCTTTAAAATTGATATGAAGTGGAATGTGCATAGATTGAGGGGTAGTTTACTATACTGTTATGAGAACATAGGAACCACCTTGCTCAAACATCAACAATAGTAACCCTACCTTTAAGACTACTTCTAACCTTTGAGTCACCTTAGATAGCTTTCACAAAACAATTTCTAGACACTTTGATTCTGTGATGGAAAACATCTTGGAGACCTAATGCCCTTTTAAGACTCTATCCCAACTTGATAGCCACAAGTCATCATTTATAGATACATACAAAAGAAATCATAAAACAAGTGACACTCTTAACAATCATTAAGGAAGACAACATATTGAAAGAGACAACATATAAGAGGTTGAAAGCATAGGAGGCAGATTTATAGATGGTGTAAGCAAGAATAACAATTCACTATGCAATGAAGACAAATCTGGGGAGACTCTACACACAGGAAATCAAGCATAATGAGGCTAGCGATCAAGAGATAGAGGATGACAGTCACATTGCAAAATATTCAATAATAGTGATAAGAGATTGTAAAGTTTGGACAGTCAAGATGAATTCATGTGGAAAGAAATAGTCAAAAATATCATTCTAATGCAAAAGTATAGTCCAAGAATGGCAAGGAAGGATGGGCATTGCCAACTAATGAAGGAAAGAGTTCAGGGACAGACTTCAAGCAAAGCAATAATGGTTCACCTCAAGCAACATGAAGACCCTAAAAGCGTATCACCTTACAAGCAAGGCATATGAATTTTTGAAGATTACAATAGTCTATAAGCAAAGATTCAGATAGCATTCATCAATATTCTCATGAGTTGGGTCATTTGTTAGAGTATGTGTTCCTAGAAATGAACACTCACCATGAATCTATTAAGAGGTAGCATATCAAAGTTCACAGTCACCTTTCATGCCAAAAAAGTTACTGATTTTGGCTTCAGTACGAGGCAAAGTAATGTCCCTATTCTTCAAAAATGCTAATAGGACCTAATGCAAATGCATATGTAAGTAATTGAATTGTACTTTCTCTAAATTTTTTGGAACAACTTCCTATTGAAGAGCTATTTGACAGAATGTGGTTGAAAGGACAGTCAACTAAATGCAAGGGAAATTTTTAGGCTTCACAAATTAGTCATAAATGCAAAAGATTAGTTATAAATGAGTAAGTTTATGACAGTCATTAATGGACTGTGTGTGAAGGGACAGTCCTTTAAAATTGATATGAAGTGGAATGTGCATAGATTGAGGGGTAGTTTACTATATTGTTATGAGAACATAGAAACCACCTTGCTCAAACATTAACAATAGTAACCCTACCTTTAAGACTACTTCTAACCTTTGAGTCACCTTAGATAGCTTTCACAAAATAGTTTCTAGACACTTTGATTCTATGATGGAAAACACCTTGGAGACCTAATGCCCTTTTAAGACTTTATCCCACCTTGATAGCCACAAGTCATCATTTATAGACACATACAAAAGAAATCATCAAACAAGTGACAGTCTTAACAGTCATTAAGGAAGACAACCTATTGAAAGAGACAACATATAAGAGGTTGAAAGCATAGGAGGCAGATTTATAGATGGTGTAAGCAAGAATAACAGTTCACCATGCAATGAAGATAAATCCAGGGAGACTCTACACACAGGCAATCAAGCATAATGAGGCTAGTGATCAAGAGATAGAGGATGACAGTCACATTGCAAAAGATTCAATAATAGTGATAAGAGATTGTAAAGTTTGGATAGTCAAGATAAATGCATGTGGAAAGAAATAGTCAAAAATATCATTCTAATGCAAAAGTATAGTCCAAGAAATGTGTTGGACACAATAGGGTGCTTGTCTTGTGCTTGTCTTGTGTCCTATGTTACACAAATGAAACATGCAGTTTCATTTACAAAGTTAAAAGATGGTACACAACAATAGAATACCAATGTGGCCATTTCACATACCATAGGTAAAGGAAATACAAGTCATACCTGTGTCATGCATACAACTTTTGTAGGTATTTCTGGAGGTCCAAAAGTCCCAATTTGAAGTACAAGCTTCTACAGATATACCAAAAGAATTCTTTGCTTACCATACATGAATAAGAGACATAGAATTGCAATCGAAAAGCAATCCAAATCTATTTTCTCACTATAAAGATGATTCCCCAGTCTTACCTGTAAAGCTATGTGTTGTTGAGCCTGAGCTAAGACATTCTCTTGGTCTAGTTTTGGTTGACCATAGCTATGAGAAGGAAATAAGATGGCCTCAATTAGATTGTCAGAAGTATAGATTAAAAACAAATAATATAGATTCAATTGTATTATAGCCTCATGCATATCTATACTTGGTTGTAGCACGGCGAACAATCAAAGTTTTATCTCCCAATTTAGGGAAGCACATGCAATGTCTGTCACAGCTGGATCCTAATATTTTTGATAAAAGTAATTAGCATCTTGAATATGACAAGAAATAATGATGCTTGTGTCAAATTACTAAAAATTTCATTTCAAATAAAATTTGTTAAGAACTTACAAAAATAGCAGCATAAAGGCTCACCTGGTAGACGCAAAACCCATAACCTTTTGAATTCTTGGTATCTCTATCTTTACATTCACCTATACATTCACCTCTGTTGTATGTAAAATTTCAGATCTTTTTCATCTTGTCTACTATGATATCAAAAACAGACTTGAAAAAAAATGTGAAAATTTTAAAGGTTCTTATTTAAATTCACCATTCTCATAACTGAATTTCTTGTGTATTCGCAGTCACACCACCATTTAATGAAATAATTAGGAATGAATTTATAGTTGTCATTAGTAGGTGGAAAATTATTTTGAGAACACTAATTGTATCAATCTATTGAGATAAACAATGAAAATAGACTATTAATAGACTATTAATTTACAACAATCTATTTTAGAACGAGTTTGTTTTGCATAAAGATCTAGGGTTTTTAACAATATTACCTGTTTGCTTGCAGATGACCCACGGGTTGAAGAAAACGGAAGCTAGGGCATAATATTTTCTACATATCCTCATCATTAAAAAGCCAATACAATGACCACTTCCCGCCACACCCATTGTAAGCTTTCCCGCCAAAAGAAGTTGCATCTTGAGTGCAATGCTGCGGCTATAGCAGCAGATGAGAGAGCCAACTCAGAACCATCAAAAAGATGGGAAAAAGAACAGTTTTAATGGCTATAGTAGTAGACGCGAGAGAGAGCCATCGAAAAGATGAGAAGAAACATCAGTTTTAATTTTAGTAAAAAGGTGTGGGAAAATTAATTATATTTTTAGGGAAAATGTATTTTTTCTATTGTCTTAATTTGAGACAATATAAAATTAAATAAATAACTTAAATATGTTTAATTTCTATTGTCTTAATTTGAGATAATGTAAAATAAAAAATATAACTTAACTAGCAATTGCACCTTGATGTGCAATCAGTATACCGAAGAGGTGTGGATGGTAATTTATGAATTTTATTTATTTACTTATTTTTAGAGAGGAATGGATGGTAATTTATGAGTATATTGTTGAGTTAAAAATATGAAAGCTTTGTTTTTAAAAGTTGAAATTTATAATCTTCCATCTTATTTTATTTAGATTACATTAAACACAATGATATATATGTGAACAACATAATGTACGAAGTACAACAATCAAGATATTATCCAAGTATTAACAATGTAATATCATATAGATCAATAGATATTCTTCTTTCATGCAAAAGATTCTTCCTATTTTGAATATAAATCAGTTGGATCTATAAATATCAATTGTAGAACTCCACATGTGAACTTAGTATGCTGGCAGAAAATGATCAAAGAACCATTAGTATATCATTCAATAACATATAAAATATTATCTTATTTTTGAATGAATGTGATAAAATGAAAAGGATAGTCAAATTTTCAATAGATATAGGAAATGAGCAGCTTAATTTAAATTTTATAAGACTGAATAAGGACATTCATAGATCGTGGATGTCATAATTTTGTATTAGTGTTCATTCAAGGGTTTGAATTTGATAATGCCAATAATCATTCTTCTTCTTACTTTCGATGAGCTACCTATGGACTTTGTTGCATGCATGCATATCATTGAAATGTGAAGGCTAGTTTTATGCATAGGCTTGCAAGTTCACACACTCTAGAAATAGTTGTTAATGTGAGGTCGTACTGATCTACATTGTTGATATTGATTGTTGCCTTTTCAAGTGTTAGGCTTTGCGATTTGTGTATTATTAAGGCCCATGCCATTTTGAGTGGGATTTGACAACAGAGACCATGACTAAAAGGGGAAATAAGTACATTTTTTAGAATATTATTGTAATTTTATTCCAATATTTTATTCCACAAAAACAAAATATTTATTCCACAAAAACTATTAATTAGTAATTTTATTTGTAATATTTTATTATTAATTATGGCAAGCTACGATTGAAAATAAGGTCTTGACGAAGGTTTTAGAGTATGTTTATTAAAATGAAAATTATGGCCAAGATTTTAATAATGAGCACATTTATTTAGTCATTTTTATTTGTCTAATATTAGTCATTTATTTACTCATTTATTTAGTTATTTAGTTGTGATTTTACCCAATGACCAAATTAGTCACTTATAAATGACCAAATTAGTCATTTATTTGTCAAATTCTACTAGTGTTAGTCATGTGACTAAAACTTTTAGTCACATGACTAAAAATTTTAGTCGCGTAGTCATTTATTTGCCAAATTCCACTAGTGTCCTTATTGCATTGAGAAGTGTTTTCTCTATGTGAAATTATTCTTCTATCTTGTATTCTTTTTGTGGTAGTGAGCCTTGGATGTGAGCCTTTTTGGACAATGTGTCCTATTCTGGTAGTGATCCCTCTTGTATCAATTTTTCTATTACTTATATTGTGATCTAATCGTCACCATGGTTTTCCCTCATTGGGTTTTCCACATAAATCTGGTGCTCTCTTGTGCATGGTGTTGTGATTTCAGTTTCTATTATCTACATTTATGTTTAATCAAACTAATAGAATAAGGGTTTAATGAATGCTTGTGGATCTGATTACTGTTGAGGGTTTTGAAGGTTTAATTTTCTACAACTAATTCACCCCCTCCCCTCTTAGTTGTCTTTTTCATTTCAACACTTTCTACATTCTTTTGTCCTCTTATAAAAAAACCATTTATATCTTGATTATTATAGAATTTGTATTCATGATCTTCTCCTTGCTTTATAATAGACCCTCTTCATGTCATTCTCTCTAACCATTTATTCATGTTGGAGAAAAAAAACCCTATGCATCTTCTACCCAAAAACATGTATGATATAATATGTTTCCATTGTTTTCTACCCACAACCATAAGTTTTAAAAATAGTCTACTAGAGTCCTATGCACCTTCTACCCAACATCCTTTATGGTGAACTTACTAAAGAATTTTCATTTGATTATATTGTATAAATATTTTTAAGCATCGTCACTTTGTAACTTCAACTTTCAATCATTAGACTAGACTTGAATATTTCATTATCTAAAACCTCCTTCCACCTTTGTATTCCTCCAATATTTTTTTGTTTATTCTATAGCTTTGTAGTTAACTATCTATAATCAATACATTTTTTTCAACTATCTCACCTCGTAACTCCACCCTTTAATCATTAGATTAGGATTGAACACTGTTTTATCTATAGCCTTCTCCCATATTTATATCCATTTACTATTTCTTTGTATCTTCTCTTTCCTCTATGAATTGATACTTATAGATTTCACCTTCATTTGCAACCTTATCTCTCCCACTACTATAAATCCCTTTTCATAATCCTAGATAGGAACCTGTACCATGAAGCCACAACTACCAAAGTTATAATCTAGAATTTGATATCATTTTATACAATTTCCACTAGGGGTCTGAGCTAAGAGAGGCTTAGTGGTCAACACAACCCTAATCATTAATTAACACATAAAAATGAAATATTGACACATAATATACAAAATAAAATGTTTCATTTTTTAAATATGAAGGTTTTTTTATAGAATGGAGACAAAAAATAACTAAACCAAACCTTTAGTAATGCCAAAAACTAAAAAAAAAAAAACAATATGGATCTTAAGAGAAAGCACTAGTATAGTTTATCCTAAAATGTTCAAGAGAGTTAAGGTACAAAACAAGACCATTCATAGCATAGGCATGTTGAATCGACATGTTAGGGTTGATGGTGCAGCCCTACAACACACAAAATAAAAATTAGGCTACCTTGCAACTTCACATTGCATGCATTTGACGATTTTTGAGGTTGTAGAAATTTTTTTAATATGGAAATTTTTTTTTCAGCCTTCAAAATCTAACAAAAATTGTTGTAGAGAGGCCTCACGTGCACCTATAGGTTCAAACAAAAAGTTCATATGTTCCACCAACTTTGAGATATAGTGGATAAAATTTCAATAATTGTTTGCACTTATGGATCTTAAGAAAAAGCACTGACACAATGTACCTCAAAACGTTTGAGAGAGTTGGGATGCAAAATAGGACTATGCCTAACATATATGTGCCCCATTAGAAATGTTGGAACTGATAGTTTTTCCCCATGATTAACATAAAAAAATAAGGCTACCTTGCAACTTCACATTACATGCATCTAATAGTTTTTGGAGTAGCAGAAAAAAATTCACCAATGCCAAACGACTTGGAGATATGAAAAATTGAGAGAGGTTATTGTAGAGGGACCCTTTTGTGACCTTCTATCTTTATAATTTTTTTTTTTGAGTACCATGGTTTTAGAGAAACAACTTATCAAAGTTCGCTAGCTTTTGGCATTTAGGGATTTTAAGAGAAAATACTGACACAATGTAGTCTAGAATAATCAAGAATGTTAGGGTATGAAATAGGACCTTTCCTAGCATAAAACCACCTAATCATATGTTTTGGCACTATTTTTTTGGCCCCACAATGAATAGAACAAAAATTATGCTACCTTTAAAATTTCTCTTCAATGCATTTGATGTAACGCCCTACCACGAAACCCCAAAGGACAACACAACTAAGCAACAATAAGGGAATTTTTTAAAAAAAAAGTGAAATAACATATAGATCATACTATCAATTACATACAATGTAATCCACATGTACATTTTCACTTACTATGGCCTTTAGGGTATCATGGTTGCATTACAAACACCTCAATTAACCAATCTAAACATAAATCACAAAATAACTACAAAAAGAGCTCATTTACATCCACTGTATTATGTATGCACATATTTCCATAGATACAACACCATCAAAGATCATATATTACAATCCAATGAATACATATACAACTTCCCATACATGGGATAGATCATTACATTATTTACAAGTTTACATCAAAGCTTCCCTTATAACAATGAGAAGGGTACATCAAATACATGATAAGATACAACTGAAATGATTACATTACATAAAGTCAACACTATCTCAAGATTGGTACAACGTCAAGAATCTATGCACGCAGTACACACCATGCTCACGAACATCATCTGGAAACCCAATGGAGTGCATAGCATGTTCCACTTGACCATGTGGAAACCTAAGGTCCACCCCCCGTGCTAGGAGATGACAATGAGGACCCACTACACAAAAAAACAAGAAGACAACAACACGACACAAAAGGGATAATATGACTCCAACATACAAAGTAACAAAGAAAACATAAAGAAACAACTGCTTCTAGAGGTACAAGAACAACAAGGGGAAAACAAACAAGGCATACAAGGTTGTTATAGGGAGGATTGTCATCACATATTTTTTTATGGGTTACCCTAGCACAACCTTCCTAGGCTACTAGACCCCCATCCTGGGTTACCCTGGACACCTCTACCAGTCGTCGGACCCCCATACAAACTCATGCGGGATCAACATACCTTCTAGCTGGACCAGACAGTTGATCTTGCCATTCCAGGCCTTCCCACTCATCTCAAGCCTAAACAAGAACTTGAGCCATGAGTGAGGTATTATCTTGATTAATGTCAAATACCCAACCCCCTAATTTATTTTAGATTATTATTGATTAAGAAATTCTCAATGAGTTACCCTAGACCTGCCACTTTGTGCGTCAGACCCCCATTGAGAGCCACTCCCCCTACTAGCAACAAAAAGACTCTACATTCCACTCACTAGGTAAGCTAACTTGCACAACATATAAAACCACATGAATTATCACATAAAGCAAGGCATGCACCAACTCACACAAAGTCTCCATAGATAATAATTCCACGGTGCAAGGCCAAAACCCACATAATCATAAACCAAGTATAAAATCAAGTGTTCACAAAGAACCAACATGGAAAGCCAATCATAAAGAAAACTCTTTTTCCCCAACCTATCGAAGTCTAAACAATCACTAACACAATGCTTCCCCCATCAAAGTGGTGACAATAACATGATCTCACAATAAAAAAATAAACCTCAAAAATAAAAAGTAAAATCAATCGACAGGGCATCCAAGGGAGACCTCAATTTTCTCCTCACATGATACCCAACCACTAATTACCTAACAAACTTACGATTTAGCTGATAAACAACTTTAACAAAATCAACAACCATGTCAATAATAGTAATCAACCGATTCATAGTTCAATTCAAAAATCAATCTCGATAATCAAAATCAACTTAAATTCCAAAATCATGTACATAATTCAACACAAGGAATCAACCATCATTGCAATCATGAAATACACTATTTAAAGCAACCTCACAATAAACAAGCAATCATGAACAATCCATAACCAAGGCCATGAAGACATTTGCAACTCAAGTAATGCTACACATCAATTTAACAGTTAAGAACTTCAAGTAGAATTACAAGATAATACATTGGTACAAAGCTGAATATAATAAGCTAAAAACATACATTTGAAATACATAAAGAAACTATCTTTTCAATCAAAGGATACAAAATATAAACTTGAACCCTAATGTCTATTTAGATTACTTATTTAAAGAAGGTATGGAACTACCTATTCACATTTGATAAGAGTGTCGGATTAATTAATACAACTTTCAATTAATGAAGAGTAAACACCAAATATGGTTATATGAGTCAATGCATATAATAATATATATAAACAAATTATCTATTACATCAAATATTTAACAAGGAATATTGAATGCAGACTACAATTTACTATAAGTCATCGAATGAAAAGTAATTTATTACCAATCAAAGTACATGCTCACAGAACTGAAATGAATGCAATATATTATATATCAACCTAAAATATAACTTTCGAATACCCAAAAATATGAATGAAAGTATCAATTGCTACATTAAGCATATGATTCGAACTCCATCCCTAATGCATTTCACCCAATATCAATATAGAAGATGCATAAACACCAGGCACAAAACAAGAATTCCAAACAAAAAGAAATTGAAGTAGCAAATAAAGAGACACAAACCATGGAGGGATTCATATGTCAGTGATAATATTACTTACAAATATCACAAAAATTATGCCTATGAAGAATACGGTTATCTGTATGTAATCAAATACATCGAATATCTTAAAGTACCATTGATAGACTTTTAATGCAACAAATGAAATCTACAGGGCAAGAGGAACATGTAGTACATCTGCATATGGATGAATCCATTGCATGAGGCATTTCCATTGCTATCAACAGTGATAAAGAGAAAACAAGCCATCACTTCTTAGAGTTGAATACCCACATTTAAAATGATGCCAATATTATAAGAAATCTACTTCATCAGACTATAAAGAGGCAATGAGAGAACATAGGTTGTATCACTCTACAAGGAGATTAAATTTCCTCACATAAGCTCCGCCGCTCTCATACTGGCGACAGAGGCACAAGGGATAATTTTCAACACTGATAAAGCAAGAAATACACAAGTGAGGGGGCATCAAAATCTACAGGGTTCGTGTTTACCATACATTTTCAGACAAGCAACTCATCAAAGTTTTCCATTTTTTTGCATTTAGGGCTCTTAAGAGAAAGCATTGACACAATGTAGTTTGGAATGATTATGCATGCTAGGGTTCAAAATAGGACCTTTCCTAGCATAAACCCACCCACCTTGATATTTTGGCACTGTCAGTTTGGCCCCATAACAAAAATTATGCTACCTTGCAACTTTCTCTTCAATACATTTGACTCTTTTTTTAATGTGCGAAAACTTGTTGCCATGGCCAAATGACTTGTAGATATGAAAAACTAAGAGAGGTTATTCTAGAGGGATCCTACATGACCCTATACCTTTAGAAAAAATGTTTCTAAGTATCATGATCTTAGAGAAATATCTCATCAAATTTTTCCACTTTTGGCATATCCAAAAAATGATTTAGATTTGGATCACAAATTTGACTTCTAATCATCCTTAAAACATCTCTTTGATTGGGAGAGACCCTTATGTTATTCTTCCAAAATTATTCAATCAGGGATCTCAAGACTTCAACAATTGCTTTATATTTCTACGATAGTCTATTGAAGAATGTCCATAATTCATTGTTATTTGGATCCTACACTCTTTGATGCCTTCCCATGGCTCCCATTAGAGATTATCCACTTATTTTCAATAATTTACTTGTCTTTGTAATGAGGTGAGGTTTCTTAGTTTGATTGTTTACCATTATTGATGTCATGAAACATCGAGTGACATTACTATCTTTCGTGTGTGAGGTAGACCTCACATTCTTATATGCACTCATTAAATTATTTGTAATAGATTTATCACTTGAATCATCTAATGTTCTTAGCCCAAGAATCTTCATGATGAGCCTAAATTTTAATTTTCTTTTCATTTCAATAGATAGTTGACATCTTCCAGTCTCATTTAACTTCTCAAAAAAAATATCCATATCCTCTTAGAATATCTTTGAAAAGTACTCTTTGGAATCTTATCAACCATTGGTTTCAAAATATTAGCATCAATATTAATCAAAAACTTAGGATTTCTATGCAAAAACTCTAGGAGGTGTTCTCAAGGGTAGAGTTTCCTCAACATTAGGAATGTCAACAACATTGGGGATAGATGATGTACCTTCTACTAGAGATGAAAAGGATGACACAACTTAAAATTAAGATGTAAAAGATGGTGTACCTTCAAATTGAGATGTGGAAGATGGAGTGTCTCCAACTTGAGATGTGAATGCTAATATAATTTCAACATGACATGTTGTAGATGGTGTGCCTTCAACTTGACTTGTGGTAGATTATGTGCCCCCAACTTCAAGATTTAATTCTCTCATTCCATGGAGGTTTTCCATCTATTTCCTTTGTGATGCCAATTCCACATCTCTCTTACATTGCATGGATGGTTCATGTTCCTATTGAATAGGCATGTCTTCTTCTATGGTGATCAATTTCCTTCCTTCATGGAGTTGCCTCATTCTTTCTCTTTTTTTTGCATTCTCATCTTCATTCACATCCATTGTTAGAGTCTTTAGTCATTTCCTCAACATGATGATAAATTATACATGTATGCACCATTAAGCAAGGTTAAGAAAATTAAGTAATGTTCACTTCTGTTGACATGGACCACTTAAGGTGTGCACATATCAATGACATATTGACTAGGAACATGCTAACATAATCATAAATTCAAGTAAAAAAATAAAAAAAGAACAAAATAAAATGAAATTTATTACAATTGAACTATGTGATAAGGTGATAAGAATAAAACACTTAAGAAAAATAGAATGCACCTTAAAATTTTAGATTCAATATTACAATTTGCAAATTATCTCATGTTTTTTCATTTTTTCTCCAAACCTTTTTTTTTTTACTTTTTATGTAATTTATTGTGAATTCAATGTTGAATTCTATGAAATATAATAGGATTAGTAAAAATTATGAAAATAATGGGTTTATATTCTCAAATTTAAACAAAGAAAATCATAATAAACATTTAAATTCTATAAATGTGAAAATTTTACCTCATATAATCATTTTTTTCCTAAAAACATCAAATTTTCATCTTCTATGTTGTCAAACAAACAAAATGATGGTGGAAAAGTGATAGAATGTGCAAAATATGCTTGTTCATGATTCCAACACCATGAAAAAGTGTTTCTTTGTTGAATAATGTGTAGAAACTAGAAAAAATCAAAGAATATGAACTTGAAACATGGGCCACATGCCTATTTTTACTATTTTTAGTGCAGGCTATTTGGCACTCAACAAATTTGGTGAGTTCCAAATAATATTTATTGAGATTTTTCAACCTTTAACAAATTGGGAAATAAGAGAAAGAGAGAAGGAAAGGGAATGATGAGAGAGACAAATACACAAAGACCCTCAATTATAAACTAAATACACTATACCCTACACATCAACCCTAGATACCTTATACAATCAACCTCAAACCCTGCATCTTTGACCTATACCCTCAACCCTATAATCATTACCCTTTACCCTAAACTATACACCCTAAAAACTAAAATCTATACTCATACTCTTGACCCTATAACCCTATATTTTGTAAGTCTATGTAGTTTGTGTTATCATTGATGTTAATAGATATTTGTTGTTTCATTGATATCAAACTTAGAGATTCTTTGATTTGTTGCATTATGTTGTCATTAGTAGTCTCCCTGGTGCCAACCTCTAGTGTTTACTTTATAAGCATGTGTGTGGTTGACCTATTGTACTATAGTTGGTTTGGTTGTAATGAGAAAGTGTTGTAGATGATGAGATGATATTTGTGGTGTTTTGTTTCCAAGTGCTTTTAATAAAATTTGAATAAATGAGGAAACATTGTGGTAAAGAGTGTCCAATGTAGCAGAGTAGTGTTCTGGTTTTTGCTCCACATTTCTTTTGAATTGAAGATCTTCTTATGTGGTTTAGATATGTTGATAAGAGGATTTCAAAGGTATTATATCTAGATTTTTTTGTCCTAGATCATTGTGCAGAGAAAGTTGTGTTCACCAATGTGTGAACTGTGAAAGCAGTGTTGTCTGGGAGAAATGGTTTTGCTTTTCATTTCTCCATAGTTTGGTTTCTAGTCTTGTGGATCTAAGGGTGTGCTTACATTGCTCATATCTATCTATAGAGTGATTTGTTCAAATTTTGGTGCTCCGCAAGGTTAGATTCTTGAGTTACAGTATGTGGAAGGTTAACTAGATGTATAGGATAAATTTGTTGTTCAGGTGAAAGTTGTTGCAAATAAGTTTGTTAGATTTTAGGGTGTTTATGGAATCTTCCAGATTGTGTTTGAGTTTTTTTGTGTGGTTTGCAAGTCATCTTTGATAAAAGGAAGTATGTACTTAAATGATTAATGGCATTAACATAGCTTCGACCGACCTTGGGTGTTTACACTAATTACAGATATGCTTCGGTGTTTTTAGAAGTGTGGAATGGTGTATATGAGTGAATTTAGGTCCAAATTAAGGTGTGATGTGGTCCACTTTCATTTCTCTCCACTGTGGGAATGCTTAACTTGCCAACCTAATTTGAATTTGCATGGTTGAGGTGCATAGCTAACCTTGTAAATTGTTTTCAAAGTTGTGATGGGTATATATATGTGTTGAATTGATGGAGGATGTGTGTGTGATGTGAATTATGATGTGAAGTGTGAAATTGCAAAGTGTGATGTGAGATTTAACGCCTAAGACTACCAGAAGTAGTGAGCAGGTGTCTACGTTTTTTAGAGAGAGTGTGAATGTACTAGTGGTGCAATGGTGGAACTTTTCTATTGTAGCAGTGAGCCATTGGCAATGAACTCTTATTTCTTTTAGGCAATGAGCCTTTTGATAGTGAGACTATTGTATTCGGTGTTGAAATTAATTTATATTGTGAGCTAATCCTCACCATGGTTTTTCCCTTATTGGGTTTTCCACATAAATCTGGTATTTTGTTGTGTATGGTGTTGCATTTTTAATTTCTACTATTTACTCTCATGCTAAATCATTATAATAAATTAAGGCTAATTTGAATGTTAGTCAAGGTTTGATATTTTAATGAAAAACTAATTCACCCCCTCTCAGTTGTCTTATGCATTCAACAATTGGTATCAGAGAAAGGTTCCTTGGAAGAAAGCTTAATCACTTGAGGTAGATTTGGGATGGCACACAAGAAGGAAGATCTTCTTTTTGATGGATCAAATTATGCATTTTGAAAGACTAGGATGGAAGGTTTCCTTTTTTCGCTAGGATTTGGAGTTTAGAAATCTATTGAATCTAGATATATTGTGCTTGCAAATGGTTTGAGCACTGATGATGAGATCAAGGCCTATGAGAACAATGGAAAGGAAAGGTATGCTCTTTTTAGTGGTATTTCTAATACTAAACTTGTGAAATTTATGAATTGTAAATCTACTAGTGAGATCTAGAAGAAGTTGGAAAGTATCTATGAAGGAGATGATAAAGTCAAGCAAGCTAAGATGCAAAACCTAAAGATCAAATTTGAAACCCTATGGATTTTAGAGGATGAAGATATTAAAAGCTACATGCATGAAGTGGAAAAAGTTGTCAATTCCATTAGAGGCCTTAGTGGAAAACTTGAAGAAGATGAAGTAGTAAAGAAGGTACTAAGAACTCTACCTAAGTCTTATAGTTATAATTTTTTTGCTATTGAAGAAGTTTAAAATTTCAATCTATATTCTAAAGATCAGTTGTTTGGTGCGTTAACTACTTTTGAATTAAGAGAGTTTTGTCTTGGTGATTCAAAGAATGAGACTACTTTAAAGTTAGAAAAGTTGAAAAAGAATGAAGAATCAGATCCAAATGATATTGATGATGTAGAAGAAAACTTTATGAGATTGAAAAAGGGCTCTAGAAAATACAGAGGTAAGTTACCTTTCAAATGTTTGAATTGTGGAAAGATTGGTCATTATGCTACAAGATGTCCTATCAAAGCTTCAAAAGCTAAATTTAAGGAGAACAAAGGTAAATCAGTTAAGAGAAGTTATTGTGTTAAAGAAGATTCCAACATATTTCATAATAAATATAATTACCCTGACGATGAAGATAATGAATGCTTGTTCATGGCTCTAAATGATGGAACTAATTATGCTAACTCTAAGAGATGTATGAAGGAAAGTGCTCTAGAAATAGGTCATAATATTGAAGCAATAATGGTGATGTCTATTCATGCTAGAGAAGAGAAGAATAATTGGATCATTGATAGTCGATTCTCAAATCACATGACTAGTGATAAGAGTAAGTTTGTTACACTTGAGAAATTTGAACAAGGTCTCGTTAAGTTTGGTGATGATACATCTAATAAGATATGTGGAAAAGGTTCAATCAGTTTTGATGGAAAGCATAATATAGATTATGTTCTTTATGTTAAGGGTCTCTGGCATAACCTTTTCAATATAGGAAATATGTGTAGCAAAGGATATAACCTTATGTTTCAAGATGATGGTTGTGAGATCAAAAAAGGATCCAAAACTTTGGTAGTTGTAGGAAGAACATATGGAAATGTTTATTAGCTCAAGGGTGCTAATGGTATTTGCTTTATGACTCAATTTAATGAAATTTGGATATGGCATAGAAGAATGTGTCACATCAATTTTGATAGCCTAGTGAGGATCAATTCAATTCAAATTGTGAGAGATATGCCAAAGATTACAAAGTCAATAAATGTAGTTTGTAAGGGATATCAAATTGAGAAGCAAGATAGAAAGAGTTTCAAAGTCAAAGAACAATCTACTATTGGTCCTTTGGAGTTGGTGCATATAGACCTTTGTGGACCTACCAGAATAAGAAGTTTTCAAGGTGATAGGTATTTCATGCTATTAATTGATGATTATTATAGAATGACTTGGGTTACTTTTCTCAAAGAAAATTCAAAAGCTCTAGATTTAAGGCATTTAAAGCTATGGTTGAGAATGAAATGGATATAAAAATCAAATGTTTGAGATTTGATAGAGGTGGAGAATTCACCTCCAATGAGTTTAATATTTTTTGTGAAGTTCAAGGAATAAAGAGGCATTTGTCAGCCCCTAGGACTCACTAGTAGAAAAACAACAATAAATGACTAAAAAACCTACTAAAAATTGCATATAAATGACTGAGCTTGGTCACATGACTATTAATAGTTTATTGTCAATCATTTATAACATGACCAAATTTATGACTAAACTATTTTTAGTCATTTATTGGTTGTTTTGATTGATCAATTTGGTAGTATATTTAGTCATTAATTTAGTCATTGATTGTTGTTAACTGGTCATTTATTTAGTCATGGAAGTCATTTATTTAGTCATTGCAATCATTAATTGTTGTCAATTGTTAGTATATTTAGTCATTTTTATTTACCAATTTCCATCCATTGGTAGTTTATTTAGTCATTTTTATTAATCGATTTCCATCCATTGGTAGTATATTTAGTTATTTTAATCATTATTTTGCTTTCAACTGGTCATATATTTAGTCATATTTATTCACTAATTTCTATCAATTGGTTCTATATTTAGTCAATTTAATTATTAATTGATGTCAACTAGTTGTATATTTAGTCAATTTAATTATTAATTGATGTCAACTAGTTGTATATTTAGTCATTTTAATTGACTGATTTCCATTAATTGGTAGTAAATTTAGTCATTTTAATTTTTAATTGTCATCATTTGGTAGTTTATTTAATTGTTTTTGTTCACTAATTTTTTTCAACTGGTAGTATATTGATACATTGTTTATTAATTGCATAATCATTATATTTACTACTAGTTTAGTAGTAAATTTTTATTTATATGATATGAATAATTTATTAAATATCATAAATTGTATAATACAGAAATAAACATATTATTAAACTTGAATTAAAACATAAAATAAAATTTAAAAAATTACATAGACAAACAAGCTACAATATACTAGAAGTTAAAATATTGACTCAACATCATGATAAAAAAAAAGGTAATTTGCAATAAAAATATAATGCAATTTTGATGAACTGTAAGATGCTCATATATATATAATCAAAAATGTCAAAATCTAATAGTTTCCAACTCTTGCATATACACCTTGATAAAGATCCATGAACAACACTTTAAAACTACTACATAAAGCAGTGGGCCAAGTTGTCTAACAACTAGTACATAATAGATATCAACTATGTCATTTTTTGCAAATATTTTAGTGGCCAACATGTGAAGGTTCCTTCTTTCTCTTTCAAATAAAAAAATCCATCTATTTTGTCTTCATAAGGAAGGGGTATGTTACTTGCAACATTAAAATATTTACATTTGCATATCTTGTTCCTTTCAATTTGACTCCATCTACAATAGATAGTGAGTGAATCTACCCAATGCCCACAACAACACCATCAAACGGATCCAACACCCCAACTTTATCCCCTTCTTGGAGTTTATCAATACATTTATGCAACAAACAAAAAAAATTCATTATATTGAGATATAAAACATTTTATAACACATAAATAAAAATTCGATAAATATCAATAAGAAATTAGAAAATGACAATAGGAAACTTGAAATCATGCACCTAACCTATTAAACAAAATTTAACTTTCTGCTATTTGATTTAGAATCAATGTTAGATATAGAAGGTTTCAATATGTTAGGAGTCATGTGCCATGAAGATGTGGATGCTACAAGGACAACAAGTAATCACTTGATTGATGTTATTGAAGTTCTTAGAATAGAGGCTTTGAGAAAATATCTTTTGGATGAGCTCTAAGTTGTGATATATTTTGATGGGTCATATATGAACTATAGGCATTTAGCTATTCTATGTGTCACACTGACATATCGAGGTCATTTTATGGCTATTACTTGACATGGTATCAATTGTAATGATATAGGTCAAATGATGAGACATTCATTTGAGGACACTGTGGATATCCTTTTGGATGTTGTTGTTTTTGCAAAAGGAGAGCCTCTCAAGGGTGTTATAGAAAACATCATGCTTGGTTAGTTATATCAATATAATAGTAGGATTACAAGGAAATTCCATTCCTAAAAATACTAGAAACACTAACATATGAGTTTGTGCCTCAATAGGTAAGGATTCAACTTCTTTATGAAAAAAAATGATTTTTTTTTTCACAAAGCTATGTAAATTCCTTGGCTTTACATAGGAATTTGATCAAACAAATATCCTTACAACTTCTAAGCTTACAACTTGTTTGATCTTTGTATTAGCTATATTTGTCCCATCATTTTAAATCTATATACACAAGGTTTGATATTTTGGTTATGGTAATTACTTCCACCTATGATTTTCTTTTGACTTGAGTCTTTTACTCAAAAATATGTTTTCTAATACATTCTTATTTTTTTGTTGGAACAACCAAAGTGGTTGTAGATACAATCCCTTGATGAACTAAAAATGAAGCTAGGTCATGTGATAGTAATGGTACTTTTGGTCAAAATGTTTGAAAAGAGTAAAAAAGGTTTTGATTAACTCTAGTATAGACTTGTTATGCTTCTTAGGGTCAATGTCATTGTAATCTGGAAGTCTTTTCCTTTTCTCAAAGTGCTATATCTAGGAAAAATAATTTTTTGACAATGGTGGAAAAGTGTTGTCATTTTTTTTTCTTACAGATATATATGTAATGTCTTATGTCTTAAAATAAATAAATAAATTATGTTTTTTTTTTATTCTATTGAATGACAAAGAAGCAAGTTTTTACTCTGAAAAAAAACTAACCCATTGCATGGTACAAACAAATGGAGGGAAAAAATACAATAGTGCTAGAATGTATGAGTACTCCAAAAAGTGACATGGATTGGAAATGAAGTCCCCCCCACTGAGGACCATGACATCCCTGAACACAATGCACTAATACATTGTCAAAATCTATGTATGCACTCTATAGACACTGAAATTAGGTCTAAGCCTGCAAATTCAATTTCTTCATAATTTGTATTTCCATGGTCATGATTAAATAATGTTAATTATTTAATTATTCTCTAAAGTCCTTTCTCATCTATTAATTAAATAACTTTTAAGTATTTAATTAGGTCATTTTAACATTTATTCCTCTATTAATTAAATAAACTTAATTATTTAATTAATTCATATTATCTTTATTCAAATCCTGATTAATTAAATAAATGTTCTTTATTTAATTACATCACTAATTAACTTTATCCTCTTTATGAAATTAAATAAATCCTTATTTAATTTATTCATATCACATCTTTAGCTATAATTAAATAAATACTTCAATTATTTAATAATTCATTAATCTTTTCTTCAGTCAATTAAATAAATAATTTAATTATTTAATAATTCATTAATCTTCTTTTCAGTCAATTAAATAAATCTTAATTTATTTAATGTTCTAATTTTGAATATTGAATTAAATAATCATTTAATTCATAAAAAGAATCATTCCTTGCATATTCTCCTATGATTAGATACTCGTTTTGTTATCTAATTATTCATTTCCACTTCACTCGAGATCTATTTAAATTAGTCAGTCATCTCTTGATTTAATATCTGGTTGTTTTTAACAAAGAGACTCTCTGTCTTAATCGATCAGTTATCTTGTTTTAATTCTTTAGCATGCACACATTTATTAATCAAATAACATTATTTAATTAATTCAATTCATCTATGCATTCGAATATACTGTTTCCTCCATGCTAATCCTCATATTTGCATGTAATCTTTATTCTTCTAATTTTTGAATACTTTCAACTAGAGATTAAATCATTATTTAATCTTGATCTCTATTCTTAGGTTTTATCACTCACATCAGTACTAAAACTTATCTCGATGCATGCCCAATCTTTTAATTTGAATCATCTGTCTATCTTTGGATCTTGGCCTCTCATTCGAATGATCAATTTTCTATTAATTGGCCTAACCTTCATCATTGTTACTCCTCCCGAAATCGTATAACTTTTGGAGCACTTCTTAATCTTTGATATTTTTCCATAATCACATACATCAAGGCTATACTTGCACATATACTAAAAATCTAAGGGCAAGAATACCATCACGATGAAATGGAGAAGGATAATCAAGGTCATTCATGGAAGGATGTAGATATTGGGTGAGATTGCTCCTTGTTTATGTTCATAATTTCCTTTGTGCTTTATTGTTTAGCTTTACATTATATTAGAGTTTATTAGCCTTTGAGTTTTCTTTAATCTTTCCTATTTTCATGATGTTACATTGGTGAACCTGATGTGAAGACATGTTCTTCACAAATCTGTAGATGTTTTATTCAATTTTTGCAAGTATTGTACGGTTTGACGCATCTAATAGACAAAATGACACAACTGATATTACGAACCACATTTTCCAAATACAACGATGCATCTAATAGAATTTGACACATTTGTGGCTCTTTGCGACACAATCAATTGGTAAAAATTCATGATGCATCTACCGCTCTAAATGACACATATGACTAGTGAAATTTTTGGGTTCAATTTCTAATTTATAGTTTTTCATTGTGTTGTTTTTAGCTAATTTTTCGTTTGCAGCATGTGTTTTAAGGAGTTAACATAGTGTTTGCAGGATGTAGCATAGAAGACAAGTTTTTGAGATGCCTCTTGTAGGATGATCGACAAAGACCAATTCAAAACTACTTTTTTATGAATCATTTTGCAGGACATGTGTCGAAGACTATTTTGAAATAGACTATTTGGTAGATTAGAAAATTATCATTTGGGTTTAAATTTTACTACTATCTACTATGTTTGGTGCAAAATCACGCTCTGCTATTACCCCATGATTCAGTATATAGAAGTATCATCTCCCCTTGTGCATTTGTGTGATCCTAGGTGCAAGATAACCTATTAGTGACTATAGAAATTGGGCCTATCTTGGTGGGAAAAAGTACTCACCCCAAGATGACTAAGACCAGTAACACGCTGAACCCAAACAAATTCCAACCGGTATATAAAAGTTGGTACTTGAGGAAAACTCATGTATCACAAGTATTGTTTTGACAAGAAGGGAAACAACGGTCTTTTTCCACATGGATGATACCCCATGAACGTAATGCCCATACTAAACACCATTGTTTATAGTAAGCCAAAAACCTTCTATTTGTTGGTGCAGCAAGTTGAACTTCTAAAGCCGTCTCACATTCTTATGGTTCCTAGTAGATATGAGAAGTGTGCCATGGGAGTTTCATGGGTACTGTAGCTTGGCTACCCCAGAGAAGTGAGTGTCATGGAGGGGAGCTAGTGGGGTCAAGCTACTAGTCATCTGCTTTGAATAAGTGTAGCTGGGGAAACCCAAGTGAGAACTCAACAAGTATTGTCTTTCACAGCCTAGGATTGTGCTTGTCTGTTATCCGATTAAACGTTCTTTGTGTTGAAATCAAACTAAAATATTGTGTTTTTTTGTTTGTTATTTTCAAAAACTTGACCACAAACAGAGTCAATTTACACTACAATTCACTAGAAACCTACAACTATTCATCAGAAAACCACAACTGTCAACAGAGTCGCAATTGTTCACCAGAAAAAATACATTTTTTAGGTATAGTTACATTTGTTTACCAGTTTATCACATCTATCAAAACTGATTCAAATTTGTTAGTTGTCAAAAACTGAGTCACATTTGTCCTTAGAGTTGAATATGTTATAGAGTTTGTCGCATCTTTCAGAAACCTAGTCAAATTTGCATGTCCCTGAATCTGAGTCGCATCTGTTTAAACTTGTGTCGCATCTATCAGAATAGCTCACATATATTTAGTATAAAACCACATCAGATATCCCGGTCATGTGTTTCATTGCCTCTGTTACTAATAAACCCACAATTGTTACATTCTGTGACACATCTGAATAGGTGAGCTGCATCTACAATCTAGAATGACACATATGTCCCTATCATAGAACCAACCTACTTTTACCAATACATAGTCAGAGTCTTGAAAACCACATCTGATCAGTCCTAAGTCACATTTGATAGCTTGAGTCACATCTATTGTAAAGAAAACCACATGTTTCTGATACCCGAGACTACATTTACCAGTAAATTGCAACTGAGAAGGAAAACCACAACTGTTAAATTTTGCAACGCATATGCCTAAGTATCAGAAAACTAGAATTTACTGTCACAAACCAAGAACAAACAACCAAACTAGTATCTGACTTATCCTTTCTCACTGATTCTTGGATAGAAACCAAAAATTTTGCTTAAAATTTGCACATTTACATCCTTTAGGAATCATTCAGTCATAGTGATAGGTACCCTAGTCATAGATCTTACTTTCATCTTAGGGGTCTTTATTTCCTTTAGAGAGATCGTCTTTTGCATATTTTAGGATAGGGACGTTTCACACTTTGGATAAACCCTTGATTCAAAAAAACATTTTCATTGAACCTAGTCATCATATATTGGTCCTATACATGAATCCTTCCAGCTCATCAGTCTAGTTTCGGAGCTCACCTTATCTTTTAGTCCTAGTCCTACAAAGGTTCCTTGTCAAAACTAAATTGAAACCTGGGTTAAGCTTTAGCTGATAGATATCCTATTTTAGAATCTTTCAAATTGATCACTTAGACCTTTGCATATTTCGACACTGTCATCCTAAAATAGTGTCGTTTTAGACATACCTTATTTGCAAAGAAAATACCAAAAAAATAGCTGCAAAAATTCATCCTTTATATTCAGAAAATCCCAAAAACATAAATTAGACTCATAATCATCCATAGACTTAACTTTTGCATCACTTGCACTTTGAGCTTACATTACATGGTTGAAACAAGATCAAAAAGGAAAGAAAGAGAAAAGATGGTTGATCCAAATGAATTCATCAATCCGTTCTCAAACCCCTTTTCAAGGACATCTTCATCTAGACCTCACAAGACTTTGTTAGAGAAATTTGTTACTAGAGACACTTAAGGATGCATTGCAGTGGAAGACATAGATGTTGTTGCAAAGGACCTTGAGTTTTCTTCCTTTGTAGATGACTATCTAGCAAATGATCCTCAATGATACTTAGCCAAATTGCTATTAGAAGGTACCAAACTACCTCCTGGTTTTGATATTCATACCCTACAAACTGCATCTACCCAGGGAACAAACACTACCACCACTAGTCCTACTATACCTCAAGTGACTATCGCCATACCATCTGGAGGACCTACACAAAGTTCTTCAATGATACACACATATCCATTTGGTATGCCTACCTCAAAAAAGGGTCTAAATTTCACCATAGGGGAATCACTATCCAACCCCTTCGGTCCTCTTGTTGGGAATAGAAAATCTAGAACATCAGCTCCTATACCAAGTGTCAATGTCACTAGCACTATTCCACATACAACAGCTATACCTAGTGTTCATGTCACTAGTACCATACCAAAAATTTCATAGACATAAGGCATACCCTCTTTCCAATATGGAAACTAAAATCCATTTTCACAAACTCTAAATCAAAACCCATTTACACAAACCCCAAATCAAAATCCATTTTCATAGATTCCAAATCAGAACCCATTCACTAACATTCCAAATCAAAATCCACTTTACATATTGACATTTAACCAAAATCCATCGCAAAATATTGGGTTCCAAAACACATACATAGATCCAAATAATCCAGCTAACAAATCGTTAATGCAAGTTGACATCCTGCAGACACAAATATATGCACTTCAAACATAGATGGATAACATGGCAGTGTCTAACAAGAAAACCTTTTCAGCAAAGGATTTATGCCAATTTCCTTTCGAAAAATCATTGTACATGATGCATTTTCCTCGTGGTTATGTTATACCAAACTTTCCCAAGTACAATGGAAAGAAAAATCCAGATGAACACATAAGGGAATTTTCTATGATGTGCATAGATGTCGCCTACAAACCCACCTATATTATGAGACTCTTTTCGATGTTGAAATTGCACTAGAATGGTTTTCAAGTCTTAACTACGACATAAAATCATGGGGTGAACTAGCTGAAAAATTCATTGAAAAATTCTCCTTTAACATAGACCATGAGATTAACATAGAAAACTTTTGTCATACTACACAAGACGAAGGAGAAAATTTTATCACTTTCTTCCAAAGATGGAGAACTATAGCTAGTTGATGCCCTGTTGAGATACCTGAGAAACAAACGGTCACTATCTTTCAAGAAAACCTCAACCCAAAATTGAGAAGTGACTTGAGGGTACATTGTTGCACATCCTTTATAGAACTAGTGGAAAAGAGGCTCATACTAGAAAATATCTCATTGAAAAAGGAGAAATTAAGACACAAACAACCAACAAAAATCCAAATGTGTAGAACACACCCAATGACGGAAATAAGTTTTGGTCTCAGAATAAAAAAATTACCAATGATGGGGTAGTTGATGCGAAGACTTTACAAGAAGGACCGATCATCACATGTAGAGGAAATTCCCCCTCTACCAACACACTTAACTTCGTCAACCAAACCCCCAACAATCACAACAATAGAGATGATTTCTAAAACGCGAGTTCACTCCCCTCAGGGAACCCATCGAGTTAGTCTTCAAAAAAATGTTGCAACACAATCTTATACAGGTTCAAGAGCCAAGAAAATACAATCCAGGGAAATTCAAACCATCTTGGTGGGATGATAATGCCTTTTGTGATTTCCATTGGACCAAAGGACATAACCTACAAAATTTTCATCAACTGAAAAACATCATATAGGACTTTGTCGACAATAGAACTATTGAAGTCATTGGACAAAAACTTACATCTTCGAACACTGATCACAAGGTCTATTCGGATCCATTACATGGCCATGGTAAAGGAAACACCCCTAGTTCAAATAACAAGACCAATAATTTGGCCAACTATGCTAATGTTAAGCATGATTATAGTGGAAAAATCATAAATCACCTTTGAGCCACTTATGAGAATGTCAATACAATTACCATAAAGAAAACTCCTGAGTGTGTTGCAACACTCAACGAACCAAAATCACCATCCAAGGATCTCCATCATAGCAACTAGCATAGACTTCCAAGCATTAGTATAACTTACTTGACCAATTGGGGAAGACCCCAGCCCAAATCTCCATCTTGGAACTATTACGTATCTCTCTTGAACATCGATCCATTTTAGACAAGGCTTTACAAAGCACCACTATCCCCAATGATCTTGATGTCAATCATTTCCAAGAAATGGTAGGATACTTGACCAATAATCATCATGCCACCTTCTTTGAATGAGACTATGCAACTTGCAAGACAAATCATAATGACCCATTACATCTTCAAGTCCTTATTGAAAAAACCAAAGCTAGACAAGTTTTGTAGATAGAGGAGTAGGGTTAAATCTTTGCACTTTAAAATTGATTAAGGCATTAGGTTTCTTGAAATCATGTGTGGAAACAACCAAAAGCATTGTCATTAAGGCTTATGATAATGAAGAATGCAAGTCAAAGGGGGTTGTCACACTTCCTATCAAAATTGGTCCTACAGTTATGGAGACAAAATTCCAAGTCTTGCATATCACCGTTCCATACATTCTTCTACTAGGCAGACCATGGATTCATGCCATGAAGGTAGCCCCTTCCACATATCATCAATGTCTAAAATTCCCTTACAATGTCACTGAAATAACAATAGATGGTGACCCAAATCCATTCCAATATTGCACCAATCTATGAGAGACACCCCAACGCCAAGTGCATGTAAACCAAGAAGCCTCATCATCTAATTCATCTCATTATGTTGATCCATCCACTCTCACTAGAACATCCACTTCACCTTCATTACCTTCCACTCCTAAGGTTGAGATCCAAGACAAGGGTTGTGGAGAATATCACATGAAGCATCTTATTGTCTTAGCCATTTGATTCCTCCTAAATCATACGGTTTACCTACAACAGATAGGAGATAATTAGTTGTCACCATACACATTCCTAACTCAACAAATTTTACAAAATGGGGAGAATTAAGCAAAGAAGCCATCAACAAAGATGATGTGACCTCCTGGATATACAAATAAAACAATGAAGATCAACCTCCTCCACTTGCTCAGATACCTACAAATCAATATGGGAAGGGCTTCACAATGATGCATAGCAAAGGATATAATGGACATAGTGGCTTAGACTTACATCAGAATGGGAGGACTTAACCTATCATTGTTTCTTAATGGTTGAAGGGCCTAGGGCTTGGGTTTAAACCACTCCAGATTGGCTTTTCTAGTACCACATTACCTTTACTTGAGGAATTAAGTGATTTTGAATATATTGAGACATCCAACGAACCATCTGACCAACCCTATTGTGATTCCCCTGACTTAAATGAATATGAGTGGGATTCCCTATCCTCCACCTCTATCATGGACCTTGATAAACTATTTGGAGAACTTGACCTAATGCTTAAATCCTCGCAAAGTCCATCCAGTTCATGTCCACAAAATATTTTTACAAAAGAGGAATGGTTTAAACATTACTATTGGGAATATCTTGATCCTACCTCTTGGGAACCTTACAAATTCAATTCAAATAACCAAACCTTAGCAATAGGCTCACCTTTGAATCCACCTAGATCCAAGCAAAAGAGAAAAGAGGACTTGGTAAGAAATCTTTGTGACTATATGAACAACTTAGCCTTTACCTTGACTCCTATGAACTTTGACACCTCTGATGATGACATGCCATTAGTATATCCCCAACTTATCAATTGGGATCAACAAGACACACCTGTCTTAGATATCTTTGAGAATGAGGAAACAATTGTTGAGTTCCTAGGACTGTGAGAAGGAATACCTAGTGGTGATCATAAGGCTAGTTTTACCATACATGTAGACAACATGGAATATTTTGGGGAATCTATTCAACACTCTAGTCGCAAAAAATAAGAAAAAGAATGAAAATGATGAAAATGATGAGTCTCTAGGTGAAAACTAAAAGGAACCTTTAGACAATGAAAAAGAAAAAAATAAGGACGCATCCGAAGGAGAAAACCTCTTTGAGGCACCTAAGGATGGTGGTTTGAACATAGTCCCAGTTGCTCAAGAAAATTCATTCATGCTAGTTGAAGAATTAGTGGAAGTCAACATAGGCACAAAAGAGAATCCTTGACTGGTATATTTTGCAATATCATTAACGTAAGCAAAGCAACCAGAATTTTACAACTTCTTTGCACAAAGACAAGTCAATTTTTCATTTTCATATGCTAACATGCTAGGGCTGGATCTTGAACTTGTATTACATCATTTTCCCTTACAACCAGGTGTTAAACCCATCAAGGAGAAGTTAAGGAAAATGCACCCACAAATTGCTCTACTAGTCAAGGCTAAATTAAAGAAACTATTTGATGTGGGCTTCATTAGATCGATTGATTATGAAGATTGGATTTTCAATCTTGTACCAATCACAAACCAATAGGGGGCATCCACATCTATACAGATTTCAGAGATATAAACAAATCATGTCTCAAAGATGACTTTCCCCTACTGAATATAGACATGATTGTGGACATGACAACGAGTTATGAAATGTTATCCCTTATGGATGGTTTCTCAGGATATAATTAGATCATAATTGCAACTAAATACCAACCTAAGACAACTTTTACATGCCCATGGGGAACTTATTGTTGGAATGTCATGCCCTTTGGACTTAAAAATGCTAGAGCAACATATCAATGAGCTATGACAACTATTTTTCATGACCTCATACACACTCTCATGGAAGATTATGTAGATGATTTGATAGCTAAATCATTGACAAGGGCTGATCATTTATAGGTTCTAGAAAAGATCTTTCAAAGGCTAGAGGAATACAAAGTTAGGTTAAATCCAAAAAAATGTGTGTTCAGCGTCAAATCAAGAAAACTTCTAGGATATATCATTTCTAGACAAGGCATTGAAGTGGACCCAACAAAAGTGAAAGAAATAATAGACATGCTTCCACTAGCTAATCTCAATCAACTAAGGATGCTACAAGGGAGACTATAGTCTATCAAAAGATTCATAGTGCAGTTAGCAGATAAGACACATCCCTTTCAACATTTACTCAGAAAAGGAATACCATTTGTATGGACAAGTAAGTGCCAGGAAGCTTTTCAATTGATCAAGGATTACCTACTCACACCACTAGTGTTAATGCCACCCATTGAGGGATGACCATTGATTCTTTACATTTCAACAACCAACTCAGCACTAGGAGAATTACTTGCATAGAATGACAATGAGGGTCATGAAAGGGTATTATACTATATCAGCCGCACTTTGGTTGGTTATGAGCTCAATTATAATACCATTGAACGTGCTTGTCTTGCAATAGTTTTTTGTACTCAAAAACTTAGGCACTATATGCTAAACCACCAAATGATGTTGGTAACCAAGGTAGATCCTTTGAAATACCTTCTTAACAAAGCAAGATTGATAGGACAATTGGCCAAATGGGTAATGATACTTAGTGAATATGATATCGAATACATAGAAAGAAAATATATCAAAGGACAAGTCATTATTGATCAATTGGTTGATGCACCAATACAATCAGATCACCCATTAGTTGTTGATTTTCTTGATGAATTTATATTCACTCTCGACACCGGAATGACATGGAAATTATACTTTGATGGGTCCCATACAAATCATGGCTTAGGGGCTAGTATATTGTTTATCACACCACAGGGTGACTCTATACCTCAGTCATTCAGGATTGCTTTCCCATGTACTAATAACATAGTAGAATATGAGTCTCTAGTGATAGGATTATGCATAGTAGTCAAATGGAAGATCAAGAACCTATAGGTTTATGGTGATTCTCAACTAGTAATCTGACAGGTAAATGATCACTATGAGACTAAAGATGAAAAGTTGGCTCCCTACAAACAAATGGCAGATAGTTTCAAAGAATATTTTGACAAGGTTGAATTTCATCAAATACCTCATGTTCTAAATAGGGCAGCATATGCCATGGAAACTATTGATTCACTCTTGGACATACTTAGCAATGTACCTAAATTCGAGTTTCTAGTAGAACAACTTTTGGTCCCTGCCTATGACATCCCAAATTCAGAGATGGTGTGTGAGATTTTTGGTCCCAATTCCCCATGGCATAAAGACATCTATGACTACCTCCATGCCAAAATCATACCTCCTGACCTTTCCAACAACCAATGTAGGACATTTATTTGTAAGGAAACCAAGTATTCCATCATCAGAGACACCCCTTATGGACGTGCCCTAGACAATACCCTATTGAGATGTCTCGATAATAAAGAATCACAAGCAACCTTGCATGGGGTACATGAGGTTATATGTGGATTTCATTCTAGCGGTCCTATCTTAGCTAAGAAGATTATGAGACTAGGTTACTATTGGCCTACCATGGAAAAGGACTCATATATCTTTGTCAAGAAGTGTCGCCAATGTTAGATACATAGACACTTGATACATGTACCAACACAGGAGCTTTGTTTAATTACATCACCATGGCCATTTTCCCAATGGGGACTCAACCTCATAGGTAAGATACACCCTACATCATCCAATGGCCATAAGTTCGTTATCACTGCAACTGAGTACTTTACCAAGTGGATTGAAGCTATTCCTATGACCTATATTACCAACACATAGATTTCTAATGTTATCATAAACTATATCATTTTTCGGTATGGTGTCCCTCAATCCATAATTACCAATAATGGCCATCCATTCAAGAACCAAGAATTTCATCACCTCTATGAATAATTCCATATCCAACATCATTTTTCCACCCCACATTACCCACAAGGTAATGGCCAAGTTGAGGCATATAATAAAAAAATCATCAAAATCCTTAAAAAGACTATCAATGATGTTGGTCGTGATTGGTATTTACAACTTAATCCAACCTTATGGGCTTACTGCACAAGCATCTATACTCCTACTGGTGCCACTCCATATTCCTTAGTATTTGGTTATGAGGCCATCTTTCCTATTGAGGTCGAGATTCCTTCATGAAGGGTATCCTTGAAAGGGAATATTGACAATGAAGAGTATTGTGTGTTAAGACTACATGAGCTAGAGTTCTTAGATTAATGAAGACATAAGGCATTAGATCATCTACGAGCATATCAAAATCATCTTCGTCGCAGCTACAACAGGAAGGTCTTAAATAGAAATTTTGACATTGGCGACCTGGTCTTAATGGAGAACCCCAAGAATCAAGCTAAAAGAGAGAAACCAGGAAAGTTCAAACCAAACTGGTTAGGACCTTACATTGTCATAGAATGCTTTTGATCAGGAGCATACCAACTCTCTACTCCTAAAGGGGAACCATTATCAACACCAATCAATAATCTTCATTTGAAGAAGTTCTACCCATAGCTTCTGAGAGCCTTGTCTTAATCATCAAAAATACAAAAAATACAAAAAACAAAAAAAATTGTTACCTAGGTGAAAAACCTAGCAAACAGGCATCTTGGTAACATCAATTTTTTTTTTTGAAAAAATCAATAAAACAGTAAAGAGAAATAAGTCATCCAATAGTGAAAACCACTTCGGTGGCACTTTGGATAAGTACCATGGTGAAAACCTGGCAAATAGGCACCATGTGTAGTTGACTTTGCTCCTTGGTCTACCATCATTCCAATATGACTTCCTTGTACATATCGCTTCCTTGTACATATCGCATATCTTTCCTATCCATTCCTTGTACATACCATTCATAATAAATGATTGTCCTTTTTGTACCTTGGAACGATTGACATTGAGTGCATTTCATATCCCCCATCCTATCCTATTCATAATCAATTGGTCTTATACTTGACTGGGGGCAAGCACTTGACTTGCATCATATTGGTTCTAACATTGGTTATTCTAAAGACATAAAACCATCAAAAAATCCAAAGACATTACAAAATGTCCTGAGACATTACAAAATGTCCTGAAAAACATCAGAAAACTTCAAAAAGACAAAAAAAATTCAAAATATGTCAAAAATCCAAAAATAGAGTCAGAGTTAGTCGCACATGTCAGTCTTTGTCATTTGTTGAACTACGTTGCCTCTGCGATTGGACGTAGGCAAGGCCATCTACCGATGTGCCCCCAAGGAATTAGGTCAGTCCTTTTAGGTTTTTCTATATAAAATCATGATTCAATCCATTTTCTATATGACAAGGTCATTGGTCGTGTCGAACAACAAGGTCTCTATGTGTATAACATAGGCAAGGCCATCAAACAATGAGCCCCCAAGGCCCCACCAGGTCAATCCATTAGGGTTTGTCACATTCACTATCACACATGTCTTATATTTGTAAATAAATCACACCTTTTTTAGTTAGTCTTGTGAGTAAAAGTTTAGTCGAACTACAAGGTCTCTTGCATGTATAATGTAGGCAAGGCCATTAATCGATGAGCCCCCGAGGCTGCACTAGGTCAGTCTTTTAGGGTTCGTCATCACACACAGTCAATTGTTAGCACATTATATCAAGTCATGCATCAACCAGATGAACAATTCAATAATGTCTTTAAGTCAAATTAAAAAAATTCCAAGGAAACAACCAAAACAACTTATGTCTACTACAGGGTGTGTCCTTGAAAATAGAAATCATCAAAACAATCAACCTATATCTTATATAGGATGAGTCCTTCATGAATATAGACACTGTCAAAATATCAACATAGCCTTACACAGGTTAACACATCAACGACATTAGACTCAATGTCTTATACGATACGCATCTTTTTGAAACCAGGCTTTTGTCATGCCTTATATAGATAGTCATAACATCGAAACCAAACTCAATGTCTTATCCGGTATGTGTCTCTCTTGAAATCGGGTTTTATCAATCAATCATCTTATCAATCAAAACAATCAAACAAACAAATCAAGTTTTGGAAAATATTTTATTGGATTTTGACTTTGTGGCTTGTTTATCTTATCATTTTATTGACTTTAATTTAGAATCTTGTTATTAGCTTTCTCAAGGATGTCCCATGAAGGATTTAGAGAAGCAATGGTGTATCAGAATTCTATTTTCTTTTACTGTTGTTTTTCAATTGTCTTTTAACTTTGGATTTTGAGTCATGTTACTAGTTTCCTCAAGGATGTCCCATGAAGGATTTAGAGGAGCGATGATGTCCCATGACTTGTCTTTTATTTGTTTGTTGTTTGTGGTTTATCTTGACAAAAAGACTGGGGCAATTGTGCCTTTGGTATGAGTTAAGACAATCCTTGTCTACAACTGTCTATTGTTAGTAGTTGGATGACCTTTCACACCTTGATCTATGTCATATCATGGTGTTTTTTTCCATTTTTATTAGTTATCACCTAATGATGATAAGGTGAAAATCCTTTTGTGATTAAGCAAAATATTGAAGATTGCTAATACTAATAAATGTGTCTTTTATTATTCATCTTCTTTTCACACTAACATTTCTTCCTTCTCACATTATGACTGAGTCTTGTGACACACAAAAATATAAACCATCCCACATATGCATTCATGTTAGAAACATCATGTAAATATCATACATTTCAACCATACATATATCTTGCATTTTGAAAAATACAAAAAAAAAAAAGCATCTATGATATCTAGGAAATCATGGCATGATAGTCATTCATTATCATAGATTACATAAAAAAAGTAGTACATTTACATAACAAGTGTAAGTACATGCATCACTTTACATCCATCATCATCAAACATATAACATCACATGTAGATATCATTGTATATATAAACATCACATTGCATTTCATAATCATAAAATGGCATACATAACATCAATCAATATCATCAAAAGTAAATGCATACATCATCATATAGAATCAACATCAAATCATAGGTTGCATAAACACATCATAAGGTAGATATGATCATCCATAACATAGGCATATCATATAGACATAAACATGCATACATAAAAGATTGCATAATCATAATAGAATTTCATATCATATAGATCACTGCCAAAATCATATATATATATATATATATATATATATATCACTCAAAAAGTGTCACATCACAATGTCATAATGTATCTATCAAAATGAAGCCTGCAGGCTCTATGATCAAAATACAATGTCCATAAATATATATCAAAACATCTCCCTAGCCAGAACTCCCACTACTCCTATGTGGAGAATGTGAAGGTGACTGACGACGAGAGGTTGATGATCTCTATGCAGAAGGAGGCCTATCATATGGTCCTAATTTACGAGGTCCCTCAACCCCCTTTGTACTCATTGTCCTACTCTGTGTCTTTCTCCATGATCTACTGCTCTATACCTGTGAATAGCTAGGAGCTCATCTCTCAGGAGGTACCTCCTGCTCATATAGAGCCCTGTAATATCTCTCCCTATCACCAGCTTTGACTAACTCATGAGAAAAAGAAATGGCTAGTCTAGTGCAAAGATCTATAAACTCTATAAATATTTGATCAGTCTCTTGTCTCCAAGCTATGGCCTAATCCCTATGCATATAAGCCCTATCTCTCTCCATTAGAAGTGAGTCGCTCTGTCATCAATGCCCTCATCTCCTCCTCTAGAGACTCTACTCTGGCTCAAAGATCTGCTACCTCCTAATCAACAAGAATTGTATCCTCTTGTCATGGATGCTCTCTCCCATCATCATCCTAATCCTCTAGAATCCTATCTCAGAGCTCCCACTCCTGGTCATCCATCTCCTCCTCATCCTCATCGTCATCCTAGTATCCAGTGAGTATACCAAGAGCATCTATCTCTGCCTCCTCCTCTGCATGATCCTCAAGAATGTCCTCCTCTACTAAATGCTCCTCTCCACCAACCTCAACATCCTCCTCTCCACTAACCCCAACATCAACATCCTCCTCTCCTCTGCCAATACCTAACATGGGCACATCCTCACCCTCTCCCTCCTCCTCATGAACATGAGACAAATGTGGGCCTCAGCCTCTACGACCTCGTCGACCCCTAACACCACCCCTCCAACCTCTTCCTCTCCCATCTCTATCATCAACCCTTCCACCTCCACCCCTATGACCTCTACCTCTACCATGCCTACCCTACAGTCCTATCTCACACCTCTCTATAGGTGCATCCTAATCTGGATTAATAAAATGAATCGGCCTATGATCCACCCACCAAGTATCATATTTGACTATTGTGCCCAGATCAACTGCTCCGCCTCTCCACCCCCATTGTACTAGTCGTAAAGCATCAATATCCACCTCCACTATGGAGATGGGAATCTCAAGTCCCCATAAGGTCACCTCCTTGGAAGATCAGGCATACTTTCCTCATCCTCGAGGCTTATCCTGAACCTTGCCAAATTTTCTCAAGACCCGGTTTGGAAAAAGCCTCTCAATAATATGCACATGTGACACTATCCTACCAACCAGATACTACATATGTCTGTAGAAGGGCAGGTGTCCACCCTCATTTGGCCACTATGGGAAATCTATGTAGGGCCTCCAAATGAACCGAACCATCATTTTAATAGCATGTCAGTAGAAAAAGATGTCTCCAACATGAGTCTGGGTATTTTCCCCCGCATAACGGAAGGTAGAAGGAGATCCCTATTGCAACTCAGCTATAACAAGTAGACAAAAAATTGCTATGTGTTCCCACACCCATACCATCAGGAGCATGGTACCATAGCTCATAGACTATGCCTCTCTATAGGAAATATCATGCAAAAGGAAATATAACATGGCCAACAAACAAGGGCCCCAAGCATATACCACCTGTCTCTCTAACATTCCTACAAGCATCTCCCCCCATCCTACAGGAAATTCATGACCTCGCCGGTCAGGTAGGACTATCCCCCCAGTCAATGTATATAACATACAATCTATCTAAAGATATCTACCAGCCAATACATGCCATCTAATCTCATAATGGTCTATCCCTAACTATCTAATGTCATCATGTGGGTAATATCTACACATCTCACTGAAACCCCTTTTTGTATCATACATCAGCTTGGCACCCCTAATCGGTAGTCTCAAAATCCTATAAAAATCCTCTAATGTAGAGATGGCCTCACCTATAGGTAGATGAAATGAAGACGTCTCAGAGTGCCACTACTTGTAGAGAGCAATCAGAAAACCTTGGTTTTCCTAAATAGTGGGCATGTAGGTGACATGATGTAGACCCAAGTTCCAAAGGAACCGTTTCTCCCCGCTCCATAGTCGGTCCCGAAAGTCAAATGTCAACGGTCTTGACTCCCTAGTATATTTCAGATCTAGTCCAACTTGCAATGGCATAATGCCTCATGTTAGAATCAAACAACTTGTCATTTTCAAAATTCCAAAATTTTCTACCATTCAAATCCATCATTTTATTTGCAAATGCGTTACAAAAATCAATTGCGTCATTTAAATTTGCAAATGCATCACAAATAACCACATGCATTATTATCTTATGCAAATGTGTTTCAAAATGAAAATGCATACAACTATCAATCATGCTCAAACAACAACGATTCAAAATGCAAATTCATATTAAAAAAAACAAATGCATCTTAAAATCCTACATTAGCATATGCGATGCAATAGTACACATGCGGCTCATTACAAATCAAATGTGTATCTTTTAAACAACTACGCTATCCTATGATGTGATTTTAAAAATGTGGTGTTCCATATACACATGCATCAAAAATGCATGCATATGCGGTTCTTCATAAAATGATGCATGACAAAAAAATAAATTAAATACATCGAAAAGCGTGAAAATTAAAAATTCAAGGGATAGTTTTCGACTACATACCAGGGGGCTTGCATTTTAGGTCATTTGAAGGTCTGAATGCGATAACCGCAATCTTGAGAGTGTGGAATTGGAGACATGGTGGCAAGAAGGTTCAGAGCAAAAATCTCAAATTCTAAACTTGGAGGGTGAAAATGAATTGGATTTTCACCCAATTTCTATATATATCTAGGGTTTTGGGTGGCATTTCCTCCAACCTTGTCCATTGGCTACATATTCTTCCAACTTCTATCAACCCATACATGTATCAAACACCTCAAAACTCATTTTTGTCAACTCCACTGCATTTTTGGCTATCAAATTGACTAATTGGAACTATTTCCAATTTTTTTGAATTTTTTTGAAAATTTGTCAATTTTCTTGAGGGGGCATAGCTTCACCAATTTTATATTGGGGCATGACTGAGGCATGTTTTTGATCGATTTTCTTTGACACAACATCAAAATGGCATTGTATCAAAGAGGGGCAAAATGTAGACAATGAAATTTGGTCAAAGCCTGCGACTTCAATTTCTTCATAATTCATATTTTCATGGTCATGATTAAATAATGTTAATTATTTAATTAATTCATATTATCTTTATTCAAATCTTGATTAATTAAATAAATGTTCTTTATTTAATTATGTCACTAATTAACTTTATCCTCTTTCTGAAATTAAGTAAATCCTTATTTAATTTATTCCTATCACATCTTCGACTATAATTAAATAAATACTTTAATTATTCATTAATCTTTTCTTCAGTCAATTGAATAAATCTTAATTTATTTAACCTTCTAATTTTGAATGTTGAATTAAATAATCATTTAATTCATAAAAAGGATTCTTGGCATATTCTCCTATAATTAGAAACTTGTTTTGTTATCTAATTATTCATTTCCACTTCACTTGAGATCTATTTAAATCAGTCAGTCATCTCCTAATTTAATATATGGTTGTTTTTAATGAAGAGACTCCCTGTCTTAATCAATCAATTATCTTGTTTTCATTCTTCTGCATGCACATAGTTATTAATTAAATAATTTTATTTAGTTAATTCAATTCATTTGTGCATTCGAACAGACCGTTTCCTCCATGCTAATTCTCATCTTTGCATGTAATCTTTATTCTTCTAATTTTTGAATACTTTCAACTAGAGATTAAATCATTATTTAATCTTGATCTCTATTCTTAGGTTTTATCACTCACATCAATACTAACACTTATCTCAATGCATGTCCAATCCTTTGATATGAATCATATGTCTATCTTTTAATCTCGGTCTCTCATTCGAATGATCAATTTTCTATAAATTGGCTTGACCTTCATCATTGTTACTCCCGAAACCATATGACTTTTGGAGGACTTCTTAATCTTCAATATTTTGCTATAATCACATACATCAAGGCTATACTTGCACACATACTGAAAATCTAAGGGCAAGAATACCATCACGACAAAATGGAGAAGGAAAATTAAGGTCATTCATGGAGGGATGTAGATACTGGGTGAGATTGCTCTTTGTTTATGTTCATAATTTCCTTTGTTCTTTATTGTTTAGCTTTAGATTACATTAGAGTTTATTAGCCTTTGAGTTTGCTTTAATCTTTCCTATTTTCATGATGTTACACACTCTATTACAACTAATCTCTAAGCTTCCATATGTAATTTATATGTTCTCCCTTATTTCCATAATCTATGTATACTAGCTAATTACACTTCACTACTATTCTAACCAACTTCTATCACATAGGTAATGATTACCTTTATTTACATAATAAAATAATGATTACTTCAATAACAATTACTTGCATGTGCTGGTATTGGCATGGTGTGATGGTTTATAGGTGGCATTGTTGTTCTTGCCACCAAGGTTCAAACCCCGTTGGGGTGGTATTGTTGAATGGTTGTATTCTGGTTCATAGCTCTGGTCAAAAGCATTTACCCCTTGAATAAAAAAAAACACTTACTTGCATGTGGTTTCATAGCACTCACCTTGAGTTCAACACCACTACTACTATGAATATCATGCACATGCTCATCGAGTTTAGCATAATCACTATCAACATTGACATGAAGTTGGTAGCTTTGTAGAGAGCTCTATTGAAAGGGCCTTTTTCTTTTCGTTCTTCTTTCATATAATTGCTTTGCATGTGGTTTAATCATCATACAAAAATTAGTATAAGTCAAGTAAAGAAGGAAAAAAGCTATAAATTTTTTGTCTAAAAGAACATTTTAAGCATGAAGAATGACAAAACATTGGGACAGACTAACTTACAACTCAAAGAATGCAAAAGTGATATTTTTTTGTCCAAAATAATCTGAATGAAAAAACATTGGGACAAATTAACTTACAAATTAAAGAATGAAAAAGCTATAGATTTTTGTCCAAAATAATATTTTAAGCATGAAGAATGACAAAACATTGGGATAGATAACTAACAACAACTATTATATTACCTCAACTTCAACACAACTATGATTGTGTTGCACATTCTTGTCCAATTCATCATGATCACTATCAATATTGGCGGCTCTGTTGACATCAAGGCATTTTTGTTTTCATGCTTCTTTGATAAAAAAAAAATTGCATGTGGTTTAACAATCATGCAAAAAATATACAAAGCATTCAATAGTCAAGTAAAGAATGCAAGCTATAAATTTTTCCAAAAGAACATTTTCTGGATCACTCCAATAATAAAGAATCTGGGTTGGATTCCCCTATGCCTAGATTTCAATCTACATATTAAGAGGCATTTTTATATAGAATTTTCAAACAAGAAGAAATGAGATCAACAGAGCCTCTTACCTCATCTGAATTCATGGAATTATGCTCATCCCTTATAGAAACTATAGGCTTAACGAAGGAAACCAACTATGAAAAATTCTCAGTGAGATCATATATGCAACTCATTACATGTTGGTACCCTTCATTTTAGTTGACATGATCTAGAGAGGCTCTTATTGGGTGTCTAATAGATGGTTGTGAAATATTTTTTGATGAATTGGATTTCCACTATTAGGGTTTAAACAAATTGGAGCAATAAACATTAACAATTATATGCACATTAAATAACCTAGTAATAGCAATGAGAATAACACAAAAGAGATCAACACAAAATTTTAATGCGGTTCACCCAATATGGACTACATCCATAGAAACTTAGCCATCCAATGATTTTATTATCCAGTGCAAAACATATTACAATCTTGTGAATACCACACCACAACTTACATCCCAGCCACTTATAACAAGCTTTTTGAAACCTTCTACAATTAGGGTTTTACAAGGTCATTTTTCATTTGATGTGTAAACTAGAAAAAATTGACATGTCAACGGGAAAAAACCTTGATGTGTTAACCAAAAAAATAAAATTTGAGGCAATGCACCAAACCCCACAATATGTTACGAGTGTAAAATATTTGCATGATCAGTCACCACATACCAACAATGTCCCACTTGGAGACTGATTAGGCTCCACACCAAACAATCTCCCACTTGGAGATTGATCCTGCACAACACCACTACACTTGCAACTCCCACTAGATTACAAGTCCGGTTGGTTTCTTATGTCCACCATTATCATTTGTGAAGGCCGATGGAAATTGATGAGGAAATCAGTTTCTCCCATGTAACTACCTTTTTCAACATATCTACAGGATTCTCACTTGTGTGAATTTTCTCCAACTTCAATTGTCCATCCTCCAAAACTAACCAGATGAAGTGGTATCTAAGCTATATGTGCTTAGTTTTTGAATGCAAACCTGAATTCTTAGCAAGATGAGTGGCACTCTAGCTATTAATGTACAAAGGGATATCTTCTTGGCATTGTCCCAATTCCTCCATAAAATGTTGTAACCAAATGATCTCCTTTCTAGCTTTCGTAGTAGCAACATACTCAACTTCAGTAGGTGAAAGTGCAAAAACCTTTTACAGTCTTGAAATCCAACTAACTATAGTACCTCCTACAATTAAAACATACCTTGTAGTACTCCTGCTATCAATATCACCTGCTAGATAAAATTTAGTTTATGCTTTTAGAGCAAAATTGGTTCCTCCAAAACATAGTTTCTTTAAAGTAGTACCTCTCAAATATCAAGAATCCATTTTACCACATTCCAATATTCCATTCTCAGATTTCTTATATACCTGCTCACAACTCCCACTGCATGTGCAATATCTGGCCTTGTGCATACCATTGCATAAATCAAGCTACCAACTATTGATGCATATGGTACGTTAGACATTTTTTCTTCCTCCTCTTGTGTCTTTGGATACATCTCCTTAGTCAACTCAAAATGAATAGGAAAAAGTGTACTAACTTCTTTTGTATTCTCCATGTTAAACCTTTTCAACACCTTCTATACATACTCACTTTGAGACAAAAATGTTTTCTTGTTTGTCCTATCCCATGTGATCCTCATACCAAGGATTTGTTTTGTTGCACCTAAATCCTTCATAGCAAATGAATTTGCTAATTTTTGCTTAAGTTCTCTAATATGTTGCATGTTAGACCCAACAACAAGCATGTCATCAACATAAAGCAACAAAATAATATAACCACCATTACCCAATTTCTTAAAATAAACACAATAATCAGAATGACATCTTTTGTAACCTTGTTCAGCCATAAAACTATCAAATTTCAAATACCATTGCCGAGGTGCTTGGTTTAGGCCATACAAACTCTTCTTTAACCTACACACAAGTTCCTCCTTACCCTTGACCTCATATCCTTGTGGATTCTGCATGTATATTTCCTCTTCCAAATCCCCATGGATAAATGTTGTTTTCACATCTAGCTATTCAAGATGCAAGTCTTCCACAACCACAAGACTTAGAATAGTTCTAATAGAAGTCATCTTTACAACTGGAGAAAATATTTCATCAAAATATATACCCTTTTTTTGTGCAAAACCTTTTACCATGAGTATGGCCTTATATTGTTTCTTACCTCCATCGTCTTCCTCCAATTTCTAAACCCATTTATTTGGAAATTCTCTTCTACCTATAGGCAATTAGACTAAGTCCCAAGTCTGATTTTGCATTAAGGAATCCATTTCCTCTTTCATGCCTAGCTCACATTGCTTTTTGGTATCTACTTGCATTGCTTTTTCATAACCTCCAGGTTCACCAAAATCAATTAATAATATGGAATATAACAATGGAGAAAATATTTCTAGAGGTCTAGTTATCCTTGTAGAATGTCTAACACTTGTAGGAGTCTATGGGATAACTTGTTGTTGAGCATCAAGTACCATTGTCATTTTATTTTCTGGAATCTCATCCAACACCACATATTCCTTTTTGGCCTTTTCATACTTCTTTTCTTGCAGCTGATCCTTATACTTGACCTTCTCATTGAATATAACATCTCTACTCCTAATGATTTTATAATTTTCATAACCCATAACCGATAACCAAATTCATCTACTTCATATCCAATGAAGGTACATTTTTTATATTCAGTCTCAAGCTTGGTTCTATTTTCAATATCAACATGGAAAAAAGATTCACAACCAAAGGTTTTCATAAATGAATAGTTTACCTTTTTACCCATCCATTCCTCCTCTCAAATTCCATCATTCAAAGGATTTGAGGGTCCCTTATTTATTAAATAAACAATAGTATGTACAAAATCTATCCAAAACTGTAAGGGTAGTCCACCATGTAATCTCATGCTCCTTGCATGCTCCATAATGGTCCTATTCATCCTCTCAGACACCATTTTCTTGTGGGGTTCCAGGAACCATTTTTTGCCTATAGATTCCATTGTAAAAATAATAATTTTAAAATTATCTGCTGCAATACTTGCCTCCATTATCAAATCTGAGACACTTCAACCTTTTTCCTATCTCATTCTCAACCAAAGGTTTCCACTTTTTAAAATTTTCAAATACTTTTGATTTATTTTTTAGGAAATACACCCATGTTTTTCTAGTTGCATCATCAATAAAAATAACATAATAGAAAGAACCACCAAGAGAAGATACTTGAGTTGGTCCCCATACATCTAAATGCACAAGCTCTAATTTCTCACTCTTCTTCTCTTTCCTAACTTTGAGAAATTAGACTCTTCTATTTTCCATAAGCACAATTTTCATAGAACTCCAAGTCAATATGCTTTAGACCTGGTAGAAACTTTCTAGACTGAAGGATCTTCATCCCTTTCTCACTCATGTTCCCAAGTTTATGATGCCACAATTATGTTTATTTCCCTATAGCAAGTGTTATAATTGTCTTACTAGAAATTGTTTATGTAGCAGCTAAGGTAGAATAAGTATTACCAATACACAAATACAATGTGCCTACCTTTTCACCTTTAGCTACTACTAATGCACCTTTAGTGATTCTAGACTTTGTCTAAAAAGGTAACTATGCAGCCTTCACTACCTAGTTGTCCTACAAAAATTAAGTTCCTTCTCAAATTTGGAACATGTCTTACCTCCTATAGTAACTATTCATTTCCATTTTGCAACTTGATTTTTATCTTTTCTTTTTCAACAATCTAACAAGGTTCATCATCACCCAAATATACCTGTCCAAAATCACCTTGAACATAATCTACAAAATATTTCCCATGCATGAAATGAAGCCCCTGAATCTATTACCCAAGAATCATTAACATTATCTAAACGCAGAATTAAAGCATCTTGAAATTTACTACTTCCAACATTAGCTTCCTTAATGTCATCATGTTGTCTATCTCCTTGTTTTCCCTTTCGAGACCAGTAATCCTTCTTCAAGTGTCTTGACTTTCCACAGTGCCAGCAATCCATTCTTCCCCTAGATTTAGATCTAATTTTCTTTGACTTCCCACAATTTGTTGGGATTTTTTCTCTATCCAATGTTCTTCCCCTGTTCTCTATAGTTAAAGCATTACCCAATGTTTAAGTCTCACCTATGCTTTTCTGTCACATTTCCTTGCTATGGATAAAACCAACAACATCATCAAATTTCAATGTATTTGAACTAGAGAAGAGTTACTTATAGCCATTACCAAGCTATTCCATCTTTTTGGAAAAGAACATAAAACCAAGAGAGCCCTCACCTCTATAAAAATTCACTTTTACAAAAGTTAATTGACTAGTAATCATATTAAACTCATTTAAATGAAAGATCGAAGGGATTTATGGATATCAGAGTGAGATAAATATGGAGAAAAAAGTGTTGGTCCCTTCAATATAGTGAAGGAACCTCCCCACCTTATTGACATGACAACAATATTTTGAGAAAATTGGTGGGGAGGTGAAACGATCAACCAAACATCACGTGTTCTCAATTGGATATCAATTGACAATAGTTAGTTGGACTCTAACAAGGAGTTCCAGTATGATTCAAACTAAAAAAGAAACAAGTCAACCCTATGCTATGGTTAAGTCATTCTCATAATCCTTCAGAACTTGGATTCAAGGGTATAAGCCCTAGTTGTAATAGACCTATGATATGAAAAGTAGTCAATTTATATTACACAATTTGGTAATTCAGGAGTTGCATTTTCAATCCAAAGAAGACAATTAGTGGACATACTGGTAATCACTATTTTTGTCATAGAATGCACAACAAAAAAGAAGAAAAATTGAAATTGATCATGGTGGAAAGGGTCAAAAGAATTTTGAACTTATAAACCTTGAACTATGACTAAGCCAGAGAAAATAGAAGATAGGAGGAGCAACACTATGAGTTGATGAGGAGATTTAAGTCAGGGGGTTAATTGACTAGCGCCATTGCCATTGATGTCAAAGGGTGAGAATTGAAGCAATAAAATATAGCATGATCCAAAACAACATGACAATACTAAAGTTAGGGAGTGCATAATAGTAAGGAAGGGCATGACAGGGAATTCTACTTGTCTTTTCCCACAAATTGTTTAATAGTATAGGTTAAATATTTTGTTCACCTAATGTTAAGATATTTATATGTATTATTAAATCATAGATGTTCATTATTGCTTCCTTCACACAAGCATATTTAATGCATGTGGAGGCTAGAAGCTATATTAAAAACTAAATCTATCCAATATCAGAGAAATGACTACAATTTATTGCTAGGATTTTAAAGGGTTATTTACTTTCGCAAGTATCTTGTTGCATTATTTGATAACTTTAGACCTTGCTTGCTTCTTTTCATAAAGAAATTATATTCTAACTAAACAAAATTAATTTCAATCAAAGTAAGAAAACTAAGAAGAATGATTGAACCTAGCTTTAAATGCACTTCAAATCACCAATGAACATCTCAAGTTTTGTATACAATGTACTAGAAGAATAATGATGATTACATTTAGAAATGTATTAGTAAAACAACAGTGAATAAGCACACCCATACTCAGATCTTTATTACATTCAATAATAAATTGCACCATACATATAACCAAAGTTTAGGTGACAAGTTAAGTTGACAGGCTAGTTTAGGTGACAAGCTAACAAGTTAAGTGACAAAACATCATCATAATCATTTGTATTGCTAGCAAGATCAGAATCCTAATCACTCATGTCTACATCTGCTTGATTTTCTTCCTCATCCTAATCTATGACATGCAATACATTCTCTCTCCCAATTACCTCATTGGTAATCAAAATCTCTTCTTCAAACAATCCATCATCTTCATCCACTTCTTTGAATGTTTCTTTTAAATTAACATATTTCCCATCGAGCATTGTATTGACAACTTCCATGAATTTTGGTTTCAAACAAGACTACTTTTGAATGACATACAACCATCCTAGGCTACTTACATCATCGATTAGAAATGATTGGTTAATTTGAAGAGGGGAAACATATGGCTCATCCATATCTGATAAAAATTGTTGTGTATTTGCATTACAAATCTATACTCGTCAATTTATATTGTGGATGTTCGGATCCACTTACATTTTAATAGTATAGGACTATTTTCCCAAAATCTACTTGAATAATTTCTTGGATGAATCCAACATAAAAAAAATTCTCAGTTTCGTGAAGAAATTTAGCACTAACAACACAATCACAATTTGTCTTTCCTTTTTCTTTTTCTTCCACTCCTAAATGACTACCATAGGCCCACATTCCACTAAATGCATAGCCCATAAATGTGGAGATTGTGAAAGATCACTTTCCTTCATTGTTGTATCTTGACCTTATTTTTTTGCATCACTGACTACATTAGCAATTCATTCTTCAAATTTTGTAAAAGAATCACCTCCAATCAAATCATGATGTCTACCCTTTTGAGATCGATGTTGCATCCAAATTTAATTATCTTCTTCATATTTTCTACATATAATATTAACGTACAAATAGTAAGATTAATAATATAAATGTGTAGATGCAATTGAGTGAATAAATTATTGTGTAATTTTTTTTTACCTATGCCACTTATCGAACAAAGATGTCTTTTCAAGAATATAAGCATGTATCACACTTTTTTCTTGATGTGATAGCTTGAAGTGACATCCATTTCCTTTTAATACTTCACCTGCAACTCTCTCATCTTCATCATCATCCCATACACATTGATTGACATTTTTAAAATCATTCATATATTTTGTGCAAAATCCAATGGCCTCTTGCATTGAATATCCCTCAAACATGCTACCTTCCGATTTTTCCCTAGTACAATTTTTTTTTTCCAAAACCTTCATATATCATTCTATAGGATACATCCATCTCATTCTTACTGGGCCACAATGTTGTAGTTCATATTCTAGATGTATCAAAAGATGCATATAAATATTAAAGATTGTTGGTGGAAATTCCCGTTCCTATAGACAAAGGACTTCAACAACCTCCTCCCTCAAACTATAAAATTTCAAAGGATCTAATACAAGTAAACGCATTCTCTATAATATTAGGCACAACCTTATAATTTCCAATCTTGGTCCCTTTTCCAAACTTGATATATTTACCACAATAGGTAAAATATTCTTGATTATGACATGATAGTCATGGGTCTTGGGGCATCTTAAGCTTTTAATGTCAGTTTGGCTTCTAATACTATTACTTACATATCCAATGGGAAAGCAATTTTGAGACATCAACTATAAGAATTGTGTGCATTGTTTCTTTGTCTATACATAAGGAGCACTAGGTTTTATATTTTTTTATCATCATATTTTTCAACCCAAATATTTTGACTAATCTTTAGTTATCAAAAGTCTTCACATGATGAAATAGTATCAAAAGACCAAAAAGATTTTATATAATAGCATAGGCTCTATTTTCTCAGTATGCATAAAGTCAACAGTATGCCTAATGGCTATATCCTTAAAGTATGAAAACTTATAGAATATGCACAGCCATTTTACACCACTTTCATTACATGAATCATATCTACTACCAGCAATCCCATCATTTTCAATTATAAATGACATTATTTTTTGTTCCATTCTCAACAATGTAATCACCCATTATTAGCAATGGTGCTTCACAATTCTCTTCTTGACCATTGAAATATGTTTTTTTTCGATGATATGGATCATCCATTTTAAGGTAAGCATGATTTCCACAATAAATACACTTATGAAAAGTTCTTGAGTACCTTAAAAAATCCTTAAAATTGCAAGCAATACATCTATGGTATCCATGAATAGCGAGACCATACAATGTGCCATATGCATGAAGATCATGAATCAAAAATAATAAGGAAGCTCTTAAAGTGAATTGTATTGAATGACCATCCCTTAAAGATTGAATTGCTTCAATTCCTTTCCACAATTCCATTAGCTCATCATATGATGGCTCTACATAAGCATCAATTGTATCTGAAGTCACACTTTTCTTTCTTGGTACAATCAATGATAGCATTAAGAAAAACGGTTTAGTTGCTAACTATGGAGGAAAGTTATAATTTATTAAAAACACTAGCTAAGTTGACCATTTAGTACTTTGATCTAAGAATGGGTTCACCCCATATAGAGCCAAACCCAACCTTATATTACAAGGATCTTGAGAAAAATAAGGCCATCTATTATAAAATTCCATCCACGTCTTAGAATCAGGCACATGTCATTGTTTTTTATCAGTGCTCTTATTTTGGGCATGCCATTGCATAAGTTCAACAATATCTTTGCACCTATACATTCAGAGTAATCATGGGATTATTGAAAAGTGGTGAAGAATCTTTCTAGGAACCACAACTGATTTCAACCCTTGTCTATACCTCGCTTCATGACATTTTGAACATTCACTCTCACTTGCAATATTATTGGGAAATAATACAAAACCATTCACACATGTGCGGGTGTTTTCCTACCCTAAGCCTAGCTCTTTTACATTGCCTTCATTTAATTGGAAATGTGGAGTTAGGTGGTAACAATGAACTTAATAATGCCAATAACTAATCTACACTCTCATTTGTCCAACAAAACACCACTTGCAAGTTAAGAATTTGAAGGATTTTTTTCAAATGACTTAACTTGCAATTAGCATACACAAGATTTAAAGCATCCTCCATTGACTTTACCCAATCATCATTTAGAATCTCATTCAATATTCTATCAACTTCAAACCCTTCATCTAACATTGCTACCTCTTCACCTATGTTTGGTGCCACTTCATATATGTTTGTTGCCTCTTCATCTCTCACACTTTGCAATTTTATCATATCTTCATAATAATTGTAATCTCAAGGGCGTATACCATTATGCGCATATCTTATCATATGTTGATAAATCACATTTATTTTTTTCACCTTTCCACCAGGACAGTCATTACATGGACTTGGATATTTGTCCATGTCCCTCTCATTGGGTACTCTCTCATCATTTGCATGGTATTGATTTGCAGTCAACCTTTGGCATTGATCCATCTATAATGTTCTACATTCCAATATTAATTTTGTTTCCTATTTCAAGAAAAAAGAAAAAATCTAAAAAACTCAACTTACTCAGGATCTAATACATGCAAACTCATTCTCTTCAACACTATTCAACACTTACCTAGAATTCAAAGTACTTCACAAAATTAGGATATAGAGTACTCTACAGGATTAGAATTAGAGCACTCTACAACAATTCAAATTCAAGAAATACATTTGGGCATCACTCGATAGAATCATATGTTCTACCTCTACATAAATCACTATGGTCAGTTTTGTGTATTTTTTACTTGTAGGATTCTCAACTATCAATGGCTAATTATTAGGAAACATAGCAACTACTTTTCCCTCATTTTGTTTCCCATGTGCAAGAGGAATCGAGACTAAAATTATATGTCATAAACTATCTATTACTGACACCTCGCCATTTATATTTCTAATATAAAAATATATGTTTCAGTTAAGAAAAAAAGAATACTGGTCAAATTATAATACACAAAGATAAGGAAAAGTTGGGGTTTTGTATACTATTTTTTTGCATTTATAGGAGCATGTTGTAATTCTAAAAATATTGTTGATCATGTAGACTTATGCTCATTTTACATGTCATCTACAATGTGCATAAAAGAAGACCGTGATGACTAGAAATAAAAAAAAATGTTATTTTTATCCATGTTTTATTGAGGGCCTTCCTTTTCTAGATGATAATTAAAGAAATTATTTAGCAATGGAACACAAAATTTATGCTTGTTCTATTGATGAATCACAAGCATTTAAAAATATGACAATCTTGTCAATGTTAATGAATACACAAACACTAACAAACAGGCTAATGAACTCTTTGTTGTAACTTTGAGCATTACTTATTAGCATAAATTATCAACATGTTGAGATAAGATGACTTGTTCTAAAAATTGATATACTCCCATGTTTGGACATATAGAATCAATTAAAATAGCTTGGTACAATTGAATAACTGGCATAACTTTCAACTATGCCATATGAGACCGTCTTCTAGGATTCCATGCAATTAATAGCTTAGGCTTGCACACAATGTTACCCAAGCATTGAGGTCTAGGCTAGGGACATGAGCCCGTGGTTTAATGGAAAATTGATCAAAGGAATTGGAATTTGGATGCATGTTGCAAGTTCAATTCCCATATGCTCCAAAATGTGTATAGGAAACTAATAAAAAAAGTCTGTTAAAATTAGAATTTTATGTATGGTTATGGTACTCAGTTTCCTATGTAACTACTCTAAATTACACCAACCAATAACAAACTAATTATGATGTACATGCACTGCCCATTCCATGAAGACTTAGTGAAAAAAAGTCTCAGGGATTAGGTTGGTGAATTGGTTACAAAATTAGAAATTAATACCATACCCATGCATGCTAACATGGACCACAAATAGAAAACTTCAAGATAAGGTAACTAAATTTTATTCATTATACAATAATAAACGCATCCAATTCTTTCACAATATCAAGAACTCCAAATTGTTACATGGTAGTCAATGTCTTATGACAAGATACCCTCCTATTTATGTAACTCATCTCTTATAATACATCAATTTTTTTCTCCTAGATAGATATAGTTGCCAATCAAAAAGCTTTAGATTTTGTGTTTATGTAATGAGGGTTTTTAATTACCTCTGAATTCACTGCAAAAGGCATCCCCAAATTCAACTTTGTTGTAGAGGGCCTCGTCAATTTCAAATTTGTTGCACCAAACTCCAAATTCATTTCTTTCCTTTTTAGAAGTCTTTAGGTCCTCTCCAAACAAGCTTTATCACCCATGCAAGTAGTTGCTATACTTATATGCTAAAACCCAAAATGCCTCATGCCATCAAATTGGCACATAAACCCTCTTTGGTCAACTCCAGATCCATTAATAATTAACAAACTCTCATTGTGTTTGTAGAGGTGAATTTCACAAATAATGCCAATTGCACTCCCCACTCCCCCATCGAATTACCTCTACCAAATTCTAGACTTTACTACACTCCCCACTCCCACCAAGAATTTCCCAATTCACTATTAACCTTGCGCACAATACAACCCACTCCCATCAATAATTTCCCAATTCAAAATATTTATTTTAATTACCCACTTTAACGTCATATTTTCCAATTTTTATTTGTGTGACTATTTATTTAGTCATTTTCATTTGTGTGACTAATTATTTAGTTGTGTTTTTTACCTGACAATCAAATTAGTCATGTATAGCCATGTTGCAAAACATTAGTAGAATTTAGTCATTTTTAGTTGTCGTGACTAAAATTTTTAGTAACGTAGTCATTTATTTTCCAAATTCTACTAGTGACTCCTTGACAAAATCAAGTGGTTAAAAGGAAGAATATGACTAATCAAGAAGTAGCAAGGACAGTGATGAAAGAAGAAAACCTACCAGAAGTCTACTAAAGAGAAGCAATTCATACAATAGTTTGCATACTTAATAGAGCACAAGAAAGAAAAAATAGCTCAAAGACTCCCTATGAGCTATAGTATGGAATCCTATTCTCAAATATTTTTGTGTTTGGCGGAAAATGCTATATTATCAAAAGAGATGAAGAAAACTTAGGAAAGTTTGATGCAAGATTTGATGAAGCAATCTTCCTTTGATATTCTACAAAAAGAAAAGATTATTGGTGTCCTCTTCTAATCGAGTTCTTTCCCTAGAACATGCTACTCTGACAACCTCGAGGGACCCTCTTGTGTTGTCTGTTGTGGAAGAGCTTGTGCTTCCAATTCTAACTATTGAAAATGTGGTCATGATCTCTATCTCTCCAAAATAGAGGGGTTAAAAGAATGTGTTTCTTAACTCGAGTCTAGAAACAATGAAATATTATCCTCTATCGAAGGTGGTGATTTCCACTTCTGATATTGAAATATCAATCCCTAAATACACTAGTGTTAGGATCATTTCTTCCATGGAGAATGCAGTGGTGGGAAAAAAATTCTCTTTTTTCCCTACTAGGGACGTGGTAAGAAGATGGTCGACTGCTAAGTGGCACCTCAAGGCCAATGTGGAAGTTTTTGCTATGGATGGTGGGCTATTCCTATTCAAATTTAGACTATTGAAGATCTACTATATGTTCTCTCTTTGGGCCCCTAGGTTTATGGGAAACATATCTTTTCACTGTGCCACTGGAAACCTGGCTTTGACCCTTCTATTGATCTCAAAAAATCTACACCTGTTTGGCTTCGTCTACCAAGACTGCCACTAGAATACTAGGATGACTTTGTTCTCCAAAAGAATTGGTGATTCAATGGTAACTTCATTACATTGGACACCATCACTAAAATGAAATACAGGTTAATTTTTGCTCATTTCTATGTTAATATTGATATTAAAAAGTCTTTACCCAACTCTATGATGTTGAGCTCCAAATTTGGGTCTTGGAATCAACAATATTTCTATGAAAATGTTGTGGTTTATTGCCAAAAATGTGCTAAACTTGGGCACCTTATTTTAGACTGTAAGTCCACTATTAGACAAAACCCTGGTTCTAATGAACCCCAAGGGATGACCTCATAAACAACTATCCTTTTAATTCTGATCTCCATAAAATTATTGACTCCTTAAACAAATTTGGGCCTTCTGTTGACCTTGCCTCTATTCTAAGTATGAATTTTCCTAGAAAAGTTTTGTTGGACAATCCAAGGAGTTTATATAGTGTTTTGGTGGTCCCTAAGGTTCCATTGTTGAAGATGGTTTCTGTTGGCCCTGCCTTAGATCTGGGTTTGACTTCTCCCAACAAAAAATTGTTGGAAAAGTATTCTCTAGAGAGTTTACATAGTGTTCTAACAGCCCCTTAGGCTTCGTTTGTGGAGATGGAAAGTGTTAAAAACCCCTAACCTTGTCTTGATTAAGGATGTTCGAGAGGGAGAAATATTGTGCATGGAAGTTGATAGGAAAGCTTATGGATCTAGATAGAGTGACACAACTGCCCTATCACAATTCCAAACCAATGAGGAAGAGAGTTGGAAAAATCCAAAGAAAAAAGGTAAACAAAAGAAAGCAGATGTGTGGGGGGAATCCAAACCTAGAAAACACAACCAACGACAAACCATGAACAGAGAGATAACCAAGGAGATTTTTATTGGAAAACAAAGGACAATGGAAATGTCCTTAGAGAAAGCATCTCAATGAAATTCCTATCCTAGAACATGAGAGGGATAAATAGCCCCCACAAACAACTATATTTGAAGAATTATGTGTGGGGAAACAAGATATATGTATTGTCGTTACAAGAAATAAAAATCAAAAATCAAAATTTGAACACATAGCTAGGTACATTTGACCTAATGCCCATTTTTCTTGTAGTTATGTAGATGGGGCCTCGAGTGGTTTGTCTGTGATGTGGAATCCTAATAGACTAAGGGGTATTGAAATCTTCTAGAGCAGGAATAGTGTGGGAATCCATTTCTCTCACTCTAGATTTTCTTGTTTTCTAATTAATATCTATGCCCCCAGTAAAAGGAATTCTAGGAAAGGCCTTTGGTAGGATCTCGCTAACTGGATATAGAATAATAGGGGGCCCACTAGTTGGTAGTAGGATACTTCAACTCTCCTTTATATCCTTTGAAAAAGAGAGTAGGACTAATAGAATATTTTGATAGTATGGCTGACTTAGCTGATTTTTTAAGTAATACAAGGCTGGTGGGCATTGACTTATAGGGCCAGAACTTTACTTGGACTAATAGGTGAATGGGGTATAGTCTAATCTAGGTCAAACTTGATATAGATTCCTTTTCTCTCCTAATTATACGACTTTAGTTAACTCCAATCTATTGGCGTTGCCCCAGACTGTCTCAGACCATAACCCTCTACTTCTAGTCATGAATGATCACTTTGTTGTTGGTCCTTTTCCCTTCCAGTTTGAGATCATGTGGAATTCCCACCTAGACTTCAAGATTACAATTTTTGATTGGTGGAATGTCCTATACATGGCTCCCCCATGTTTAGGGTATTCCATAAACTCATGTATATCAAAAACATGGTTAAAGGTTGGAACAAGTGGGTGTTTGGATATGTCTTCCATCATAAAAGAGTGATCTCTAATAAACTAATGATGACACAAAAAAGGGAGGAGGGAGATGTTAGTTTGCAAACTTTCCAACAGGAGAGAGATGAACACATGGAATGGGATAAAGTCTTGAAAAAAGAGGAGATATTCTAGAAGCAAAAATCCAAATTTCAATGGCTGAAAGAGGGTGACTGAAACACTTCTTTCTTCCATGTTTTGGCCCTCAGGCACAGAAAAGGAACTAGATAAAAAAGCTAAAAGATGAGTTAGGAGTTGAAGTTACCACCCCTACCCAGATTGGTCTATTTTCCTTTGGTTATTTCCAACGTGCCTTATCTAAGTCTATTGTGGCCCCTAATTCTACTTTTGATGACCTATTGCTAGATCCCCTTCCTACTTCTCTATCATGTCATGGGGATGGCTTCCACCCACTTTGTGAAATACATAGTGGCGGTGATGATGGAATTATGTCTATTGGATGAGGTGGGGGTGATTTTTCCAATGAGATCGAGACCCCACTACAAAAAGAGCCATGGTGTGACAATCGAATGGAGCTCCTAAGCTGGCATATGGATGAGGTCCCCATGTTGCTTGACACTGTAAACACCTTTTGATATAGTCATGTGCTTCCCTTTCCATTATAGGCCAATAGTACCCCATCCTCAACAATTTCTTAGCCAAGGTCATTCCACTCGAGTGTGAACCACAAATGTCATTATGTACCTCAGTTAAAGAAGTCAAGGCTTCCTCAGCACTTAGGAAACATAATAGGGTTCCTTCAATGCTTCTACGGTAAAGGGTATCTCCTAGGATGAAAAAATGAGAAGAATTTCTGACAAAGGCTCTTTTGAGGTTTTGGGTTGTGTCTGTGGGAGGACTCCTATTCTCAGACAAGTGTATATATCATGGTACCAAGGATTACTGAGACCAACAATTTTGCACACAAATTCATAATCCAGGTACCATGAATGCTGGTACAAGAAGTTGCTCTACGAGGAATTCTTATCTTGGGACATTGTGCAAGATTTCCAAGAGTGATCCAATCATAGCCATGGCATCTGCTGCTCTATTATTTTCTCTTAGTAGCTACTCAAATGTGATATCAATTAAGAACTCCTTAATGCTTTCCATCAACTTTTTGTAGGGGGTTAACTTGTCATCCTCTGTCTTGTACTCACCATTTACCTAGTTGATTATGAGTTGTGAGTCTCCATATACCTTAAGTGCCATTATTTTCTACTGCACTACAATTCTTAGTCCTATGACAAGAGCTTCATATTTGGCAATGTTATTTGTGCAAGGGAATGACAACTTGTATGATTTAGGTATACAATCTCCTTGTGGAGTGATGAAGAAAATCCCTACTCCTGACCCCTGTTGCATGTAGGATCCATTGTAGTACATTTTCCAATGATCCGCCACACTCAAGTTGAAGATTGATTCATTAGGGAATTCTAAAATAAGTGGATTTTCTACATATATGGGTTCCTCTGTTAGTTGATATGTAATTGCTTGTCTTTTGATAGCTTTGTGTTCCACATACTCGATATCATGCTCTGTGAGAATGATAACCCACTTTTTTGTCCATCCTATGAGTGTGGCCTTGGAAAGCAAGTACTTAAGGGGGTTTATCTTTGCTATGAGTTTTATTTGATGGGCTAGCATGTAATGTCTAAACTTTTGGGCTACAAATACAATTGCTAGATAGGCTTTCTCAATAGATGTATAGTTTAGTTCATGAACCACCATAGTTATACTGATACAATAGATTGTTCTCTCTTTTCCATTTTCATCGTGTTGTGCTAGGAGAGCACCGAGAGCTCTTGCTTTTGTTGATATGTATAAGATCAAGGGTTTGTCTGGAATGGGTGGCATGAGCACCAATGGTGTGAGTAAGTACTCCTTGATCTTGTTGAAGGCTTGGTCACACTTGTCATCCCATTTGTATGCTACCCCCTTATGGAGTAGATGAGAGTATGGGATTTTCTTGTCCGCCAATTGCGCTATGAATCTACGGATTGACTGGAGTCTTCCTTGTAGCCCTCTTAGTTGTTTCAATGTTTTGGGTGCCTCCATTTCAAGTATTTCCTTGACCTTAGCTAGATCCACCTCAATTCCCCTCATACACACAATGTATCCTAGGATCTTGCCTAATTGTACTCCAAAGACACACTTCTTTGGATTTAAGCAGACCTTATACTTTTCAAGTCTATCAAAGATGGCACTCAATGCCACTATGTGATCTCATCTTTTCCTTGATTTGGCCAGTATATCATCCATGTAATCCTCTAGGGTATGTGCAGGATCATCATGGAAAAAATAGGCCCTTAAGTGGCAAAAAAATCAGAAAAATCAGAGTTAGACAACTTGACGTAAAAATTTGAATAAGTTATCTATATTATTTTAAAAATATGTAAGAATAGAATCTGTAGAAAATTGAATATAGTTTCTAAACTACTAGGTTTGTTTAAAAAAAAATCTATTTGGTGAAAATTTGAAATTTCAATGCTATAGTATTTAAATTTCAGGGAAAAATAAGAAGTAGGTGTCTATCGACCACCCTAACCACAATAAAATGATAATATTTTTTTATAATATTTTAGATATAAGTAGAGGACTCATGTCCCGATGTGATGCATATTTTTTTGTAATTTTTTTCCAAGTAAATAATTAATTATGTTTTTTTTATTACAACTTTTAAAAAATATAAAAAACTATATGTCGACCACCTTAACTTGGTAAAACTTCATGAAATTCAATTTTTCATTTTTTTAATCCTATAGTATGTGAAGCATAGAATGTGACACATGTTTTGGATTCAAAAAATGTTATACCGCTTTGAAAGCTATAGATGTTTTCAATCAGTCTATCAATTAGGACTTTAGTCATAATTTGAATAGAAAATGAATAATAATTACTTATTAAATTCAAAGTAAAGCATAATTTATATTGGTTGAAAGCTGAGAATCTCCTTTAAAAACCCTTTTCGTTTCATCAATTTTGGGTAAAAAAAAAGTCGTCAACCACATACCCATCATATTGCCACTTTTTGGCCCATCATGATCCTGCACATACCCTCTACAGTCTTATGGATCATATCATGAAAGATTAGTGTCATGGCCCTCTAATATGTTGCTCCAGTGTTCTTTAGGCTGAATGACATCATGTTCCAGTAGTATGTCCCCCATGGACAAGTGAAGGTTGTTTTATGTTGGTCCTCTTTTGCTATCATGATCTGGTTATATCCTGAGAATCCATCCATTAGGGATAACATCCCATGTCCTACTGTCATATCCACAATAATATCGATGTTTGGGAGTGGAAAGTCATCCTTGGGACATGCCTTGTTTAATTCTCTGAAATCTATGCCGATACGGATGCCCCTAGTGGGCTTTGAGACAGATACAAGATTGGAGACCCACTCTGGATAATCTATCGGTCGTATGAATCATGCATCCAGGAGCTTTTGCAATTCCATTTTGACCAATAATGCTATCTGGGGATGCATTTTCCTTAGATTTTGTCTCATAGGCTTTGCTTCAAGATATACCGCTAGGTGATGAACCACAACCTCTGGATCAAGTCCAAGCATGTTGGCATAGGTCCATGCAAAGTTCACTTTCCTTTCTCTTAGGAACATAGCTAGGAGTTCCTATCCTTTTGTTAAGAGAGACTCTGCATAGAATGTTATGTGTGGTACCTCTTTTGTTCCCAAGTTGACTGGGTTGCACATTTCTGCTAGAACCATTGACTTGTCTTGATGGATGGCATTGAGAGGAAGATTGAATCCTTCATCCTCTAGTGCCTCAGAGAGGTTTTCACCATCAGATATGTCCTTTATTTTTTATTTTTTCAAGTCAGAGAGTACCACAGTGTGGTTTTCACTCAAAGACCTAGAGATTATTCTCAAGTTTTCACTTTTGCGAATAAAGGATTCAATCGTTTCCCTATAATAGGCATGTGTGTCTAGTATGATGTTGAATCCAGCTTTGTGATCTCTACATGGTATATTATCCCTTAGTCCCATGAATTCTGAAAGTGCCTCATCATTTTCAAATGTGTCTAGAATCGGTGGTCCTCGTTGGTCGTAATCAATGATCTAGGTATAAACTAGGTTTATTTCATGGGTTTGACTGGTTGACTCAAATAACAAGGTACTAATCACGAGGAGAGAGGAATTATCAAATAGCATTGGTAAGTTAGTTATGGCATCTTCCTCATCATCACTACTACTACAGATGTTGGTTATGTCAAATGTGAAGTTGTTTATGGCTCAAACTATAGATATAGGAAAGCGAAGTTTGGTTGCTGATAGTTGAGAGGGGGTCTTGACTGCTTTAATTGGGGGACCTCTGCCACATATGGTTACACTTGGAGGGGTACATATAAGGCCAATATTTCTCAAGCATGTCTCAGGAATGATTGGTATTAGGAGACCATTGTCATTCTATCCAAGCCTCTTGTTTCTATCATAGCCCATACTAAGCATCATTTGTAGTCCCTTGTTGCTTTCATCCATGGGTAGATCAGGCACAGGCCTTTCATCTTGGTATAGCAAGCTAGATATGTCTCTTTCATCCATCACTTCTTGGCTTAGGTCTCCCCAACTTCTGAATCTAAAAGGGCGAGCTCTAAAATTTTGGGATGATGTCCTAGTTGGTTGAGGTTGTCCATGAGACCTAGGAGATATTAGGGATGGTGGGTGTCTTTGTCTCAAAAGTGGAGACCAAGATAGTTGGGTCTATATACGGAGTTGAAGAGCCTTCATCATTCTTCAACACTTGGGGGATTTTATAATATTTTTCTTCTAGGCTTTTGCAGTAAGAAAAGGGTTCAGGATCCCCATGAATTGTGCCCTCTTGGTCTTGGTATGTGAACTTGAAACATTGGTGGAAGGTTGATGCAACTGCTTGCATCCCATGGATCCATAGACGTCCCAGGAGAATGTTGTAAGGAAAATCGAGGTCAAGGACCTAGCAAGTGGTTTCCATAATGGTTGGCCCTACTTGAATAGGAAGTTGGATGGTGCCCTGAGACACTCTTTCTTGATCATTGTAAGCCTTGATTGTGATGCCCTTGCCTTTTTCAATGGAATCCTCTGAGATTCCTAAATTCTTTGTAAGCTTGAGGGAACAGATATTTAAACCTACACCCCCATCCACCAAGACTCTCTTGACTTTTTTCTTATTCATTAGGACCTCCAGGTGGAGTGCACGATTGTGAAATGGTTGGGTGGGAAAGTCTTGATTGAATAATGTAAGGAGATTTGGGGTGATGATGTTTCTTACCATAGCTTGGAATTTTTTAGCATCAAGATCTACGGAGATGATGGATGAATCCAATGCTTCCTCGAGGATATTTCTATGGGTTGGTGAAATCTTCAGCAACTCCATGATGGAGACCTAAGCTGGGGTTCTCTTTAGCCAGTCTAAGAAGTTTTAGCCATTAGGGAAAAATCTTGGATTGGAGGTGGATGCTTTAGATGGCTAAGATGGTCCTATGATGGTGAATTTTCTGCCGCTTGTGGTGACTCCACAATCAGCTTTGGCTCCTTTGACATTAATTATAGTGACCCATTCATCTAGAGATGCAATAACATGATCATGCACATGGTTTACACTTTTGAATGTACCTGTTTTCACCCAGAAATGCACCTTGATGCAAAGTTGTCAAACTGAGCTTTCTGGTGAAACATTGGATCACTCCAAGGTTGTGGGTCACCTGATGTTGGAGTGAACCTCTAGAGAAGGCCGGCTTCCTTTGGGTATCACCTAAACTATTGATCTTTGTGAGGCAAAGGGAGAATAAATGTATAAAAAATGAAACTATAATGAATGATTCCTATGGTGATACACCGAGTTGATGAGAAATCAGAAGAATGAAAACAAAAAGCAACCACACTGAAAAAAATAGACTGCAGCTACTTTACTTACTCAGCTTGACCCCATTAGACTTATGCATCACTCTTGACAGGTTTGATCCACATACATATCTCAAGAAGGAAGAAACATACTTCATAGCTTTGTGGTATGAATATAGATTGAGAAAACACTTAAAGAAATGCATACATAAGCTAACATACGGAAATGAGAGTGGTAAGAGAATTAATACTTGTTTTCAAGGTGGACTCTGCATTGCATTCCAGATTCTGACTTGAGTTACAAAATATACATCAGTTGAGGAAGGATAGCTAAAAATCACTAACTCTTTTGGATGCATTACCTGAACTATTTATAGAAAGGCAAAAAATGCCTTATATACAGACTGTGATGGCCCCGCTAGGGCTTACAAAATATCAGGCCTAGAAAGATCAATCCTCAGAACTTTTGATTGAAATTAATGTTGAAGTCTGCGTGTCCCCACTGTGTGTGTCAGTGAAGAGCTACCCTCATAGAAGCCTTCTGATATTTTGCAACTACCGCATTCATTGATCCATCGTGTCCTGTTTAGCTACTTCGGCTACATCTTGAATGCCCTGAGCTTGCAACAGATACACGTCACTTGTTATCCTGTTGACATTCTTTAGACAATCATGGTTTACCTTCAGATCTCTCTGATTGGCTGAGTAAATTCCATGTAGCCTCTTTGGTCAGTCAAAACTCCTTTGATCAAAATTGCATCTCAGCGAGACACTGAAAGTGTCTCACCGATGCAATTATGACCTCTTGAAGCTATCGGCGTAACATGGAGCTATCGCCGAGAGCTTATGGCGGGCTCATTTCGCTTACCCCGAGCTTGCTTTTCTCCTCCGGGCTCAAGCTCCTTCGGCCAGACACTATCGAGTTGGGAAGACATCTTAGCGAGGCTTGTCATTTTGCCAATGCTCTTCTTTCGTTGAGACCTTGGCCGGTCGGGAAGAGGTCCTCCCAAACTCCAAATGTTATGCCGAAGGCCCCTTTCTCCTTTGTGTCAGGGAGATTTTTCTGTCGGCTAGACCTTATGGCGATAGTCTCCATCTTGCCCGATGATGCATTTGCTTTCCCTTGGTGTCGGCATAACCTCTTCATCTCGGCAAAATATTTTTCCGAAACCTCTATCCTTTGGTCGAAACCCCTTTCATTTGGAAGCTCCACTATCAGTGAGACCTTTGTCGATAACACTTTCCATGTCGCCAAGACTTCCTGGTATCAGCAAGACCTCAGGGTGATATCTTCAACTATTGACAAGCCCTTTCATGCTTTGGTGGGGCCTCCCCCGAAGTCTCCTCGACCTTGATATTACAAACCATATCGGCAAGAGTCTGTCGATGTCACCCCGATGCATTTTGGTCTACCGAGCCTTGCATTCCTTGTTTTATTCACAGTCGCTATGACCTTATAACATCGGGAAGAACTCACATAGACTGCATTTGCTACACCGAAAGGTCTCAATGCATTCTGAGTCATTGAGATAAGGCAATTGTTACGTCGACAAAGGTGCTTCATTATTTTCCATCGGTGAGACAGAAGGTCACTCGTCGAGACCTTAAGGTGATCGCCCCAACCTACACCGATGAGTACATCCTTTTGTCGCCAATCGATGAGACAAAATTGAACTCATGCCGAAAGAAAACCATTTTGCACACTGTCGGTAAGACCAAGAGAACTCGCTATGACTATATACTGACGCCACAACTCATGCCGAAAGAACCACCATATACATAGTCGGGGAGACATGTTGAGATCGGTAAGATGCAACCCCGACAACTAAGACATATGTCGATAGAAGCCTCCATGGTTGCCAAAACAAAAGAAATGTCTTGCCGAATGAAGAATGCAAAAGATATGTGATCGCTATGACATCGGATGAGTCTTGTCGATAGGCAACATAGACTCATGCAAGCAGAAAACTTAACATGAGTCGAGGAAATAGTCACGGACCTACGTCGATAGGAACTAGAAAATAGAAAATGCAAGGCCCAAGGGAACATATGATGCAACATAGTAAAATATGGGCAGAAAGTGTTCAAGAAGGCACTTATTTGGAAAATTATGAGTGAAAACATATGTAAAACATCATATTTTTACAGGTCCAACAAGATGCATGAAATAATACTCAATGGAGAAAACCCATTTGGCCCTTATGAACACTTGCAACATAGACGCCTTTCCTGATTGAGCCTAAGGGTGAAAATTTAGGCAACAATTCTAGTGACCTTTGCAGGATGTTTTCTTGCTAAAGACGAGAACTAGTGACTGGTCTTGTCCATTGGGCATGGAGTTGTTAGAAGGCTCAGAAAACAAACAAAATATCAATCTTGCACATGGCTTCAACCTCATGAGATCCACAGGTCATAATAGGTTGCCCAAAAAATGAAACAAGGGAAAACGACAGAGAGAAATATCACGTTAAAAATAGCATTCAGGGAATGGAGCAAAACAGCAAACAAACGAACCATAATGCAGGAGGACTTATGAAAATGTAAAAACCTAACTAAATATGTACAAAAGGGTAACCCCATCATATTTGAAAGCAGGGCTTAAGGTGTATCCCATTGATTGGGATAGGAAGCACTTCCCCATCCATTGTAGCCAGCTGATAAGCATTGTGCTCCTTACAATCTCTGACAAGGAATGGGCCTATCCACATGTTGTCAAACTTGGTGTGATGGCATGGCCTACTTTTCAGAACGTCGCATTTGAGCACGAGGTCTCCTACCTTGAAAACCTTTTTTGTAGCCTTCTTGTCAAAAGTTCTTTTTGTTTGGAGCCGATGATACTCCAAAGCTTTCATTGATTTGTCCCTTGATTCTTCGAGTTCCATGAGCTCTGCATACCTCTCAGACATGGGGTCCTACTCCTCAAGCATGTCCAACTAGCAAACAATATCAAGAGTCGGAAGCTCCATAGATAGTGGCAATCTTGCCTCTTTGCCATAGACCAACATATGGCAAGTTACCAACAAACCTCTTAGGGGTCACTTTGTCTACCCAAAGTGCATTCTTTAAACTGACGTGCCAGGTCCTTTGATTATCCTCTATGGTTCTTTTAATAATTCTGATGAGGTTCTTATTCGTGCTCTCAGCTAGGCCATTACCTTGGGGGTAATAATTTGAAGATGTGCTCAAATGAATGTCATGCTTAATGGCCCAGTTAGTTACCCTTAGACCCATGAATGCGAGGGCATTATTAGATATGATGGAGTCAGGCACTCCAAACCTAGTGACTATATCCTCATAGAAGCTCAAAACTGAAGACTCTTTTGCTTCTTTCAAAGCTATTGCTTCTGTCCACCTTGTGAAATAGTCTATAGTTGTCAGCACCCACTTATGAACAACACTGGAAGGTGGATTTATTGGTCCAATAAAATCAATGCCCCATCTCATGAAGGGATGTTCTACTTGAATTGGGTGCAGGGGCATAGCAAGTAGCTTCTCCTTTCCTAAAAATAGAGCACATTTGATACACTTTATTGACCAGGCATACGCATCCTTGAACAAGCTGGGCCAGTAGTAACCAGCTCATGATTTTCTAGGCAATAGTTCTGGGAGCAAAGTGACCTCCTGCAGCTCCATCGTGAAACTCATGAAGCACTTTTTCAATTTGATCGTTATGGATGCATCTCAATAGGACACCATTCAGATCTTTTTTAAAAAGAACATTGCCCATCAGCACATATGGTATGGACTGCAGTCTAAAGTATCTTCTTTTGGCTCCGTTCAGACCAAATGGACATTGACCAGTTTGTAGAAATTGGGTCATATCTTGAACCCAATTAGTTATCCCCATGGGCACATCATCTTGAGCATTCTGAGGCTCATTTGTATTGGCAAGCACAACATCCTTTTCTAGTTCACTTTCACTACTCGACCCTGAAGCAAGTTGTTCACAAAGACCTTTACCTCTAACTAGCTTGGTGATCTTAATATCTACATCGTACTCCATGACCTTAGTGATCCACCCTACTCTTTTTTCATTCAGATCCTTATTCAACAAAAATTCCTTCACAGTTGAGTGTGCAACCAGAATATGAACCTTATTGTTTGAAAGCAAAGGTTTAAACTTCTTCAGACTTCTAATCACACAGAGAATGTTCTTTTCAACAAATGCATACCTCTCTTCGTAATCAGCAATTATTTGGCTAAAGAAGGCTATGGGTTGTTCCAAATTGTCACTATTCTTCTAAACCAACATTGTAGAGATTGAACCACTACTACCAAAAGCATATAAAAAGTCTTTAGAGAAGTCTAGGTTTACCAATGTCGGAACAAATGCTAATGCCTCCTTAATTTCTCCAAAATTGTACTTTGCCTCCTTTGTCCAACTGAAGACTGCATTCTTCTTTAACATGGTTGTTAGAGGTTGTAGCAGGTTCACCACATTTGGGATGAACCTTCTCAGAAAGTTGATCTATCCCAGAAAGCTCTGTAGACCCTTCTTGTGATTAGGCAACGACAACTCAAGTATGGCTCTAACTCTTTCAGGGTCAATAGTGATCTCCTGCTTTGACACTATGTGTCCTAATAGTTTCCCTTCGTGGACAGCAAAGATACTCTTCTTTGGATTGAGGGAGATACTGAACTCTACATTTTTCAAACATTTTCCTAAGATGTAACAAATGTTCATCAACATTCTTGGAATAAACTGTAATTTCATCCAAATAAATCAGTATAATCTTGTTGATCAAGCTTTGAAACACCATGTCCATAGCCCTCTGAAACATGGCACCAGCATTGGATAAACCAAAAAGAATCCTTTTGTATGCCATGGTGCCCCACTTAGTTGTGAAAGCAGTTTTAAACTGGTCTTCCTCTTTAACCAGTACTTGATTATAGCCCGAAAAACCATCCAATAAGGAAAATCTTTCAAAGCCAGCAACTTCTTGTAAGATTTGTTCCATGGAGGGCAGTGAATAGTGGTCTTTTAGAGAGGATCGGTTAAGATCTCTAAAGTCTACATAGAGCCTTATCTCACCACTTGTCTTTCTAACCGGTACAAGATTAGAAACCCATGAAGTGTGTTTGATAGGGAAGACAATACCCCCTTCAACTAGTTTAGTGAGCTCTTTAATCATTAGGGGCTCAAGTTTAGGATTCAAGGGCCTTTGTTTCTGTCTTACTGGCTTAGCATGAGGCTCTAACTCAATTGTGTGTTTAGCAATGTGGGGATCAAACCCTTTCAAATCTGAATATTCCCAAGCAAAGACATCATAGAATTCTTGACATAAAGCAACAAAAGCTTGTTTATCTTTAGGTGAAATTTTTTTTCCTATCTTAAGGAGTTTACCTTTGAAAATCTCCAACTCTTCATAGTGTTCTTGTTTGATCTGCAAGCCGGATTTACCCTTTTTAAGCTAATCATCAGTACTAAAAATCAACTCTAAGGTAACAAGGCCTTTGGGTAGTTTATTTGTCTTTAGCTGTATGACTTGATCACCATACTGCTGCTTGAGTTTTGCTTGATTCACCATGGAGAACTAATCTTCTTTGAGCAGGAAAGAAAGGATATGTTCATAACTATCAAAGACTTTCCAGTGAATGTTGTTATCAGGAATTGACTGCCTGACCACGACCTTCACATACTGTTGCACTTTCTCTTTTCTAATGTCATTTGGAATGTCAAACTGCGCCCCAATGGCTGCAAGTCTATCAGCATGCTTGTTCTGATTTCTTGGGATAGACACTAAATTAAAGGCATCAAATTCCTCAAGCATGTTCCACACTCTATTTCTATAAGACTTTAGTGTGTCATTTTTAGCCACATTCAGGCCCCTTACTTGATTAACAACTAATTCATTGTCTCCATGCACTTTCAAGTGGGTTATTCCTCTCTTTCTTTCCCACTCGAGACCTTGAACCAGGCCCTCATATTCAACAGTGTTGTTGGAGCATGCAAAAGAAAAACAAAAATTAGCATAGTATTTATCACCTTGTAGAGATACCAGCATTGCACCTCCTCCAGCACCATTTTTGCTTCTTGAACCATCAAAATACATCTTCCAAAGTCCATTTAGTGGTTGCAACAACTGATCTGCATCTTTCTCCAAGTTCGGGATCTCTGTGCCAGGCTCAAGAATGACATAATTGCCCATACCAGCATCTTAAATGAGGTCCTCAGGACTATCCAATACATTCTCAACTACCCATTCATGTAGCAGTACGTCAGGGACAACTTCTGATTGGAGTTCTTGAGTAGCAGCTAGTTCATTGTCAAAAAAAATGACACAATTTGTGTCTGCAACAGTAGGAACAACATTAAAGGGACTTGGGTTATATGGTTCAATGTGATCTTTAGCCAATCTCTCGGATTTAATGGTAACCTTGGTTCCATATCTTATTCTAAATAACATATGTGACCAATCAGCTGATACATAACCACCTATCTTGGCCATAAAGTCTCTAGATAAACACAAAGAAAAGAAGGTGGAAGATCTATGACACATATGTCTTGAGGAACTAAAAATTTTGGACAAGCATGGAGGGTGAGATTTAAATCCTTGATAATGCCCAAAGTATTAACTGAAGTACCATCCAATTGGATCACTCCCTTCTCTAAAGGCTGGTATATTAGTCCAAGTTTGTCGGCAATCTGTTTTGGCATGACAGAGCTACTAGCCCCACTGTCTACCATACAGTTATGAACTAACTTGTCACCTATGATCACTGACACATAGAAAGGAGGTAGTTTGACTTCTTTTCCTACCTCTTTGTTGGATTGTTTATCATCTGCCTGAGCATTATTTGTCAAAACAACCCTATCTTGACCTAATGGGGATTCAAACTCACCTGATAACTTAAGATTTGACAAGGTTGAACATAGAATATCCTTTTGACCAGGGATGACCAATGAATCCCACATAGACATCATCACATTTTCCTTTTTCATACTATCAAGAATGTTAAAAGGTACAACTGGGTTTACTTTATTGTGTACCTTTACGCTAGTGTAATCAGCTTGTAGGCGCGGTTGCTCTTTAAATGGGAGTTGTTGATTTCCTTGCAAAACACTAGTTACTTGAGATGTAGATGGTTCCATAGCTGATGCCTTTCCTTTGAAGGCTGCATGATCGAGCTCAAATTCTCTCTTCTTTGCTCTCGTATTGGCTACAACAGGAGAACTGTTCACATTCAATCCACAAAATTCTTCACCCTGCCAGTTGAGTAGAGTAGCATCATTTGCAAACTGATCTTGGTGTTGTGGAGATGACTCATTAGGTGCATGTTGTTGTGAGCTTGAGGCATTCTGTACCATAAGTGCCTGATTGATGAGTCCATTTGAGCAAGTGGCCTGATTGTGGGGCTGATTGCATGGGTAGCACCATTCATAATCTACTGCTAAATTATTTTGAGTAGGAACCAGGTCTTTGACTACACTAACAGGTGCTAGAGCATAGCCCTGAAAAGGTCTTGTGTTCACTATTGGTGTAATTAATTATTTAATTACACTTTAGGATAAGTTTACTTAGGTAATTATTTATTTCCTAGGATAATTATCTTTTAATTCTTATCTTATTGAGCTGTCTTTTTGCTCGAGATAAGATTAGGGTTGCTTTTTCCTGCTTTATTGCATCATTTCCTTTTCGAAGGCTTTTGTATTATTTGTAAAACATTATTCTCAATAATTAACAATTCTATTTTTTTGCTTGCACAACTTTGCTCTGAGAGTTTACAGAACTTCTCTTCATATTTGTTCTAAATATCTTCGCACGTGATAGGTGATTGCTTGCAGGTGTTCTTGGGGACTGTGAAGTTGGTTTTTCAACTTCTACATGGTATCAGAGCTCCAGACCTATCACTTCCTGTTTGTGATCTAAATATATTCTCTCATAGCGCATTTTTTTGTGCAAGGGTTTTAAATCAGATTGATTTTCTATGGATCTAGGGGTAGCCGAATTTTCGGAGCACTTTGGGCTCGAACGGACGTCACCATTGCGATCAGAGCATCCAAAAACCCCAGAAACACCTTTTGTTTCATCGATTTAGGTGAAAGTTGAAAAAAAGGAAAAAAAATTAGCCAAAGAGGCCGTACGGCCTCCCCAGCACGCAGATAGAGGCAGAATTTTTTTACAAAAATCAAAAAAATAAAAAAATCTTTTGATTTTTTTGCGCCGCCCGTTCTAAAGGCCAGCGCCACTGGAACTTAGCCCAGCGGCCACCCGCGGGCCTCCCACACACCACTCCGTCACCACCTACCACTCCACCATCCACAGCCCCCGAGGGCTTACAACCACATCGACGGTCATATCCGCGACCAGGAGCCCTGACTCCACCCTCCGCGCCAACTCCAGCCCCTTTCGCCTTGGCAGTCAGTTCCATAAGCGACTAGGAGCTATGATCCAAGCTCCTAGCTGATTTTTTTATAAAACTTGCAGCGGTTGGTCATATTGGTGATCGAGGGCTAGAAATCAGAGGCCAAACTTTTGCCCCTGTTTAGCATTCAAAGTTCAATTTTAAGGGCTTTTTTTCATTTTCCCATAACTTTTGTAAACGGAGTCATTTTTTCAAAAACAAATAGTCACCGGAAAGCTGATTCGACGATAGATTTGATGGTGGTGGTTTGAATTTTTTATTTTTCTGTTTTGGTGCCTTTTTCGCCCGTCAAATCCGAAATTGCAATTTTCACTCTAGGAGGCGTAACTTTTGAGTCCTGGCTTTGTTTTTCAAAAACAAATAGGCATTGGAAAGCTGGTTCCACCCTCTTCTCAGATCTCAGACCTATTTTTTGTAGAATTTTTACTAGATATCTGATTTATTTGTCAAAACTCAGCCTTTCTCTTTTGAGTTATTTTCTTGGGAAATGTGCAATCAAGAGTTTTTTTTTTTGAGATCCAAGAGAAATTTTTTTTATTTGAGAGTATATTACTACTATTTTCTATCATGGATTTACACAACATTGCACTCCTTACTCCATTCAACTATTTTGGTCAGAAAAAACAAATGGAGATTCACTTGAAACATAAAGGGTTGTATAGGGTAACCATTGGTACATAAATTGAACCTACAGGTGCTATTGAAAAGAGAAAATGGTTTAATAGATGTGATGAAGCTTATGGCACATTATGTCTATCTCTTTCATCTGACCTCTTTTTCCACATTGATTCTTGCACTACACCAAATGAGATATGGGATACTTTGGAGTTCTTGTTTGGGAAGCAGGATACTATGAGAGGTTTTCAGTTAGAGAATGAGCTTATTGGCTTAAATCCTAGGGATTTTGACAGCATCCAGGAGTTTTTCACCAAATTGAAGTCTCTTAGATTATAGTTGTCACAGTGTGGTGTTCAGAAAGAAGACTCTTAGTTGATATTGTCCATTCTTTCTAAGCTTGGACCTGATTATTCAATTTTTGTTTCTACCTTTTATGCCACTAGGGATGCACTTGGTATGAGATTCACTATGCCATCTCTTGATGAATTTTCTTCATCTCTCACTTGAGAGCAAGCTAAGTTGGCTAGCATGGGTATGGTGAAACCTTCTTCCTCTTCACAGGCACTTATTGCATCACAGGAGCCCAGATCAAAAGGCTTCTACAAGCAAAGGCAAGGAATAGAAACAAAAGGATTTCGAACCTCATGAGCAACAAAAGGAGTCCTCATATTCATCCTCCTCTTCTAAGGGGAAATCATTTAGGAAGGAGAAGTCTACATGTGCATATTGCAAGAGGGAAGGACATGCAGAACATAATTGTTACAAGAAGGACATTGATGAGTTGAAACATCTTCTTCAGAAACATCAGATTGATTTGCCTTCTAGGATGTCTGCATCATCTTCTTCTCCTCATTCTTCTTCTTCAGAGTAACATAACACATGCATAGCTAGTTTACATACTTCATCAGCTATGAAGGGACATGCTCTTTGTGCTTCTTCAGGTATTGGATCAGGGAGATGGCTTCTAGATTTAGGAGCATCTCATCATATTGCATCTTCACAGTCTATGTTCACTTCCTTTGAGCCTTGCACTATGGCTCCCATTTTGATGGGAAACAACACTTACATGAGTGTTACAGGGAAGGGTTCTATTAGTTTTGGGGACCACTCCTTTCAGGATGTCTTTTGTGTCCCTCACTTGACACATAACCTTCTTTCCATCTATCAGATAACACATGGGGGCAATGGGAGATCTGTGGAGTTCACACCTGATTCAGTTATCATCAAAGACTTGGAGAGTAGGGCATTCATTGCTACTGGGATAGTGGATCACTCCTCTCGGTTGTATTCCTTCACTAATTTTTCTACTGGTGGTGCTTATGTTCCTACAACTATTCCTCACACTTCGCGTGTGCATCATCATTCAGAGGAGATATTTGGCTTCTTGAACATTGTTGTTCTCACTTCAGATCTTGTTCTCGAGCCTTTTGCTCCATCTCCTCCTCCTCCTGTTGCTTCTTTTGTTTCAGTGCAGCAGGATCCAGTTGATCATACATCTTTGGAGGTTTCTATTGAGTCTTCACCTACTTCGGCTTCTTCATTTGTTGAGGTCACACCTGCTTCTGTGGAGACATCTTGGGCTGCACCTATTCCACCTTCAGATATTTCTTTCATTCAACCTCTTCCCTCTCACTTCTTTCTAGAGATGCAGTTTCTTCACTTCTTTTGGAGTTACTTCATTCTGGGGGGGATCTGTGGTCTCTTTCTTCCTCTCTTATGGGGGGATTCTTTCATGTATCTTTGTGATGAATGGTTTCCTTGGGGGGTCTTATGGAGTCCTCCATTTTTCATCACTTAGGTACTTTATTGCATTCTATTTTGGGGAGGAGTTTTGTTCCCATGTGGTTTTCTCCTTTACCCCGTTTGATTTAGTTTGCATTGCATTTGTACATGAGTACCTAATCAGGCCTTGTTGTCGGGACTCATATTTGTATAACAATTTTCTTCTCCCTAAGTTGCACTTATGGGGGGGTATTGGTGTAATTAATTATTTAATTACACTTTAGGATAAGTTTACTTAGGTAATTATTTATTTCCTAGGATAATTATCTTTTAATTCTTATCTTATCTTATTGAGCTGTCTTTTTGCTCAAGATAAGATTAGGGTTGTTTTTTCCTGATTTATTGCATCATTTCCTTTTCAAAGGATTTTGTATTATTTGTAAAACATTATTCTCAATAATCAACAATTCTATTTTTTTGCTTGCACAACTTTGCTCTGAGAGTTTACAGAACTTCTCTTCATATTTGTTTTGAATATCTTCGCATGTGATAGGTGATTGCTTGCAGGTGTTCTTGGGGACTGTGAAGTTGGTTTTTCAACTTCTACATTCACATTCTATCTTGTGCCTTGATAATTTCCCTGATAAGCTTGTCTATTACCTTGATAGGCTTGTTGTTGGCCTGGATTCTGCTATTGATAAGGCCTAGAATAGGTCTGTTGTTTCTCTAAATTCACCAACTTGTTACCAAAAGTCTGTTAAGACTTTTGATCTGTTGTAACTCTTTTGGAGAACTAGAAACAACATTTTCTTGTGTTACAACAACTAGAACAACAGCTAGCAGCATTGGTACAACTGGTAGAGGTGTAAAAGGAGGTATCTGCAAAGGAATGTTTGCATGAATCTCTAGGAATATTAGCATTGGTGGCCTAGGAGCAAGCTTACTAGCTTGTATTAAGTTGTTTTTAGCTCTGATAGCTATTTCAAAGGTGTCTGGTAAAGACACTCCTCCCATTGACTGTATCATGATAGCTATATCACTATTTAGAGCTCTCAAAAAGTATAGGAATGCATACTCCGGAGGTGGCCTCACCGTTGCAGGGATTCTATCCCAAGTTCTTTGAAATCTGAAGTTGAAGTCGTTTATTTGCTCTTGTGGAGCCCTCCTGATCGTAGTCAATTGCTCCAGTAGAAACAAGTTATCAGACCTGTCTTGGAATTTCTTATACTGTAACTTATCTCCAAATTCATTCCATGTTGCAATTGAACTGACTGGTAGACTCCTATACCATTGCACAGCTCTCCCCTTTAGTGAAGTAGCTAGTAATCTCATTGCAACATCCTCTTGGGTTATGTGGTGAACTCCACATAACGAAGCCACATTTCTCATGTGTTCAATTGGAGTAGTTTGGTCTTCCCCTGTAAAAATTGGCAGACTCTTCAAGGCTACCATTGGAATATCATTGTGTTGTGCCAAGTTCAAAGGACTCCCTCCATTGAAAGTGACAAAGGGTTGATTCCTTGGAGCCGCCATTGGAGGTATCTGAATTGGATTTACTTGTATAGTAAAATGAGATCCCACTAATAGAGGAGTAGACTGAGTTCTCCTAGAATAGATAACTGTTGTTCCTCTTTTTTTTGTTACTCTACCTTCTTGGTGGTGACAATTGCAAATATTCGAAGGGACTTGAGCTGCCTCTAGTCTGAACTTCTCTCATAAACTAAAGAAGGAATTGATTTCCGGAGCTCTTTCCTCTTTATGGAGTCACCAAGTATGCCAAAGGGATTCTATAAAGCCTGAAATTCACTGGTTGCATACTAAACCAGTAATTCAATCTAGTTCACTGTCCCACTAGGCATTCCAGAAACTATTGTCACCCAGAAATGTACCCTGATGCAAAGTTGTCAAACTGAGCTTTCTAGTGAAACATTGGATCACTCCAAGGCTGTGGGTCACCTGATGTTGGAGTGAACCTCCGGAGAAGGCTGGCTTCCTTTGGGTATCACCTAAACTATTGATCTTTGTGAGGTAAAGGAAGAAGAAATGTATACAAAATGAAACTATACTGAATGATTCCTATGGTGATACACTGAGTTGATGAGAAATTAGAAGGATGAAAATAGAAAGCAACCACACTGAGAAAACTAGACTGCAGCTACTTTACTTACTTAGCTTGACCCCATTAGACTTATGCATCACTCTTGACAGGTTTGATCCACATACATATCTCAAGAAGGAAGAAACAGACTTCACAGCTTTGTGGTATGAATATAGATTGAGAAAACACTGTTAAAGAAATGCATACATAAGCTAACATATAGAAATGAGAGTGGTAAGAGCATTAATACTTGTTTTCAAGGTGAACTTTGTGTTGCATTCTAGATTTTGATTTGAGTTACAAAATATACATCAGTTGAGGAAGGATAGCTAAAAATCACTAACTCTTATGGATGCATTACCCGAACTATTTACAGAAAGGAAAAAAATGCCTTATATACAGACTGTGATAGCCCCCTAGGGCTTACAAAATATCGGGCCCAAAAAGAACAATCCTTAGATCTTTTGATTGAAATAAATGTTGAAGCTTGTGTGTCCCCACTGTGTGTGTCAGTGAAGAGCTACCCTCATAGAAGCCTTCTGATATTTCACAGCTACTGCATTCATTGATCCATCGTGTCCTGTTTAGCTACTTTGGCTGCATCTTGAATGCCCTGATCTTGCAATAGATACACGTCACTTGTTATCCTGTTGACATTCTTTAAACTGTCACGGTTTACCTTCAAATCTCTCTGATTGGTTGAGTAAATTCCATGCAGCCTCTTTGGTTGGTCTAAAATCCTTTGATCAGAATCGCATCTTGGTGAGACACTGAAAGTGTCTCACCGATGTAATTATGACCTACTGAAGCTATCAGCGTAACATGGAGCTATCACCGAGAGCTTATGGCGGGCTCATTTTGCTTACCCCAAGCTTGCTTTTCTCCTCTGGGCTCGAGCTCCTTCGACAAGACACTATCGAGTTGGGAAGACATCTTAGCGAGGCTTGTCATTTTGTTGATGCTCTTCTTTCGCTGAGACCTTGGCCGGTCAGGAAGAGGTCCTCCCGAACTCCAAATGTTATGCCAAAGGCCCCTTTCTCCTTTGCGTCGGGGAGATTTTTCTGTCGGCCAGACCTTATGGCGATAGCCTCCATCCTACCCGGTGATGTGTTTGCTTTCCCTTGGTGTCGGCATAACCTCTTCATCTCAGCAAAATATTTTGTCGAAACCTCTATCCTTTGGCCGAAACCCCTTTCATTTGGAAGCTCCACTGTCAGTGAGACCTTTGTCGATAACACTTTCCATGTCGCCAAGACTTCCCGGTATCGGCAGGACCTCAAGGTGATATTTTCAACTGTTGAAGAGCCCTTTCATGCTTTGGTGGGGCCTCCCCCAAAGTCTCCTCGACCTTGATATTACAAACCATATCGGCAAGAGTCTGCCGATGTCACCCTGACGCATTTTGGTCTGCCTAATCCCTGCATTCCTTATTTTATTCATAGTCGCTATGACCTTGTGACATTGGGAAGACCTCACATAGACTGCATTTGCTACATTGAAAGGTCTCAATGCATTCTGAGTCGTTGAGACAAGGAAATTGTTACGCCGACAAGGGTGCTTCATTATTTTCCATCGGCGAGACTGAAGGTCACTCACCGAGACCTTACGGCGATCACCCCAACCTACACCAATGAGTACATCCTTCCGCCACCGATCGATGAGACAAAAGTGAACTCATGCCGAAAGAAAACCATTTTGCATGCTATTGGTAAGACCAAGAGAACTCGCTATGACTATATACCAACACCGCAACTCATGCCGAAAGAACCACCATATACATAGTCGGGGAGACATGTTGAGATCGATAAGACACAACCCCGACAACTAAGACATATGTCGATTGAAGCCTCCACGGTCACCAAAACAAAAGAAACGTCCTATCGAATGAAAAATGTAGAAGACTTGTGATCATCGTGACATTGGATGAGTCTTGTCGATAGGCAACACAGACTCATGCAAGCATAAAATGTAACATGGGTCAGGGAAACAGTCACAGACCTACGCCGATAGTAACCAGAAAATAGAAAATGCAAGGCCCAAGGGAACATATGATGCAACATAGTAAAATATGGCAGAAAGTGTTCGAGAGGGCACTTATTTGGAAAATTATGAGTGAAAACATATGTAAAACATCAGATTTTTACAGCTCCAACAAAATGCATGAAATAATCCTCAATAGAGAAAACCCATTTGGCCCTTATGAACACCTGCAACATAGATGCCTTGCCTGATTGAGCCTGAGGGTAAAAATTTAGGCAACAGTACCCTTTCCTTTATCATTATTATTACTTCCCTTGTTATGATTGGACATCAAATTCGTCTAGATCTTTAAGTCTTGGTTCCACATTTATGATTTTATCATCTATGAGATCTTGGATCAATTTTTTCAACCTCATGCAGTTAGCAGTTGTATGCCCCTTGATTTTGTGGAAATCACAAAGGTAATTTTCATTGTACCATGGCTATTTTACCAAGGGCTCTTGATAGTTGTCATAGGTGGGAACTATGATGAGTTTTTCTTGCACCAATCTTTTCATGATAGATTTAGTTGATTCCCCAAGAGGTGTGTACTTCCACTTGGGAGAATTTTTGTTTCGCTGAGGTGGTCTACCTTGATTGTCCATGTTGTTGACTATTTGGTTGTTTGGTTATTGTGTGATAGTGTTGGCTTGTCGATTGTTCTGATTGTTGGCTTGTGGTTGTTGGGGTGCTTGTGTGTTTTATTGAGGGGCATTGATGACAACTTTGGCATTAACAACACCATCATTGGTAATGTTTCTATTTTTCACCCATGTGCGAGGTTTGTCATTATAGCTAGTAGATGGGCGACTTTCTTGATAAGAAGGTGTTCCCCCTTATGAGATAAGGGCTCGTTCGATATTGAGCGCCTTGGGGATCAACTGATCGTAGGTTGTGATGCATTGCATCTTGAGATGGAAAGACAAGATTCTATCAAGATTTGCAATGATGGTTCATACTTGTTGTTCCTCAAGCATGGCGCATTTGCTTATGTTGGATTTTGATTGCCATCATTGCAAGAACAAATCAAATGTATCTCCCTTGAATTGTTTCATAGTTGATAGTTCTTCCAAGCTCACATCCATACCTATGTTGAAGGCATAGTTTTGCACAAATGCGTCCACAATTTCCTAGAATTTTTTTATTCCTAAGAGACGAGAGAACCAGTCAATAGTGGGACCTACCAAGCTCCAAGGGAACAGTTGCATTAGGTAAGTTTCATTGTATGTGACATCCATGCAATGCACTTAGAACTCCCTAATGTGATCTTCAGGGTTTCCTATCCCCTGATACTTGTCAAATTTTGGGATCTCAAATCCTTTTGGGAATGGTTTCAAAATAATGCTCCTATCAAACAGATAAAGGCACAAGTTCTTTGGTGGCTTTGTGGTTTTCCCTGATTGAAGATCGAGCACTTGTTGTGAAAGAAATTTGATTTGTGTTGATACATCGTCTTGAGGATCAGGGGGTGGGATGAAGGTTTTCTGAGAAGGTTTGATCATTGGAGGGATGGGTGGATTGGTTGGTGTGTTGGTGGATGGTGTTTGCACATTTTGTTGTGCCAAGTATGCTTGTAATTTTTGTTGTACCAACAACGCTTGATGTTGGTCATGTTATTGTTGCGCTAATAGTGTCTGTTGTTGAGCTTGTTGTTGTTGGGCTGCTAGTCGGGATGCTTCTTGCTGCTCTTGATATTGTTGCAAGGCCATTTGGTATGCGACATGTTGTGTTTGTGCATGTTCCTATGCTTGTGTTTGTGCCTGTGCTTATGCTTATGCTTGTTGGGAAGCTTAGGTGACCTAAGCGGCTTGGGTGGCTTAAGTGGCTTGAGCAGCTTCTTGGGCTTGTTATTGTTGCAACAATGCTTGGGATTGCACCTGGGTAGCTTGTTGTGCTTGTTGTTGTTGCAACAATGCTTGGGCTTGCACCTAGGCGGCTTGTTATGCTTGTTGTTGTTGCATCAATGCTTGGGCTTGCACCTAGGTGGCTTGTTGTGCTTGTTGTTGCAATAATGCTTGGGCTTGTGCCTAGGTGATTTGTTGTGTTGCTTGAGCAGCCTAAGCGGCTTGCATGGCTTGAACAACCTGAGTGGCTTGAGCAGCATGAGCAGTTTGCATTTGTTGCGTAGCTTGGTATTGTTGGAGTGCCTTTTGGTAGGCTTGGTGAGCTTGTAGCGCTATGTTGTAAGGTAAAAGCACAAAGTTGTGTCACACTTTCAAGCATAATTGAATTTAAGTATTTCTAACTAAAAATCAATTTTGGTCAAACATATGATCTAGTAAGATTCATTCTAGCTAAGTTAGATACTTCTACAACTTTTTCAACTAAAATTGTTGGCTAAAAATATATGGAGCACCACTTTGAGTCCAAATTGCAAAAAAAATAAAATTATTTAAAAAATTTAAAAGTTTTAATAACTCATACTAATGTAAATAACATTTTTAAAAAATATATAAAATACCCTTTTGTACATCCATAAGTGTAGTTTTCAAAAATATATTTATTTTAATAGTTTAATTATTATTTATATTTTATTTTGTATTTTTACTAAAAGTAGGTTATCAACACAAAATATGAGGTTCATTACCATGCCAAGGAAAAATACTAAAAATTATTAAAAAAATAGAAAAAAATATGATGCACTAGATAAAATAATTTATTTCAAAATGGTATAATTTTTTTTCCATTTTAGATAAATATTAATATGAAAGTTGGCATCCCATGGAAACAACTATTTTTTGTTTCACACACATTTTAATATTTATTTAAAAATATATATTTATCAAAATTGGGAAAAAAATATATCCATGCACTAAAGTTTCAAGTTAAAAATACACAAAAAAATTGAAAGAAAAAAATAAAATTTACTATAAAAAGTTTGACGTCTCATGCAACTTCATTTTTCAGCATTTTATTAGCAACTAAATTCTAGTGTTAATTTATTATTTAAACTAGTTTAAAATAATTTTTTAATTTTTTTTTTTTAAATATAAACATAAAATATACTAAAAAATACATATTTTACTAGTTTACATCATTTCAAAATTCAAAACATATATGCCACTTTTTAGTGATTCAAGTTTAAAAGTTTGATCAGTGTTTGGTCATTTCCTTTATAAAGTGTGACACAACTTTGTTCTTTTACCTTGTACTGGCTTACCGCATTTGGATTTGGTGGTGGTGGTGGTGGATTTGGAATGTTAGATGTGGTGGTGAGTGGTTGAGATGTGTTTTGAGTGATTTTGGTGGTTGGTGTGATAGAGGTGTTGGGTCCTTGAGAGACCATGCTTTGGGGTGTTGGGATTGATGTCGTTGCTTGTATGGATACCACCTGTTCTTGTGATATCGGTGGTATATTCAAAGGATTACATGCAACGATTTGATTGGTTTTTGACAGATTGCAACCTTAGATTGATTTATTTGTTTTAGGTAAAGGGGGAGCCATAGACTAGGAAATGATGTTGATGTTGGTAGTGGAGGCAACGGTGGCAGAGGTGGTGCCAAGAGTGATTGAATCGATGGAAGGTTCTCTAGAGTAGATGAAGATGAGGCCCCAAAAATCCCACCTAGTTTGAATAAGCCTGCTTGTACCAATGGGAGGGAAACTTGGGTGTTAAGGGCATATGTTGGTGTTGCATGGAAAGATGTGTTGTTGGTGTCATGGAATGTGAGTGGGACGTATTGGTGGAGGGGATTTTGGGGAATGGTATTTGACATACCTATGATGGTGTTGGCATCCAAATTTTGATTATTAACAGGGGGTGTTTTTAAAGGGCATGGAGTAACAAACTTCCCTTGTTAACAATGGGTTGTGTGGTGGAAATGGATGATATGGATTGCAGAATGGGTTGAGTGATGCTTTGAGTGCGTGAGGTGAATGGTACAAGTGGCATGAAAGGCTTCTCCATAATAGTGCTCACATCGAAATCAAAAGGAAGTTTAGCTCCTTCTTTTATCAATTCAAGCATGTATTGGGAAGGGTTTAGTTTTATCATGGTCTTGGAAAGTCTATGGTTGTCGGGGTTTTGAAGCATTTCAGTGATCTCATCTTGGTTCATCCCCAAGTTGGTGATGTCTTCCACTTGTCGTTCCTCTTAAGGATCTTGTGTTATAAGAGAAAGATCGGGTAGTGGGTTGATAGGTCCAACAGGATTGAACTTGGGTGCGGTTTAACTTTGGTTGCTCAAAGTTAATGTTTCTTTGTTGTTTTCCATGTTCTTCTTGTGTTGTGATCTTGTTTGAACCATAAAATAGGGATCAATTTTCAAGAATGTGGGAGATGAATCTCTAATTCTTTAGATTGATCTAACTTTAGGCACAAAAAGAGAATATCTAGGATGATTAAGGATCAATGATGTGATGGTGAAATGTGTGAAATATGGATGATATGGATGTTTAAACTCTTTGAGATCTTGAGGGGGGTGCTAGACTTTTGGGACTTTTTGGATTCTTGGATTCAGATTTGTTTTATTTTGGATTTTAGTTTTGGATTCTTGGATTTTGATTTTGACCTTGATTTGGATTTGGATTGTTTTGATTTTGGAATTGGATAATGAATAAATAGATCCCAATGATGTTGGATGTTATCTATGGGATAAACTTGCTCACAAAATGATAATTTGACTAAGTGTAGGGAGAAGGATGCATCTACCCACACCTAACCAAACAAGATGATTTGATGATAATTTAACTATATGGAGAAGGATACATCTACACATACCTAGCCAAACAAAAGGTTTTAGTGTTTGATTCAAGGATTTTGATTCATGGATTTTCCCAAAAGTCTACCATAAAGGATGGTTTCAAGATTTTCAAGAGTTTTGGTGAGATGACTTTGATTTATGTTTGAAATATGGATGAAGATTTTGATTTTGATCTTATGTGTACCTAGAAAGACTTTTGTTTCCAAGACCTTAGTTTTGAAGAGCACGTTTTAATTCTCATACAAGATGCTCAAATTGTTGAAAAATTCTTGGATTCTGACAATAATAAAATGAATACAAATTTGGGTTGTTCCTTGAAGCTCTTTTGTAGAAGTTGAAGACCAATCTCTCTCTAAACTCGTAGAGTGTTGGGAGACACTTTTGATGAGCTTTTGGACCAAGAGCTTTGAACTTGGGTTTCCAAATTTTGATCTTCTTTGAGAACATTTGATGCAACACATGTGTGGGGTTCAATTGTTCTTAGCTTTGCTTAGTGACCCCTTTTTACCAAAAATAATTCTTGATTAGGTTTTCAAACAAAATTTCTAATGTCCTAACTTCTTATTATCCCACAAAGTGCTTTGTGTGGAAATCAAGGAAATCAAGGCAAAAGTTTCCTATTGTTGACTTTAGTAAGCAAATTGTGATGTAAATTCAAATTCTTAGAAACCTCTAAGGATAGAATCCCTAGGGCAAGCAATAACATTTGAATTTTTTCAATGGTATTTGCTTCCTAAAGGGTTTGAAATTTTATTTTCATGTTGAGTGTTTGTTTTTTAATATTTTCACTTCAAGCAAAGTGTTTTTTTTTCAAGAACATGCACAACCCTATGGATGAAAAGACAATATTTGTTGAATCCCCACTTGGATTTTTCTAACTATGCCTACTCTTAGAGGATGACTAGATGCTTGACCACACTGGCTCCCCTCCATGATACACACTTCTCGGGTCAGCCAAGCATTAGTACCTATGAAACTCCCATGGCATACTTCTCATCTCTACTAAGAGTCATAAAAATATGGGGTGGCTTCAAAATGACCATTCTTGCACCAATAGATAGATTAAGGATTTTGGCCTTTCTAAACAAAGGTTCTAGTAGGGGCATTCAATTCATGGGGGACCATCCATGCGGCGAGAGACCATTGTTGGCCTTCTCGTTGAAACAATCCTCGTGATACTTGTCTTTCCTCAAGTACCCACACTTATATACCTATTGGAAGTCACTTGGCTTTAGCATGTTCCCAGTTGGGTTGTTCCCTTGAGTGATTACTTTTTCCCACAAGGCAAGTCCTTTAAGATAACCCAAAAGCAAGAAAACACATCCGTAGTTCGATCAATCCTTTTTTTAGAAACAAAGAGAGAACACATGCGATATATTCCACTCACACTTGCAATATTTGTCCAATTTTAAACCCAAATTGAAGTGTGGAGGTAATTACTTACACAACTTAATATCACAAAAATCCTATATTGATTTTCAAGATCATCGTGAGGCGCAAGAAAAGCACATACGTCTTTTAGATTTTATTACTTTGGGTAGGTGATTACAAAACATAGAAGCACATGTTCATATTAATCCTTCAAAGCAAGAGTGAATTTCTTTTTAAACATCAAAAGGAAAAGTGAAAGTTGCTTGTTCAATTGTTACCCTTAAACAAAATCTAGTGAGTTTTCTAAAGTTCTTTTTAATCCTTGTGTTTTGTTCTTTTTAATCCCAAATTGAAATCTACTGAATACTAAAAGCATGAAAGATAACAAATTCTTAGGATCAAGGGATTATAATTTCTCCCAAAAGTGTTTAAAAACACTTAATACAACAAAGAAATGATGTTATAATTCAAACTTCTCCTTGCTTCCTCCTTTCACTTCACCTACAAAAACTTATTAGTCCAAGAAACAGAGAGGTAAAAAACAGGTTAATAGCTCAAAATAATCAAAGGAAAAAAGGAAAATGTCAAAAATAACTTGAAATAAACTTTTTACCCCACCCCAATGGCGCAACCCACATATGCATCGCAGTTTGAAGAGGTCACAACACTATATAGCGCCATTAGGAATAACATCAACTCTCTGCATTAAGGACAAAGAGTGTGATTGCGACACTGTTTTGGCAAGCGACACTGTTTGAGATTTGGGAACCTAGCGACAAAGGAATGGCCCAGCGTCAGAGTTTAAAATTTTGAATTTTTGGGCAGGAACACACAATGGCGAAGTTTGGAGTTTTCAGCATCGTTTTATGGCGTCGCTGGACTGGTTAGCGTTGTTGTATGGCACCACTAGACTGATAGCAGCGTAGCTTCCTATAAGTACAAAAGTTAACAAAAAACATGAATTTTTTGAGAAAAACATGTTGAAATCTTCAAGTTCACCCTCCCTCTAGCACCAAAATGTGAACCCTAATCCTATACCTGCACAAACATAGCAAACAAACACAATATTAGATACATATGCAAGTTAGAACTAAGATTCCCCATGCAATTCATCTACAATGCTCAAAATAGGAAATAAATGAAGAATAAAACAAGAAAAGCTATTAAATCCTATTTAAGCATGCAAACTCTCAATCCCATGGAGGAATTGGTGCCAATTTGATGTGAAAATTGGCCCTTTCCCAATCCTTTTTAAGCTTAGTGATGACTTGATGAAGAGATGTTGATTCCTTAGAGAAAATCCTGCATAACTTAGCTATGATGATGGAAAAATGTTATAGAAATAGATGAATTTTCTCTAAATATGAAGATAGTAACTTTTCTCTAAGTTGTGGATGCAAATAACAAAGATTGTGGATCCAAAATGAGAAAAAAGTCTCTTATTTATAGATGAGATTGAGAGAATAAGAGGCAAAATGGATGAATGTGAGACTAATCTTCAACCAATGTCCAAATGCCACTTGTCAAGATGTGAGAAGATGAAAGTTGAACACATTTTGATGAATGTTCCAATAAATGATATTAGGTGGAATTTAAAATTCATGAAATGACATGTTGGAGGGAGAAATGAATGGATTCAATGCCACTTGGCTCAATGCACAAGGACATGTAAGAGGAGTTAAATGCTTTGTTGGAAGGACACATCCACTTGGAGAGATTTTCAAATTTGGAGGAATATTCTCTTTTAATGTCATGTTGAGAGAAATTAGAAGATTTAATAAATCAATTAAATGATTTATTTGTGCAAGTTGCAAAAGCTAGAGGATGTGATAGATTTTGATTGAGATTTAATCATTATTTGATTCATTTAAGGGAGATTAGTTGATTGTGACATTCAACTTAAATATTTGGATTTATTTAAATTAAATGAGAAGATAAAAAACATTAATTAAATATTTGGATTTATTTAAATTAAATGGAGAAGTTTAGAAGATGAATTAAATAAAATTGATTTATTTAATTGAAGAGATAACTTTAGGAGACTAATTAAATAAAATTTATTTAATTAAAAAGATGACTTCAAAAAATTAATTAAATAAAATTAATTTATTTAATTACAGAGAAGAATATGTTTTAATTAGATAAAGATGAACATTAGATTTAATTAAATAAAGTGATTTATTTAATTAAGAGAAGATAATGATTTAATCAGATAAAGTTGATTTATTTGATTAACAAGGAATTAAAATGAATTTTAATTAGATAAAGATTATTCGATTAAAATGGTTAGTAGAGAGATGATTAAAGACGAATTTAAATTATCTTTGCAATGGTTTCTGGTTTTGATTGTGTGAGAATTTTTGCATCAACGTTTCGGATCACACTCCGTGATCACACTCCTTTAGCATTGCTCTCATCCTGATGATGGATCACGGAGTGTGATCCGAAATGTTGATGCAAAAATTCTCACACAATCAAAACCATAAACCATTGCAAAGAACATTATGGATTGTGGAAACTTGATATCATTAAGAATTTAAATTAGTGAATCCGGATTAGATGCATGTATATTTTGCGTGTCTACACACCCTATGCAAGTGGGTGGTTATTGTAAACATTAAAGATTTTAAAAAATTACAAAAGTAGGTATTTTGGAACAACTTGTTTTATATTAAAAATGAAGTTGACCACATTCATTGATCAACTACACATTCACATGTGAACATGTATTAATAAATTTGTAAAATTTTATTAAATATTTTATTAATTATAATAAAAAAGTTATTTAAGAAATTGGGTGAACTATACAATTTAAACCTCTCCCTAATACTTTTCAGCAGGCCCCGCCCAACCACCTAAAACACTATTTGCAAAATGTACCTTGATAATCTCTGTCTTAGATCCATTCAACATCAGATATCTGTTTGCGTGCGAATAAAAATGAAGCCCTTTCAAAGTGTTCACCTCTGCGCTGGAATTCTGTTTGATGGCATCGGACGAACTTGGAATAGAAAACGTATACGGCTTTGTGCGTGATGTAGGTAATGGAAGGATAAAAAAAAAAATGGAATAAGTCGTTTACTGTTTGTTGTATGGGGCTCCACTTTGATTGGTTTGCGCAGATGTATATATAATGAATTTAAGTAGGCGGCAGTTCCGTACTTAAAAATTCCGCGGAGGAAGCACAGCGGACGACACTGTCCTCACTCTATAGCCCTTCCAACACTTTTCCAACGAAGCGAAAGTTGTGCGCAACTTGTATGTTTATTCTTTTCCAATGAATTCCTTTCACTTTTCCAATGAAGCGTAAGTTGTGCGCAACTTGTGTGTTTATTCTTTTCCAATGAATTTCTTTGTGGCCCCCTCTCAAAGACTTTGAATTGTTCCAACGAGAAGCGTAAGTTGTGCGCAACGTGTATGTTTATTCTTTTCCAATGACTGCGCTCCTTATTTCCTCTTTCCACCGGCTTTAGTAAAGAAATGCTGAAAAACTTTATACGGCCTCTCACATGCTTTAGTGGGGCAAAGTCGGTGGAAGAGACGGAAAGATGCTTCAATTCCATTCCATCTTCTCCGCATCTTCCCATTCAATTTAAACTTGTGACCTGTCATTAATTTCTGCATTGATTCATACACCATAAATTTTGTCGGTGGTTTTGTACAAGCTTAAATGTCGCTAAAACAATGGGTAGGTTGATTAATTCGTACCCCGGATTCAAGGTTGTTGCGTTTGTACACTCACATGTTTCTCCACTGTGAGTTGTGCCAATGCTAGAAAGCTCAGCAGAAATGATGGTGATGGTGATGGTGATGGGGCCCTGCTTTTCTAATTTTCCACAGCAACACCTAGTTTTCCACGGCAACACCTTTCTCGAAGAAATAACCGGCGTTGATTGAGAAGAATACCTGCTCTCCTTCCTCCACATTGCAAATTATCATTCACCTCTTCTTTCAAGCATATTTCCATTCCATTCCAATTCAATTCCATCTTCTCCGCATCTTCCCATTCAATTTACACTTGTGAGCTGTCATTTATCATTGGAATGAGATAACTAGAGAAGATAATTATGATCCGCAATATTGATGAAGAAAACAAGTTTACCCAATCTAATATATTTTTTTTAAAAGCTATAGTGTATCTCACATTATTGTGTGAGTTGTCATTAATCACATGGAAGAAATTGTCTGTTTAAGAAGGAGCTATTTGGTTTTGGGATCAACAACTATTATTTTCTCTCTGTGATAACTTATATTCTAACTTAACTATGTAATCATATTAAGAGATGTGAACTTGACATAAATTGTCAAATATGAATATGACATAATTGTAATCATATTAAGAGATATGAATCAAAATTGGCATGCATGTCATGCTAGTTAACTTATAGCAATATGTTTGCACTATGTAATCAATGAGAAATTGATTATAATTTTGACTAGGAATTGTATGATGGTTGCAACTTGCTGAAGATTCCTTGCTTACAACATGGGATTATAACACGACATGTAGTATGTAACTTGAGAAATTTAAAAAATTAAAAGGAGTAAATCAAATGTAGAGCTAAGATGTAAAAAATAGAAAATTGCAAATCTAAAAAATCTTGATGGTTAGGAGAAATTCCTAGCAAAAAATGAGTTATTTAAAAGAGGAGTTGTTCACTGAAATGTAAAGGGAAGGAACCATTCCCTAAGATCAATCAATTTTAATTAAATAAGATGCAAAACCTCAACTTAAATTAACTAAGATTAATTATTGGAGAGTAGTAGAATTGATAGTTGACAATAAGTGCTTAGTTGCCAACCAACCTCCCCATGGTTGAACTTAGCATGTTTAGAATACATCTCTATAATCAACCATATGTTTCCTGGTGGAACCCCTAAATTGTTTTGAGTTCCAATGATGATTGTTGTAAATTTGGCTATGTTTCCTAGTTTGGAATGGATCTTATGGCTTAGGGTTTGGTATTACTTCTATTCTAAGGCCTATGTGTACCTTAAACCCTCTTAGAAAACCTAAGTGTCAATCTTTTTTCCTACGTTTTAATTTGTTGTTGACTAGTGTTCACCCATTCCAGGTATCCTAAATTGCCACTTATGTCATTAAACCCATCTGGATACCATCCCCTTGAACCTAGTGTTCCCTATTGTTACCCATTGAATCGTTATAAATCTTGTTTTATGTTATGTGGGCTTCAAAGGATTTTAATATTTTTCATGTTCCTAAGTCCGGGTTAACATTTTGTTGTTGGTCTAAAGTCTTAGCCATGGGTTTATGTCCCCGTCTCTCATTGACCTAGCCAAGCCCCTTTTTAAGTTGCTAACGTTGTGCACATGCAAGATTGAACTTTAAATGGTTGCGGTTGGATCGTTTGATTTGATCTTTGACCATTCCTTGCTCCCCCATTGAATCTTAATTTTCATTAAAATATTCTAATGGGTTGGCAAGCGGGTAGCACATGTCCTTTATTTCGAGTGGGGCTCATTATCATGTGAAGGTAGCAAACTTTAAGTCTTGTGAGATCAATAGTTGAGATGAGATGGTTTGGGTTATTCCTTATCATTCCCCACTAGCCCGTGGAGGACGCACCAACATCTTCTGTCTCTCAAAGGGGAAGCAGGGAGGTGCCATGTGGTGTAATATTGACCATTAAGAAGCAATAATAAAACATGAAATATTTATGCAAATGTTCGCATAATGTTAAGGAGAGTTAATACCTGAGCTACTAAAGGTTTTATTTGAGCACATGGTTAAATGAAGGATGAGATATTTTAGTCTTGGTCATTCATCGATACCAAAGGATATGCACCAAGGTAGGTGGTTTGTAAGGTAAAAAGCACACAAGTTGAGAGTGCCAGATTTGATATTGGTTGTTCCCCTCCTCTCCCCTGCCATGAGATGCATGCAGGTTAAACCTAGTGGGCAAGAGGGAGGATGAAATGTAGCTATCTTCAAGGATTAAGGAGATGGTGGAGCCTGCAAGATGACTTGGAGACAAATCCACATGGTATAATTTGATTGCTCAACAACTAGGGTCGTCTACAATCAAATTTTGAGGCTTGTTTGACTCAAGCTGAGTTGTTCATCAGGCCATCTCATTGGTGAATCAATTAGTGGGGTTTGAGGTTTGAATTTGGGGCCTAGACCAAGTCAAATGAATGTTGTTTCTCATGGAGGGAGTATCTACAACAACCCATTGATGCATTTTGAAGGGTGGGTCAAATCTTCATCGATAAATGCAAGCAGTTTTGTCATGCGTGAATTTTTCCTCCTTTGAGTTTCAAATATAACTGAATTAGGGAATATTTTGTACCAGTCCAATGAGAATTGGACATGTGTGTACACTCCAACCCGAGGCTTGTTTACTCCTTTTTTTCTATAAGAAGGAATTAATGACCAAATGTAGGCAGTTTTGATTTTTGGGAAGGCTCTTAGCTATAGGTTTTGGCCATGAAAGAGGCTATGTACTTTAATTGTTGAATGCTAAGGGTAAATTTCCATATTTTGTAAATCCATATATTGTAATGCTCCTGTAACTTGAATGCATAGATTGGAATGCATACCAATGTTATGTAATTGTCTCCATTTTTGGGCTGCAACATCTTTTGAAATGAAATAACAAATTTATTAAGGTTCTTCAAACATATTTGTTGTTTGAGTTATCTATTTGTTTGATTTCCATTCAAGGAGTGGTGTAAGTGCTTGCAAGAAGGTAACGAGGGTGTTGTATTTTCATGTGGATTGCTAAGTAGAATTTCATGATAGGCTTAAGTAGACTTTTCTGTCATAATGTGATGGAAGTTTGTTGGTCATCGGATTATGTTATAGTGTTATGATATGAGGTATGATATGTGACTATGTAGCCCAAGGCAAGTGATGGTCTTACACAATTGTCTTTCCCCATTCTCAGAAACAATCTTTAAAATTGAACAACTTTTTAAATGATTTTGTTCTATGTTTTTTTTGTACCTCAACTTCATTCCTATAGTGGAATGAGAACAAGGGGCGTACCATTATTGGAGGCATCCATACACATCCTTGTTGTATTATATGAATTTTATCTTCTTTAACTGTTTTGCGCCATAGATTAAATATATGCATCAAGTGTTACATAAGATCACCCTCCTAGGTTTTGCAAAGCTTAAAGTGCAGGGGAGAAAAGTGTAAAATCCATCTCCTGTTCATTGGCCACTAATCTTGAAGTTCTTAAGCATAACGACTGGCTATCCTTTAGAGGATTTTCAAGGTTCAGCTGGAAAAAACACCAATAGATTGGCTATACTTTTGATTTTGGTCTACAATAGTAGACCCATGTAAATCATGAGAAATCATTGATAAAGGTGAGAATATATATTTAGCCTTTGTAAAAGATGGATGGGGAAAATCCCTTGAAACATTACTGTGAACAAGTTCTAAGATTTGTGTTGCCCTCCATGATTTTCCTTTGCCAAAACTTTCTTCAAGATGTTTGCCAAGTGCATAACCTTCACAAATCTCTTTAGAAAATTTAACCTCTTGTAGTCCTTTGACCATATTATGTTGACATAGTTGTTCAAAATATCAATAGTTAAGATGGTCAAACCGTTCATGCCATAATTTGCTAACTTCATCTAAATGAGTTAACAATGATTTTGGAGAAATATTTTTGGAAAAATTGGAGAAGGTATGTAATTTAGATTGGTGATTTTCCTCCCCTATTTCTACCAAATTGTTGCTTTAAAATTCTCCTATCTCAATTGAATTTAGAGAGAATTTTACTCTCATTCCCTTCCCAATATAATTTATTTGATACATTAAAAGGAGATTAGTTTATAGTGAATGAACACTCATAACATTTGAAATTGTTCCTCCTTCAAGTTTAGCAGACCCTCTCCCTTTGACCAATGATGGAGTATCATCACCTAAGGTGATTGCAAACATATTGGATTGCTCTAAGGATGAAGAAATATGTGAAGAGACCACTAGAGTCTATTATCCATCATGGAGATGAAGATGAAGCAACTAAGGCTTTGCCTTGTGATATCTATTTCTCCTTAGTATTTTCTTGGTTTGATGAAGATGCTTTGACAGCATCAAGTAACCCTATATTATTCTTTTTGAGAATATGTGAGAGATGCTTGATTTGTTTCCTCGTGCATTGATGTTCACCGTGTCTATATTTTTTACAAAAGGCACATATAAATTTCTCAATAATTGGTTTACTCTGTTGCAAAAAGTTATCATTTTCAAAGAGTTGTCATTTTTTTTTTCTTAACTTTCTTATCCTTTTTAGTGTTCTTTTTCTTTCCTTTTGAACTCTGTTGCTTTTCATTCCCTATAATTAGGGCTTGAGGTTTAGTGGACTTCAAAGTGCCCATTTGAATTAACTTTTATTTCTCCTTTGTGAGATCAGCAATAAAGTTATCAAGAGTGGGTATTGTCAATGAGGTTCTAAAGCTCATTTGGTAGAATAGAAAGTTGAGATAAACACCAAAAATTTTGGACCTAGCTTGGAAAGTATAGAAAAGACTAGTTGATCCTCTTTTTTGTCAATTCCACAATCTTTTAGTTTCAACTTTAAAGATTTAAATTGAATGAAGAAGACCTCTAAATTTGAAAAAATACTAGGAATAAGACAATAAGACCTATGAGTTGATTTTCCAACTCATGGCTATTAAGTTCATCAATTTTCCCTAATAGTTTGTTTAGAGCTTCCCAAACTTTATTTGGTGTTTTCAAGTTCTCAACATAGAATAACAATTTTGGAGACAAATTTAAACATAGAAAGCCAAATGTTTGGTCACACTTATTGAAATACTTTTATTTGTCTTTAACTGTGGTGGGTTCTTTTTTCTTTCCCATAGTTACCCTTTTAATAAGCCTTTATTTTTAAGTAGAATAATTACTTTCAACTTCCAATCATGGTTGTTGAGAGGTGTTAGGGTTGTATAGTAACATTAGACTCCATGTTATTAGATTTAGATAGTTGCATTGTAGGAATGCAAAAATGAAGAACTTAGAAGTGTGTAGAAGTGAAGAAATAATACAACACATAAAAGAACTTCTTGAGCAAGTGTGAAAAAGGCCACACAAAACACCCACTTTAATTAATTATTTCCCCCTATTTTGTACTTTACAGGAGTGCTTTGTAACTAGTCCAAAAGGGGCATAAACTAACACTTTAAAATGTGAGTGTGATATTATGTCCATTGGATTCAAACCTTGTGGGGTATTTTCCTACTACATCAACAATTGAGACTATTTGACCTAGGTGTTAAGAGGAGACCTTCGGTGAAATGGTGGGGCTTCTTGCCTATAGAGCTAACAATGAAAGGCTCATACCCATAATATAATACAATTTTTTTGTTTGATATGGAGAGGAGAAGGAGCAGGAAGAGCAACAGAGGGGGAATTTTGAAATATGGAGATGATGTAGATGGTGAAGGAGATGATTTAGAGGAGGAAGATGGATCACTGGTGGGAGGAAACTTGTGGCTATGTAGGTTGTTAATTTCAAGCTGCTAGGTTGTGGTGGCTTGGTACTAGTTGTCGTTTTCCAGTCAGGTAGATGTGTTGTTGAGTAGGTTGTTGTCCAGTTGGGATGCGACAATTTTGTTGCTTTTTGTTGGATGCCCTCTTTGCTATAGGGGTGGTGTCTCTTTTCGCTTTGCTTTTTGTGTGAAGCTTTATGGGTTGTGGGGTCCTTTTATTTGGATATGCTTTGGTGAGTATAGTGGCCTTTTTTCCCCTATTTTGGCCTTTTTTTGTTTGTGTGTCTTTCCCCCTTTCTTTGCTTCTTCTTACGCTTGGGGGGGGTGTCTGCTGCTCCTTTGTTTCTCCTATGGGGATTGGGTTTCTACCTTAGTTGTGTGTTGATTCAAGGTTTCCAGTTCTTTCTGGAGCATCCTTTTGGATTATTTTCATTGTGGTGTTCAGTAGTTGGCATTTTGTGGGTGCTCTTTTGTGTTGGCTATGAAGGTTTCATTTTTTTCCTTCACATTCCAAAATCTCATGTTGCCAAGGGATGTTGTGATATCTCTTCCTACTAAAGCTACTTTATTCTTAGATCTTTATTTGTGGTCTTCATTAGAGGCGGAGACTATTCCTACAAAGGTGGAGCCCTCTCTTATAGAGGTAGAGGTGGATGTTGCTAAGTTGGTGGAAAGTTGTTTGATCTTATGTTGGTCCCTATTGAGGTGGTGTTGGTATGGGTAGGAGAGAAGTGATTTTGGTGATAAGGAACTTATCTTCCCCTCTGAGTGATCAAAGGTGTGACCCCCTTTCTAGATATTGCAAAACTCCCATGCCCAATTCAAGACGAGAAAGGATGGAGGTTCCATGCCTTGAGGCACAATAGTCAGTTGAGGATTTGAATGCAAAACCTCAGTCGAATAGAAGAGTGAATTCTTAAGGCATTAGTGACAGGTCAAGGAGAGGGAATATTGAACCATTTGCAAGAAAGAAAGTATGGGAGATTGGGGGTAAATATGAAGAGAAAGTTGCTTAGAAAGGAAGGTAATAGAAGGCAGTTACTTAAATAGTAGTTAGTATCAACTGTGTTGGTTTCTCTGGTTTTCGGGTTTCATCAACACTTGCTAGAAAAGAGATGGAGTTGGATGGTGGGAAGAGCTTTGATAACTCACTTTTTTCTTTCTTTTTGATGGTTGGGTGGGGGGGAATTCTATATGGAATGAACAAACAAGATTGATTACCAAATACAAGTTTTGAAAGGAAGCTTTATTTGAGCATAGTTGATATTCCAATTATAAGAGATGGCTTGATCTTGCTTCGGGGATGGGGATAGGGCCCTAACCAAAAGACTAACTTCTCCTTCCTTCTAAGCTATCTTTAGGGGCTATACTACCAATTCCATTGACCTACGGTTTTCTATTCCTAAAAATAGGAGAGGGTTTTCCAAATGATACCATAAAGGTTGGAAGGCCTATGAAGGGGTGAAGAGGTTTGTTTTGATCTAAGATTCACTCCTTGAAATCAATCATAAATGGAATTTGATCTTATAGTAGTATTTAGAAGTGGAGGTTTCCCGACAATGAATGAAGGAATGAACCAGTGGCTTTCTCAGATCGGGTGTTTCAAGCTAGAGAGGAACTCAACGGATCAATCTCAGAAACCAATCTATTTCAGCCGAAGGGACTTTGCCAGTGAGTTGTGGGTATTAACTCCTTTTGAAATTTGTTTTCTTGCTAGAGATTTAATCCTTCCACCCTATTATAGGGTGGGGGAGATAGAAGTTGTAGGAGAGTACATTAGAGAAACAATGGTTGTACCCAAGCATGGTGGTATCTAAAGAATCAATCGATTTTCCCAAGGGGCTGTTAGTGGGTGATGGGTAGTTTTGTAGCCCAAATTAGGGCTCAAGACTCAGGTATGTATGCTATTTGTTTAGTTTTTGTTCGATTCTTTCATTTGTAGTAGTTTTGATTCATGTGGGCATAACATAAAACCTTCATTCATCCCTCTCCAGCTTTCACATAAGAGTGATTTCATCCCCCTGTTTGACCACTATTTTTGAAGGTATGATTATTTCATCCTTCCATCAACTAAAGGGCTTAAGTGGAATTTCCATCTTGCTTTGTTTGTTCTACCACTTCGTTCCTTTCTTCCCTCTTGGTTAGAAGGGGGCCCTAACTAAGATTGAGTGGTTAAGAATTTTTCAACCAAATTGGTCGATAAAGTCAAGTGCCCTTTCTCGTTTTGTATGTCCGAGTAGGAGGAATTCTAGATGGGTTTGATCCTAGTCAAAGACATACTAGTGACCATCTATTTGGGGTGTGTCCTCGAACACTAGAAATCAAGGAAGAAATAATGTTGTAGAAGTTGGGATGATTGACATAGTGTCACTCATCCCTCTAATTGTTCTAGCCTTTTCCCAGCTCTGATCAAGAACTATACCCATCACCCTACAATTACCCCCCACCCTACATGGTGGGCCCTCTCCTCTTTGAGGAGGAACTCTTATCCCTCTCCATTATCTAAGTAACTCAAATGAAAAATTTTAGGTCATATGGATGCCTATAGTTTCTTATGGCCAAGTGGGTGGAATAGAAAGTTGGTGGGTGGAAAGTAAGGAGGAAATTTTATTAAGGTCTCAGTAGTGAGGAAGATCGACTAGTAGTTTTGAGTTGTTTCACCCCTACCACATGTATTTATAGCATACTCGAAGAGGAGAGGGATGTTGTGCTAAGGAAGATTGGAAGTAATTCCCCAGGGTTTGAACCAAAAGACTACTAACCAACATCTCTAGAGTAGAATGACGGAAATGCACATGATGTTTTGAGGCGATCATACCCTCATAAAGGCATGGAGGCAACCCAACAATAGATTGAAGAGCATAAGGATTTGTAGTGGGTAGTCAGTCGAGATCACATCCAATTTATCATATTACGTAGATAATATACTAGTATATCCATACTTCAGAAGGACACTGCCTTATGCTACATCTCCTTGATTTGGAGAGAAAGGGAGATAGCTTCTTAGAAATCCACTAGTCAAATCTATCCAACTATGACCTTGAAAGCAGACTCTTAATCTCCCTCCCACCCGAAGATAGCTAGTTATGTTCTTGCATCAATTAGAATGGAGCCAATCAACTTAAGATGCCCTACCCCTACTGGATGGAAGAACTTCACTCATTGGATGTTCCCATTGAAATAAAGACTGTTAGGGTAACTACAATTTCCACCCAACCCATGAAATCTTGTGATTCAAATTGATGGAAGTCTAGTTTTGAAAGGTTTGTGCTGAAGAGGTAAGAGATATAGGCACTGATCACCACAAGGGATGGCTAAGCTATTAATGTTTCCTAAAGAAATAATAGGCATGCCTCTGCTCAAAAGAGAAAGAACTACTTTCTTTGTATACCACTGAAACCAAAGGGCTACCATAGCTAGAGATGTCTGCTCTACAAAAGAGGCATGCATAGTTTCATTAAGGAGAAAAGGCCATGTTGAACCACTTTCCATCTCCCATTAGCGCCTTAATCAGGACTTCCAATGATGAAAAAAAGAATGAAACAAGAATTGAATCCCTATCCTCCAAAAGCTTGAACTGCTCTTACTTCTGATCAACACTAACACATTCCTGCAATAGGGTGGGTTAGGGGAAAAAAGGAATTCAAGAACTAGCCCTTTAGGACCAACCATATATTCCTTAGGTTGGTACCAACCCCACCTAAGGCCTGCCTTCGACAGCCAACCATATTGGCCTTAGGTGCCGAAAGCAGGCCCTTGGTACTGATGAACCCATTCGCCTTTGGAATTCCCAAGGGGTGGGAGCAATATAGGGGCCCTTGAGGCATATCTATATCCTCCCACCCCCTACGAATGGTGAAGCGCAGGTCGGTCAGAATCGCAAGTTCATCGATAGTGAAGCCAACCCCACCTTAACCCCACATACCTATATGCTTTAGAACAAATGGGATGATAGGGTTATGACTAACCTATAGAGGCTTATCTATATGTTAGTCCTGAAGGGTGGGTGGTGGGGTTGGTTTGGGAGGGAATCATAGTTCTCGATGGGGTTGGGGCCACTATGGCTGGTGGGGTCGAGGTCGCTATGGATGGTGGGGTCCGTCTTGGGATGGGAGAGAAAAGATTTGAGAGGCCCTCTATTTTATTGTTATTCTAGGGCCCCCACAGCCTTTAGAGTAGTAGGGAGTGAGTGGGGATTCTAGTTCTAGGGCCCGACAATAGCTATAGATGTGACCCCGACTAGTTCCATAGGGCATTGGTTTGCATTGAACCAACCTGCATATACTTGGCATCAAATCATTAGCTCACTCAAATTGAACCAACCTGTATCATTGAATTTCTTGAATAAGAATCGAACTTGCATCAAATCATATCATGGACACCTTATCACTACCAATGGAACCTATTTGCTATCATTGGCTCACCCCACCCAGCACATTGGCTCACATTGAACTCGCATCATATCATTAGATTGGTGCATTACTATTCATTCCAACACCGAGAATTCCAACCAATTGATTGGTTCCTGGACCTCCAAAGGGAATATTTCTTCCCAACATCCAACTATCAATTGATCATCCAACCATGGAGTTCGATGAGACATTACAATATTAGATACATTTTCCTAACTTCAGATGAATAATCTATTTGAAGGGTTGAGTGGGGGGGAATTATAATAGAATCTAGAGCTTGTACCTACTTGGTGGGAGCCCATGTTTTTAAAAAAATGAGTGTGGGAAATCGCCCTATAGATGGGTATGTGCATGATCATCATGGAAAAAGTAGGCCCTTAAGTGGCAAAAAATTCAAAAAAATTAGAGTTAGGCAACTTGATGTGAAAATTTGAATAAGTTATCTATATTATCTCAAAAATATGTAAGAATAGAATCTGTAGAAAATTGAATGTAGTTTCTAAACTACTAGGTTTTTTTTTTTTTTTAAATCTATTTGGTGAAAATTTAAAATTTGAATGCAATAGTACTTAAATTTTAGGGAAAAAATAAGAAGTAGGTGTCTATCTAACCACAATAAAGTGATAATACTTTTTTATAAAATTTTATATAAGCAGAGGACTCATGTCCCGATGTGATTCATATTTTTTTGTAATTTTTTTCCAAGTAAATAATTAATTATCTATTTTTTATTACAACTTTTTAAAAATATAAAACCCGTATGTCTGACCACCTTAACTTGGCGAAAACTTCATGAAATTCATTTTTTTTAATCTTATAGTATGTGAAGCATATAACGTGACACATGTTTCAGATTCAAAAAATGTGATACCATTTGAAAGCTATAGATGTTTTTCAATTAGCCTATCAATCAGTACTTTAGTCGTAATTCAAATAGAAAATGAATAATAATTATTTATTAAATTCAAAGTAAAGCATAATTTACATTGGTGGAAGGCTAAGAATCTCCTTTTAAAACCCTTTTCATTTCATCAATTTTGGGTAAAAAAAAGTCGTCAACCACATACCCTACACATACCCATCATATCACCACTTTTTGGCCCATCATGATCCTGCACATACCCAGATAGTAGGGTCATATTCTTGATATAGATCCTAACATTTCTATGTTGCTTAGCTCAACTTAGCTTATATAGATGTGTGAGCAATTGTCAAATATTCAAAATTTCTAGCATGATGCACATTCAGTCGAGAACATGGGCAAAAAAAGGCACATTTGATCGAGAACACCCTATAGAGAGCATGGTTCACAAGCACTCTCATGGGCCCTATAAAGAGTAGGGTAGTTGATCGACATGCATCTATTTGTTAAGTGCCATTGCATCTATCATGGAAAAGACTTCAGGCCTTTATCCCTAGTCATCGTCTAGTCGAGGCCATAGGGTTCTTTCTTCAATACAACACCGGTTAAATCTAACCAGCTTCAGTACAACATTGTTATGATAGGTAGTAGCCTATTGCTAATTAGGTTCAACCCACTGTTGAATCGAATCCCTCTAGTCTCACGACTTCCCTTATTGGTACCAACTAGGAATGGTGTTGACCTTAGTCAAGCGTAGGCCAGTCGAGGACCTTGAATTCCATCCTTTAGGGCCTTTACTCACTCTAGGCTGGATGGAACGAATGCACTAACTCACTCTAGGTCGGATGGGATGGCTAGATTGAATGAATGCACTAAGAGATTGATGATGCAGTAGGCATTGAACTCAAAGTCCATCTACATCTATTAGATCCATTCATGTATATGAATGAGTAATTTGTTAGTTACATTATGTTACATTGTGACTCATATCATGTTACATGCCTCTATTCATGAAACCCCTGCCTTACCATATATCCTCCCACCCAAGGTGGACCGCACCACCCTAGGCCCCCAACCCCACCGGGGTGAGAAACACTACTTGAAGCTTTTAACTACTACCGACCATGTGCTTCATCATTCCCAACCAGCGCTTCTAACCAGGGGGTAGGAGGATATAGATATGCCTTAGGTTAGAATTTAGGCGAAGCCCTATTCATCGACCATGAAGCACACCCCACCTAAGGCGAGTATGGTCAGTGGGGTAGGAGCTAACAAACCCACCTAAGGCCTCAACCCCACCAACCAGGGCTTCTTTCTTAGGCATATAGGTCGGTACCAAACCAACCCCACCGACCAAAGGCAAATAGGTCAATTCCAAACCAACCCCACTAACCAAAGAGTATGGTCGGTCCCAAACCAACCTCACCTAAGGCCAATATGGTTAGTGTTGAAGGCATGCCTTAGGTGGGAGGCAATAAGTTTTGGGGGGTAGAAGATAGGTAGGGCCCTTGAGGTGAATGGGTCAAAAATGGCAAAGCGTAGGTCAGTGGGGTTATAGGGTGAATATGGTCAATGGGGTTTGCCCTGGGTGGTGGTAGAACCTTGGTCGGTGGGGTTGGGGCCATATGGACAGTGCACTAATATTTGCAAACCCCATTAATATTCTTTGGACCCCATTGACTAGGGCCATATTGATAGTGGGGTGAGAAACCCACTGACCATATTCACCTTATGGATGGTGGGGTCAATAGTATGGCCAGTGGGGTTGGCTATTGCAAGGAAAGATAAAGGCCATCACTCCCGCCATACCCCTAGATAGAGTCTAGGATGGCCTGAGAGAAAAGGTACCCTACCTCTACCTATCTCCCAATATCTATAGTTGGATGATGTGGTGCTCATTGCCTTCCTTCACATGCCACTACACGAATTCCTTCACATGCTGACACCCACTCAACCAACATTGTAATGAGCCCAATTGGCTCCTCTTCAAACCCATATTGTTTTAATTATCTTTTTGTGTTCTTTTGAGTCCTTTTAAGAAACTTTATAGAGAGAAATAGAAGGGGTGCAACATATAATTGCTCATAGAACTCAAATCTGAGCTTATATTTACCAAATGGAAGTGCAAAAGGTACTAAATAACTAAAACAAAGACTTGTTACAAATTTCAAACATACCCAAAATGCTCCAGATTATTTTAATAAGAAAGTAGTCTAGTTTGCCAGCCAAGAATGATGAAAACTGACAATTTCAAGCGTAGAATCCAACTGAATGCAATCTCCAGCCTGAAAAATGAAGCAAATGAAAGGTACAAGCTAGAGGCCAATGAAGAAGATGAGAAACCCTCAATAAAGAAGGCCTTTCTCCCAAAAAACTCCAATGCCCTTTCTGTAAGAGCCACACCTTTCAAAAAGAAACCACACCATTTGCAAGGAAAGAATGGCCATAACAAGAATGATCACCAAATGAAGATAGATGCCTGTCTCACAAACCCTCTTGTATTTTATTGAAGAACTCTACTGATTATGCACATAAATCCCTAATTAAGAACTATAGAAACTTTTGAATTGAAGCCCCTGCTGTTGCAATCATTCAACTGATCTTTCAGAGTCTCACAATCACAGATCTATGAAGAATTTTCGTTCTCCAGAGATAAGCAAACTACTGAAACCCTTGTCTCAAAGAAGCAAGCAAAGCCAAAGCCAAGAGAAATGCCAAATAGTCAATAATAGAGTTGTAATTTCCCTTTGGTTGCCTTATATGCACAGAAAGCCATGCATCTCAAAAAAGTGACGCCAATTTCACTTTAAAATACATTTAAAATGTATTTTAAACATTTTAATAGTCATGAATAAATAAATGGGTGCCCCTTTTGATAGTGTTTTAATTTTCACTTAAATAAATTTAAGTGAATTCTTTAGTATAAAGTCAAATCAACTTTATAATATTCCATTAAATAAAGTTAAAACACTTCAATTTCACAAGAATATTAATATCTCTCTCATAACCTGTCGTATTGACGTGTCGTCAGAAGCTGTCAATCATTGAATTGCCAAGGCCTGCTATGAGATAATCACTGAAGTCAAAGGATGAGAATGACAAAACCCATCAAATAATGCCATTGACCCTCTAACCCAACCTGTTAGCCTACAAGAGTCTGAGTAATAGGCTAACCACCATCAAACACAATCATGCCGACAAAGGGGACATTACAGTCCGCCCTCCCTAAAATTTCTTGTTCGCAAGCAATCTCAACAACAAAGAATCAACCACTCCAACAGGATCCCAAGGATAGTGTCGTGAAATGTCCCTACTGTCATCAACGATCTCCTATAACTCCCAAATCTAATCTGTTGGATCATCATGTTGTACCCTATCAATCTCAACACCATCTATCACAAGAGAGAGGAACTCATAAGAAAGCAAGTCAAACTATTGACAACACCTGCTCCCTAAAACTGCACAAGATATGCTATCATCCAACATGTCTAACATGTGCATACCAAAATTGTGCATCCGAAATAGGTCATGTACATGATGACTGAAAGTGAAACTATGTAGATTCCTGACCATGTACACACTGGGAACCTCCTCAATGAGCTCTGTTTGAAATCCTGATGCACTGATGGAATCTCTGATACTATGATCAAATATCACCCCTAAATCAAGGTCAAGAGTAGAATCAACATCCACCTAAAAGAGTGGATTATCACAAGAAGATGTAACATCCGCCTCATAAAGAGGATTGTTTACAAACTAGGCCTCATAACTATTTTGATCGCAATCAAATACCTCTAACCCCACAGAACTAGAAGCAAAATGATAGTCCTCCTCTAGAATCTCTCATTCTATCTTCTCACTTTTGCATTGATGAGAATGATAGATCGCATACTCCCATCCTTAATACCAGCTTGCTAGTCCATTAAATCAACAATGTCATCACCTTCATAAAACCACTCCATTTGTTTATTTGTACCCTTAGGCTTAAGAGAACAATTGTGGTTTTGGTCATAAGGAGCTTTGCAATAGAAACATAGCTTGCTCCTACGCAAATCATTTATTGTCTCTCAGTCCAAAGGAGCTGCAAACTTCCTCTTTTCATCAACTTTTTCTGATTCCTTATGTTCTAAATGGCTATCAATATAGGATGTAGATGCTTCTACATTTGAAGTGAACTTTCCACGTGAAGCAGTAAGTTTGATGCTATGAGCTTCTCATTTCTTCGTGCAAGGTAGGTGGATTGAATGCCTTGATCCAACCTCTCATTGGCTCATGGAGACCTTCTAAAAATAGAATGACAAGTCTCCTCTCTAAGATTTTTGTAACCATAACCAAGAGCTTCTGAAACTCACCAATATAAGACTCCAAACTACCCAACTGCTTCAGCTGAGCAAGGTCTCTAAAGTAAAGTTCTAGATCACGCCTGTCAAACCTCTCAACCAATCTGCTAGTGAATTCCTAGTAAGAAGTGATCCTATCATGATGGAGTGTGACCATGCCATGGTGCCACCAGTCATGTGCCACGCCATCTAGGTGAAGTGTTGCAAATCTTATGGCATCCTCTTCTGCCATTGGACATAGTGTCAAAAAAATGTCTAGTTTTCTCACCCAGGCTTGATCTGTGACTTTTCCACTGCCATCAAAATTAGTTAAAGTAAGTTTTTTGGTAGCCTACCTTAGATCATTATACCTATTTTCAGGCCTCCTATCTATCCAATTCCTGCCATGCTCTCTTTTCTGGCTCAGAAATCTGTCAAAGTTAAGGTGATCCTTAACTCTTTTGGGCAAAGAATCCCACTCATCATGTTGTGTCATGATGTTATTTGCAAAATTTACATCACCTCCCTCAGTCACGTTCTCCTCAACAGGATCATTTCTAATAAATGTTGGGTGAGTAGGCCTGTCATAGGTGCGTACTGGAGTAACTATCCTCTATCTATCTCCATGTACACTACCTTCCTAATTTGGATCCTAATTTGGCTTTCTTTGAATGCTCAAATTTTGGATGTTGGTACTTAGCTGCTGGAGGATGTTTGCCACCTATTCCTGTCCTACAATAAGGCCTCTCAGTACATCTCTGGCCTCCCTGTCCTCATCATTAAGGTGGTTCATGTATGGTCCTTCCTAATCTCTATCAACCATGTTATCCAACTCTAAATCTTCATCCTGTTCATCAAACGGAAACGCTGGAAATGGTTCAAAAGTACTTCTTTGATAACCAGGACCCTTGCATGAGTAGTACCTGTCAAACTTGTTCTGATGTGATCGCATAGAAACTACTAACCCTCTAGGCTGGCAAGATCAAAGCTTTGATACCACTATAATGAGCCCAACTAGATACTCTTCAAACCCCTATTGTTATAATTATCTTTTTGTGTTCTTTTGAGTCCTTTTAAGAAAGTTTATAGAGAGAAATAGAAGGGGTGCAACATATAATTGCTCATAGAACTCAAATCTGAGCTTATATTTACCAAATGGAAGTGTAGAAGGTATTAAATAATTGAAACAAAGAGATTACAAATTTCAGGCATACCCGAAATGCTCCAAATTATTTTAATAAGAAAGTAGTTCAATTTGCCAGCCAAGAATGATGAAAACTGACAATTTCAAGAATAGAATCCAACTGAATGCAATCTCTAGCCTGGAAACTGAAGCAAATGAAAGGTACAAGCTAGACGCTAATGAAGAAGATGAGAAACCCTCAATAAAGAAGGCCTTTCTCCCAGAAAACTCTAAACGCCCTTTCTCTAAGAGCCACGCCTTTCAAAAAGAAACCATGCCATCTGCAAGTAAAGAATGGCCATAATAGGAATGATCACCAAATGAAGATAGACGCCTATCTCACAAACCTTCCTATATTTTATTGAAGAACTCTACTGTTTATGCACAAAATCCTTGATTAAGCACTATAGAAACTTTTGAATTGAAGCCTTCGTTGTTGCAATCATTCAACTGATCTTTCACAGTCTCACAATCATAGATCTATGAAGAGTTTTCGTTCTCCAGAGATAAACAAACTCCTGAAACCCTTGTCTCCAAGAAGCAAGCAAAGCCAAAGCCAAGAGACATGTCAAATAGTCAATAATAGAGTTGTAATTTCCCTTTGGTTTCCTTATATGTACAGAAAGGAACGCATCTCTAAAAAATGACGCCAATTTCACTTTAAAATACATTTAAAATGTATTTTAAACATTTCAATAGTCAATGAATAAATAAATGGGTGCCCCTTTTGATAAAGTGTTTTAATTTTCACTTAAATAAATTTAAGTGAATTCTTTATTATAAAGTCAAATCAACTTTATAATATTCCATTAAATAAAGTTAAAACACTTCAATTTCACAAGAATATTAATATCTCGCTCATAACCTATCGTATTGACATGCTGTCAGAAGTTGTCAATAACTGAACTATCAAGGCCTGCTGTGAGGCAATCACGCCAGTCAAAGGATGAGAACAAAAAAACCCATCAAATAATGCCATTGACCCTCTAACCCAACCTGTTAGCCTATGAGAGTTTGAGTAATAGGATAACCACCATCAAACACGATCATGCCGAAAAAGGGGACATTACAAACATCATGTGGAAGCCCTAACCCTTAAGGGGAGGAATGGTAGGTGGGTCAAGCTTGGGGTAAACTCACCACCTTCACTTCATATTACGTTTATCTATGCTAATACAACCAACTCACGACTATAGCTATAGAACCAGATCTCACGATGACTTCAGAGCAACTCACAATCAGAACGACTATGAGATAAATAGATAGATGGATAGATGGTTGGATCGATGGTGATAGGGTAATATTCATAGGAATTGTTAAAAGAGGAATGGTTTGAGCCTATCTATAGTAGGGGGTGGTTGGGAATGATCAACCCTTGGTAAATAGTGGCTCTGAATCATTTGGGTAGGTAACAAGAAAGGTGCAGGAGGAAAGGGGGGACTGACTATAGATACTATGGATAGGACTGACTATAATCTATTAGATCATCCTGAGGATAAAGAAAATTATTTGTATGGACTATATATGGATAGTGGATAGATAGTTGGATAGTAGATGGATAGTGATGACTTGACTACCCATCTATTGTATACATGATACAACCAGTCAAAATTTAGTTTGATCACTAGTATTCTGATCAAGTTTGTGTTAGTTGTATTACATATATAGAACTTGACATAAAGGTGGGAGCCCTGCCCTGCCCCACCCTTCTTCTACATCGCCCCAAAATGGAACTTTGGGTTAATGCCTCGGTCATTAACCCAAATGAGGTGTTGGACGTAGATGACCCTGAATTGGACATGATATAAGAGTAGCTTCTGGAGAGGCGGGCAAAAGTCCATAGTATCCATAGTATCTAGAGTGGGATTGAGGTTATAGAATGCATGTTTAGTTCAGTTTAGAGTGGGATTGAGGTTATAGAAAGCATGTTTAGTTCAGTTTAGAGTGGGATTGAGGTTATGGGATCAAGTTATTATAGGGTTGGCTTGTACCTAGTAAGAGTAGAGTAGAGTAGTTTAGAGTAAGGCCACTACATCATGGTTAAGTTACCTATAATAGAGGTGTATCTCGAGGGGTGGGGTATGGATGAAGGGTGTGAGCCCCTTCCTTTCTACCCTATAAACATATGGGTGAACCACTCAATCAATAGAACAAGGGTGGATATATGGCTATATATATAGTGCTCTCCTCTGATGTCAAGGCCTTTAGGGGACTATATATAGCATGCTCTCAATCTCTAGGTTTTGTCAGTTGACTGACTATAGACAATCACCCTAGAGTGTTGGATTCAAATATTCCTTTGCATTCCTATACATTATTCTAGAATTTTGTTGAATTTTTGAAGACCTCTATATAATGAGGCAGATGTAATTGATTTGATCATACAATAAAAAATCATTTTGTGTACTAGCACATGTACAAATATATATTATCTCCTCTAACCACCTACAAGTGGTATTAGAGTAGGTCGATCATTTGCATCTATTAAGGGTAGATCATTGTTGGAGAATCATGAAGGGTTAAGGAGATTATACCATTATCAAGTAAGTTTTAGTTGATGTGTAAAAGGATCATAGAAAAAACAATCTTAGGAGTCATCACAAGTTCGTTGTGTAGAGAAAAATAGAGAGGAAGATTTAAGAAGTCGCTATATTGTAGATCTAAAGGAATCACTACATATATTGGTTGTTGTTTGAAAAAATAAATTTTCAAGGATACTGTTTAATTTTTCAATTAAAGACATTCTAGTAAAAAAAATGCATGTCGCTAAGATTATCATCAAAGGAGAATTCTCAAGTTAAGTTACTACATAGTCATATAGGTTTTATTGCAAAGCAACACCATAGTTTGTGAAGATAGATCGCTAGAAAGAAAACATACAATCACCAAAAAGAGCAGCAAATAAGGAAGAAGTGATCAATGTTTTCCTTTATTGCTAAGGAGAATTTGCACAGTCAAAATTCTATGTGGATCGTAGGAGAGTATTAAAGATTGTTGCAAAACAAAATAGGAGCCACCAGAGATCTATGAAGGATTTTTCAAGCTATTGTTCAAAGCTAGAAGGAGATCATGGTTGCAATAGTCACCCCAGTCCAAAGTAAAGATATAGTTGTTCCATGAAGTACCAGATCAAGTGAAGGGAGGAGTAGCCACAATAAGGGTTTGCAGATGCAGTTGTTAAAGGAAGAAGTCATAAATCTATTTGAGCCATCTCCAAGATTCAGATGTAGGAATTCAAAGGTGATTAGCATAGCCAAAGGTAAATAAAGGCTATCATTATTTAACAAGGAATATCCCTACATAGATCTATGGATAAAAATCCTTAGAGCTCCTTTTGGGTTGGTGTTGTTGTTTTTGCATGGTCTCAGCCTGTGCTTCACATGTTTGAATATTCTCGGGCCCCTTTTGAAGTGACTTTGTTTGCTAGCGCCACATGTCAGTCATGTGGGCCTTTGAGGGTCTTCTTCCCTTGCTTCATCCTTTGAGCTCCACCCTTGCACCACATGTCTACAGTGTGGGCCTTTGATGATCCTCTCTCCTTTGTTTCTATTATGAGCTTTGCTCACATGCCACGTTGCATCATTTTGTGGGCACCTTTTTGGCTGGCCTTGTAGTCAAAGCTTATGCGTAGACTACTCCACATGTCCTCTTCATGGGGATTTTGATCGAAAGGAAGGGATGAACGAATGTGAAGTCCCGCCTCTTTGCCACATGTCCTAACCAACTATGTGGGTGGGAAACATGTGTCATATGTAGAGTTTCGCTACTTCCACCCTTGGACCACATTCATCATTTGTAGTGGGTGCATTTTGTTTGAAGTGATTGGATACCATGTTTTGGAATCTTTCTATTGCAATGGCCTTAGTGAATCATTATACATTCCTGAGGAATATTTTTGGTTATTTTCTCTCTAATGGTGGAATGATCTATATATACTGCTTCAACTCTCTAAGAAAGGGTTCGAAAATCACAAAAAAAGTGAAAAAGATTGTAGGCCTTTTGTATTATTTTTAATTATTATATTAAGACTCACAAATTGTGCCATGTTTTTTGGCCTTTCTATTTCTTAATTGATGGATAAAACATTATACTATATTTTTTCTTGTACTTAGTAGTTTATCTACAAGACTTCTATAATTTTAATATAATTTTTTGATTCATATCATGTCTTGAACTCTTCTTTTTCAGTAAATGTGTATGGAAGTTGTGCTATGTTATTTGATAGAGTTCTTAGGTTTTTCATCTATGATTTCTATTATTTTCGAGCATGAAAATTGTTGAACGGGCCTTTAAATCTCATCTGGAACGGGCCTTTAAATCTCATTTGAAAGGAAGATTTCTCGTGCCCATACTTAACTCTTGGTGCATCACCTTAGATTAGATCTTATTTTAATATATTTGCTTCCTTTTTCCTTTCCAATCCCCCAATTACATAAAGGGTTGACTTTAAAATCCAGAGGTCACTTAGTTTAGAGCAATTGGGCTCCCCATTAACTGAGATTCCCATAAGGCTATTTGCCCAGCAATTTTAGGCGTCAACAAGATCCATTGATATTTAATCATTGTGAAGAATTTTCAATCAATGAGAGAATTCACAACTTCAAATAAAAGAATTTTTTGTCACCATAGTGTAGAGACAATAAAAGGAGATCATAGCCAGCTGTAGTTGGAATGTGTTGTCAATCAAAAACTAGATATTTTTCTTTTTATTATTATAGGCTATACCTGAGTGTCAAAGGTTTTCAGAGGGATATTGTCGAAGTTCACCAAGGAGGAAAGAAAGGTGATAAACAAAAAGTGACACTGCTAGAAAGAAATAGTAGATCTCAATTGCCAGTTGTTTATATGCAAATAAAGTCATCGTTGGTTGAATGAAACATTGTCTAGAATTTGTTGAATGTTTGTGTTGATTGCAGATAAATAATTGTTGTTGTTGAAGACATGTTGGTGAGGTCACTGATAAGGAGGAGTCGACAAGAAGACGTTGTCAATAACAAATTTTCATTCATAGGGTCATTGTTTTAAAGTCATTGTCAAAAGAGGAGTTGCCAATGTCGATGTAGAAATAAGATGCAGATTGTGTTGTTCACAAGATGCTAATGTTGTTGGAGATAATAGTAGCCAAAGTTAACTTTTAAGGCATCAAATGAAGAGAATGTAGTTTCCAAGGTAGAGGAGGTCATTGGAGGAAATCATGGTTCTTTTCAAAGTTATTTGGTTTTTGGGGACCGTTGTTTGAAGAATATAGATAGTAGATAAGATAAAAAGGTAGATTATAGTTTAGTTTGAAGCTGCCGATTCAATTGTAGATTGCAAGAAATTTATAAGGTTGTTGCCAAAGAGAAGAGGTAGCCATAGATCATGAAAAGTAATAGCTTAAAGCAAGGAGACAATGTAGTCTGTAAGAAAGTGATGAAAGATTGAAGCTGAGAGGAGATTGTTTCTACCTTCTTAGTCCATATCACAAGGGAGGTTGTAGATTTTAATCCATTGATTGCAAGGTGTAGTTGGTAAGGATTCTTTTTATTATAGGGAAAATAAAGTTTTTATGGGACCTAAAACCCATTACAATGAGGTTTTGAAGGGACATAAAACCCTATCATAAAGAACGTTGCTACAAATATGAAACACAGACCAATAGCGACCAAAAAGTAGTAGCCATAAAGAGAAAAATAAGACAAAATAGGATGCACAAGAAAAAGATTTAAAGAGACCTTAAACCCTTTACAACTAGAATACACAAGGACTAAAAACCTTAATTGAACTTGAAAACAACCTGTATTAGCCAAGCATTAGAAAATTAAATACTCAACACAACCAATGTTGAGCTAAAGAGAATAATGACCTTAATGTAGTATAACACTAGAATATTCTTTCATCTCAAAAGGTCCAACACATACAAATAGACCACCTCAATAGGGGTTTTGGATTGCACAATAGAACTCAGTGAAGCATCAACAAACCTACAAAATCCCACCTAGAAAACCATCCCAACCTCCACCTCTAAGGGAGAGGGCTCCCCTCTATAGAAGAGGATGAAGTGAGACCCCTTACAACCAAAATTACTTCTCTCTTGCCCATATCAACACCACCTCAATAGGGACTAACATAAGAGAAAAGAACTTCCCACCAACTCAATAACATCCACCTCTACCTCTATAAGAAAGCGATCCACCTCTATAGGAGTAGTCTCCACCTCTAACAAAGGCCACAACTAATGATCTAGGCATAAAGCAGATTCAGTAGGAAGGGATGTAACAACATCCATTGGAAACATTAGATTTTGGAACCTATAGGAAGAAAATGAAACCTTCACAGTCAACACAAAAGAGCATAACAAGTCCTCCACCTCTCCAAAATTTTTTATCTCCAACACAAGAGAAGATACAATAGCCTCAAAAGGAACAACCAAAAAAGAGAAGGAAGAAGAACCACCAGACAAGGGAAGGTTCACCCCTAAGAACAAACAAAACAACTAGGTCAAAAATGAAAACAATAGGAATAACATAGCCCCCCACAAGTAAAAACCAACATGGATAGATTCCAAAAAACTAATGAAGAAGAACAATCCATTAGCAAACCAAAGATATTCCAAAGAGAAGATCACCCATAAAACACTAATCATTGAACATCACAATGAAAAGCATCCAAAAGGATGCTCTAGAAAGAACTAGAAAACTTGACCCAGGTAGAAACCCAATCCCCACAGGAGAAACAAAGGAGTAGTATACACCCCCCAAGCCTAAGAAGAAGCAAAGCAAGGGGGACAAACACACGAACACAAAAAGTCCAAAGATAGGGAAACAAAGTCAATTGTACTCACCAAAGAATAACCAAATAAAAGAAGCCCACAACCCATAAAGCTTCACACAAAAATTAGAGGGAAAAGAGAAACCAACCCTACAATAAAGAGGGAATCCAACAACAAGCAGAAAAACTATCACATCCCAATTGGACAACCACAACCTACTCGACAACACATCTACCCGACTAGAAACAATAACAACCAACACCAAGCCACCACAACCTAGTAGCTCAAAATTAACAACCTACATAGCCACAAGTCACCTCCCACTATTGATCCATCTGCCTCCTTTAAATCATATCTATCACCACCTGTAGATCATCTCCAGATTTCAAAATTCCCCCTCTACTCCTCTTCCCACTCTTCCTCTCCATATCAAACAAAAAAAATGTATTATATTAAGGGTATGAGCCTTTGGTTATTGGTTCTATAGGAAAGAAGCCTCGCCATTTCACCAAAGGTCTCCCCTTAACACCTAGGTCAAATAGTCTCAATTGTTGACGTAGTAGGAAAAGACCCCACGAGGTTTGAACCTTGGTTGTTGGCCCTACAAGAAAGAAGCCCCACCACTTCACCAAAGGGTCACCCCCTAGCTAGTAAGGATTGTTGGTAATGAAACAATACTTGAGATTGTGTAGTTTTTTTGAAGATCCGCCAATCAAGGAAGTGCAAGGAAGAAATTGATGTTGTTTAAGAGGTGGAATTCACAAAATCTAAGATCACAAAGTTTAAAGAATGGGTTGAGCAAAAGATTATATGTTGCAGAATTGTTCCAGCTAGTATAAAGAACCATCGTTGTTGAAAGAGATTAGGTTGTAGAAAGGAAATAGATATAGTTGAAGTTGTTGAAAGATCAAATTACAAAAGTGATAGGAAATCATGGAAGAGTGAAGAAATGAAAGTTGAGGAAAGATACATAGATGTTTAAGATAGTTTGAAGGTATCATTTGAGTAAGCTTGAAGACTTGTTTGCAACTACTAGATATATCAATATTTGAGAATGGAAAAATGTTGAAGCATGTGCAGTCAAAATTAAGGGAGAGTGTTGGAATGTAATTTCTCCTGTGAACTTTGTAGTTTGCATGTTCGAATTGAACACTACTATAGTTTGTTAAAGACCACATTTAGAATCTATTTTATTTATGAATCCATGTAGTTAATTATGATGAATGAATAGGAGTTAACTAAAGTTGTCAATCCTTCCATCGCTAATCCACATTGTTCTAGAATTTTCTTGAATTGTTGAAGACCTCCATATAATGAGGTAGATGTAATTGATTTGATCAGAAAATAAAAATTCATTCGATGTAGTAGCACATGTGTGGGTTTATATTGTTTCCTCTTCCCACCTACAATGTGGAGGTGTGAAGGCTGCTTGAAATGGGGGTGTAGTAATGAAGTGGTAGTTTATGATCTCTTTGCCCGCAACTTCAAATCATTAGCAATTTCAAAGCCATTTTTTCCTTAAACTTTTTTTTTGTTGTCAATATAGGGTGAATTTTTTTTTAAGTAATCTAATTTTATTTTTTATAAGAAGGCAACCTTTTTTGTAAGGTTGAAAAAATTCAAAGCTTAATAATTTTTGCATGACAACTTGGATATGAGTGTCGTGTTTTTTGTAAAAGTTCTTTTTTTCACCACGAATCCAATGGACATAATATCACACTCAGATTGTAAAGTGTTAGTTTATGCCCCTTTTGAACTAGTTACAAAGCACTCCTATAAAGTACCAAATTAAGGGGAAAGAATTAATCAAAGGCGGTGTTGTGTGTGGCCTTTTTCACACTTCCTCAATAAGTGATTTTATGTGTTGTATTATTTCTTCACTTCTACACACACTTCTAAGTTCTTCATTTTCACATTCCTACGATGCAACTATCTAAGTCTAATAACATGGATTCTAATGTTACTATACAACCCCTAACACCTTTCAATTATCATGATTGGAAGTTGAAAGTAATTCTTTTACTTAAAAATAAAGGCTTATTCAAAGCCTGTAACTATGGGAATGGAAAAAGAACCCACCATAGTTAAAGAAAAATAAAAGTATTTCAATAAGTGTTACCAAGCATTTGGCTTTCTATGTTTAAATTTGGCTCTTGAATTGTTATTCCATGTTGAGAACTTGAAAACACCCAATAAAGTTTGGGAAGATCTAAACAAACTATTAGGGAAAATTTATGAACTTAAAATCCATGAGTTGGAAATTCAAGTCATAGGTCTTATTCCTATTAGTTTTTCAAATTTAGAGGTCTTCTTCACTCAATTTAAATTGTTAAAGTTGCAACTGAAATATTATGGAATTGACAAGAAAGAGCATCAATTAGTCCTTTCTATACTTTCCAAGCTAGTTCCAATTTTTTTTGTGTTTGTCTCAACTTTCTATTCTACTAAACAAGCTCTTGGAGCCTCATTGACAATGCCCACATGTGATAACTTTATGGCTGATCTCACAAGGGAGAAAGACAAGTTAATTCAAATGGGAACTTTGAATACACTGAATCTCAAGCCCTAATTATAGGGAATGAAAAGCAAAAAAGTTCAAAAGGAAAGAAAAATAACACTAAAAAGGACAAGAAAGAAAAAAAATGAGAACTCTTTGAAAATGATAACTTTTCTCAACAAAGTAAACCAATTTTTGAGAAATTTATATGTGCCTTTTGTAAAAAATCTAGACATGATGAACATTGATGCATGAGGAAATGAATTGAGCATCTCTCACATATTCTCAAAAATAATATAGGGCTACTTGATTATGTCAAATAATCTTCATCAAACCAAGAAAATACTAAGGAGAAAGAGAAATCACAAGGTAAAGCCTTAGTTGCTTCATCTTCATCTCTATCATGGATAATAGACTCTGGTGCTTCACACCATATAGGCTCTTCACATGTTTTTTCATCCTTAGAGAAATCTAGTATATCCATTATCACCTTAGGTGATGATACTCCATTATTGGTCAAAGGGAGAGGGTTTGTTGAAGTTGAAGGAGGAACACTTTCAAATTTTCTAAGTGTTTGTTCACTATAAACTAATATCTTTTTAGTGTATCAAATAAATCATCTAGGGAAGGGAATGAGAGTACAATTCTCTCTAAATTCAATTGAGATAGGAGAATTTTAAATCAACAAGTTGGTAGCAATAGGGGAGGAAAATCACCAATCCAAATTATATACCTTCTCTAATTTTTCCACAAATATTTCTCCAAAGTCATTTCTAACTCATTTAGATGAAGTTAGCAAATTATGGCATGAATGGTTTGGCAATCTTTACTACTACTATTTTGAACAACTATGTCAAGATAATATGGTCAAGGGACTACCAAAGGTTAAATTTTCTAAAGGACTTTGTGAAGGTTGTGCACTTGGTAAACATCTTGAAGAAAATTTTGACAAAGGAAAATTACAGAGGGCAACACAAGTCTTAGAACTTGTTCACAGTGATGTTTCAAGGGATTTTCGGGTGTTTCCACAATAGTGGTTTACAATTTCTGGGAGGAACGGATTTTGGCTGAAATCACATATTTTTAGAAAATATAATGGTTTAAGCCTTTAAAAGTTCCATTTAAAGAATTCCAATTGAGGAGGGTTTGATCAAACTATCTTAAATCAAACCCCCTTGGATAGAACCTCACTAGTTTTAAACCACACCTATAACAGAGTCTCCTTTACACCTATCACAATGCTAATAAAAAACCACTTTTGATTTACCTTTTGGAGGATCAAATGAATTCATTTAAATTTTATTTTTTGTAAGTATGTAGTCCTTATTATAAGCTTCCCAAAAAGTATAATTTTAAATAAATTTAATTTTATTATTATACTTATTTTTTATTTCTTGTGAATGGAGGTTTTTCACTGAAAATCAAGCTCTATGTTTTGCACATGTGGAAAAATAACAGATTATCAAAAAAAAAAAATTAAAAAATGATTGCACCAGATATTGAAGTCCTTGATCCAACAAAGAAAAAAAATTTGAATTTTGATGCATACAAAAAGAGTTGCGCATTATACGGTCACGCTATGTCTGAATTATAATTGGTTTGACTTCAAAACTTGATTAAAGAAAAAATATTCAATAAAAAATATATAACCAAGTGGAAGCACTAGATATTGGAGTTATGAATCTAAATTTGAAAGAATTAGAATTTTATCCTTCATGGAAAAAAAATTATGCATTATACGGTGAGCGTCACTTTTTTAAAATGTTATTTTTTTAAAAAAACTAGTTTTTGAGGGACCTGGAAAAAGAAGTGCAATCTAATTCCAAAAATTTTGAAAAAAATATATTTATAATATATAGAAAAAAATTCACGAAACTCTAGTTTGCATCATCTTCAAATTCCTCACGGTTTAGCCACTATAGGTGCTCGAAAGTAAAGATTTAGTTAAAAAATTTTATTTAAGTGTCCAGTTTGGCCAAAAATTGTAAACCACTATTGTGGGATCACCGTTTCCATATCCATCTTTTACCAAGGCTAAATATATATTCTCACCTAAATATCAATGATTTCTCATGATTTACATGGGTCTATTATTGTAGACCAAAATCAAAGGTATTTAATTTTTTCAAGACTTAAAAGCACTTGGCAAAAACCATCCAAGGAAAGTCATCAAAGTTCTCCGTACAAATAATGGGGGAGAATATGTCAACAACCATTTTGAGTAATTTTTCATACAAGAGGGGATAGATTTACAATGTGTAGTTCCTTATACCTCCCAAAAAAATGATCTTTCAAACACAAAAATAAATCTTTAAAAGAGATGGATAATTGTATGATTCACTCTAAGGGCCTAATACCACAGTACTAGGCAGAAGTAGTTAATTGCACATGTTATATTCAAAATAGAGGAAGCCTCATAAATCCTTGAAGGGTATCACTCCATTTGAAGATTAGAAAGGAAGGAAACCAATAGTTGATTATTTTGGGGTCTTTGGCTATCTTACCATGGCATGCATTTCAAAAGCATCACAAGCCCATGGATCCACAATACAAACCTTGCATCTTTGTTGGTTATCCAGATGGTGTAAAAAGATATCGCCTACTCCACCCTACCGCACACAAGTTATTTATTGAGAAAGTGTTAAGTTTTGAGAAATTCCTCCTGAATCTATACTTAACATTTCTTAACATATTATCAATTCACTAGATCCTAATTTTTCCTTTGATGATTTAGATAATTCATAATAGATTCCTAGTGAAATATATTCTTCTTCTTCTAATTATGATAATTATGACAATGATGATATTTCATCTTCATCAAGTTCAAAGATTACATTAGAACTTGATAATTTTGTACCAAACTCACCCACATCTCAAAATATACAATCACTTCATAGGGAAGTACATGGGTACAAGCTCCAATAGATGATAGACATATTCAGACATATTTTTAGGGGGGGCACATGCCTTCTTTGCTTCAACTTTTTTTTCTGTAGATGTTTAGAGAGGCATCAAGAATACTTGAGTGGGATATTGCTATGGATGAGGAATATGATTCAAGTTGATTAGAAATCACACTTGGGATTTGACTTCTCTTTCTAACCTAGGAAGGAAGATAGTTTGATGTAGATGGATATATCAAACTAAATTTGCAACAAATGGGTTAATTGATAAATATAAATCATGATTGGTTGTCAACATTTTTTCACAATTTGAAAGCATTGACAATATAGAACCTTTGTACCCATCACTAAGATGAATTTGATTCAAGTTCTCACACTAGCTATAGCCACAAAACATGGATGGTTTGTACATTAGATGGATGTGAAGAGTGTATTTCTTCATGGAGACCTTGAGGAGGAAATCTACATGGAATAACCACTAGGTTTTGTTTAGGATTCATCCTTAGTTTGTAGAATTGGGAAATCTCTCTATGGCCTCAAACAAGCCCCTAGGGCTTGGTATGCCAAGATGGATTCCTACCTCCAATCTTTAGGTTTTACTAGATTCCATTCAAATCCTAATGCGTACCTTTTACAACATTACATCTAGAAAAAATAAATTTGGCCAATTGCTAAAAAATTCAAAGATATCCCTATTATCTTAGCTAATTGAAATTTAGTTTCGCAATAATGTACCATTAATTGTTGATGTATGGTCATCATGGGTAATGAAAGTAGTTTTTTGAAAGTCTTCTCATTGTTCCATAAGTTCTTACTTAAATTGAAATAGGATTGATTTTTCCATGAGATGGTAAGTCTATTGCTTCTTTATCTTCTTGAAAATTCTAAGAATGTTATTTAGAAACCTTTAATTCAAAAATTAAAGTTGATGTGCTTTCCTTAGATTGATAGAGCTAATAATCAAATAGACAACAAGAGATCTTGCAAAATATTTGATCTTAATTATAATGTAACTCTTTCAATAGTTTGAAAGTGAACTTTAAGATGCTTCAATTCCTTTATAATTCACTATTTTTAGATAATACTTGGACAACCCCTTTTATAAGAATAATTATAATATAATAAGAGCCTTTTAGAACAATGAGTAAAGGCTTACATATATATATATATATATATATATATATATATATATATATAGAGAGAGAGAGAGAGAGAGAGAGAGAGAGAGAGAGTTCCAAATAATTGCTTACAAGTTACATATATTTTAAGGACAAAGGTGTGAAATTGTAAGAGAGCATACAAAGCATAAAATAAAGGTGGTATTGAGTCCTATGACCATAATACATCTTTGAAAAAGAATGTTTATTATTGTGTTTCAAACCCCTCTAAAAAGATAGCTAGTTATGGAAAAGGAAATAAGATGTCTAGCATGGGAAACATATAGTTTATTATAGAGATGTTTTCCAAACATGCTAAGTTCAGCCATGGGGAGGTTGGTTGGAAACTAAGCACTTATTGTCAGTTATCACTTCCATAGATCTCCAATAATCAATCTTAGATAATTGTGTTGAGGTTTTGCATCTTATTTAATTAGCATTGGTTGATCTTAAATAATGGTTCTTTCCCTTTACATGTCATTGAACTCCTCTTTTACATGACCTAATTTTTTGCTACGAATTTCTCCTAACCCTCAAGATTTTTAGATTTGCAATTTTCTATTTTTTACATCTTATTTCTACACCTGAAACTCATTTAAAAAAAAAAAAAGAATTCTCAAGTTACATACTACAAATCATGTTATAATCACATGTTGTAAGCAAGGCTTTAGCAAGTTGACCCCATAATACAATTCTTAGTCAATTATAATCAATTTCTAGTTGATTGTAGTGTAAACATATTGCTATAATTTAACTAGCATGAACTGCATGCCAATTTTGATTCATATAGCTTAATATGATTACAATTTATGTCATATTCATATTTGAAAATTTATATCAAGTTCACATCTCTTAATATGATTACATAGTTAAGTTAGAATAAAAGTTGTTATGGAGAAAATAATAGGTGTTGATCCCAAAACCAAGTAGCTCCCTTTTAAAGAAGGAATGTCTTCCATGTGATTAATGACTACTCATCCAATAATGTTAGGTATAATATAGTTTGCAAACAAAAATATTAGATTAGATAAGCTTGTTTTCTTTGTTAGTGTTGTGGATCACAATTTTCTTCTATAATTATCATTCTAATGATGGATCATAGAATGTGGTAAGAAAAATTGATTAAAAAAAACAAATTTACATAAGCTAATTCAAAAAAATTACAAACTATAATAATACAATGTAAAATTTTCATATGTTTAATAGATATAATATATTTGTCATTTTACTCTAAATCTTTGTTTAAAAAAATCCTTTAAATTGTTAATCTGATTGGAAGAAAAGTTAAAATCACTTTTTTTTTTTAATATTGAGAAAAACAAAATAATGGTATATAATTAGTTAAAATCACTTTTTAATGATAAAAAAAGTGCTACACACTTTTGAAGGAAAGTGATTCTCTTGTAAATTGTAAAAAAAATCTTTTATTAATATGATGCATTTTTGCAATAAAACAAGGAAAAAAATGGTGAAAAACTACTCCTTCGGGGAAGCATGAAAACTGTACAAGAATACATTCATTGAACCCATCCCATCTACAGTCATTCCTGCTGAGCTTTCTGGCATTGGCACAACTCACAGTGGAGGAACATGTGAGTGTACAAACGCAACAGCCTTGAATGCGGGGTACGATTTAATCAACATACCCGTTGTTTTAGCGACATTTAAGCTTTGTACAAAACCACCGACGGAATTTATGGTGTATGAATCGATGCAGAAATTAATGACAGCTCACAAGTTTAAATTGAATGGGAAGATGCGGAGAAGATGGAATTGAATTGGAATGGAATGGAAATGCTTGAAAGAAGAGGTGAATGATAATTTGCGATGTGAACGAAGGAAAGCAGTAATTCTTCTCAATCAACGCCGGTTGTTTCTTCGAGAAAGGTTGTGCCGTGGAAAATTAGAAAAGCAGGGCCCCACCAGGATGATTCCATGGTCAAAACCGTGTTCTTCCTGGTAGGAACATCAAACAGCTACCAGTTTTCACGTTGTTATAAAAGAATAATAAATTGTAGTAAACATTGATCATGTTCTCCACCGAGGAGTTTCCGTGTTTGTACAAATCTATTCAGAGACGTTTCGAAATTGTTGCTAATGCATGTTTAGAATCAGAAAATTTACATCGACATGTTAGGGTTTTGAGCAGAAAATTGAAATCAGAAATCTAGGGCGTATGGAAGGAGGGCACTGTCTATGCAGGGTATAATTTGCACCGGGCAGATAGGGCACTGGCACAGAAGTTATGTCAGGTTAGCAGCTACGACCATCAGAGGCACAACAGGTATGTTAGGATGGATGGCAGCGGATGGCCATCAATGCCATACGGTGCAAATTGTCACCCCTATAGACATTGTCATCCAGCCCCAGGGATGCACCGGGGCATGGATGCTTGCCCTATCCATGCTGCATGCCTCATCCATGTTACGGCCGGACGGCAGTTTTTCAATTTTCTCGCCTTGCCTCAGATTCCGTGCAAACTCTACAGAGTTTAATTAAAAAGGTGATAGTTAAACCAGATGAAAGCAATGCCATCCAGCCACTGTATAAATATTAAAACTTATATTATTAATTTAAGAGCTGTTCACTGTTTGTGATGGCGTTTAATAAAAAAAATTAAAACTTTTTAAATATAAAAATTTAACATTTAATTAAAAAGATAAAATTATATTTCAATTTTAATTTTTGTTAAATATACATTTTATTTATTTTATTTCTTTTGGTAAAATTTTCAATATTTAATTATAATTTTAAAATTGTAAAAAATACTTAAAATATTAATAAAATTTTAATTTTATTTTAATGTAAAATATATAAATATTTAATGAAGACAATTATTTCTTTAATATTAAAATTTTGATCTTTAATATAAATTAATAATAGAAATTTTGATAAAAATAAATTTTTATTTATAATTTTTAAATTTGATTTTAAATAGATCTTTAAATTTGAAACTTTTTTTAATATAAAGTGAATATAAATTCTAATGTTTGTTTAATTTTTTTAGAATATTAAATTCTAATTTATAATAATATATATAATGACTTACTCCTCATAGAAAATGGAGGCTTACCATCAAATCAGTGGGATGAGATTAAGGATTTAGTTTAATTAAGGTTGAATTTCAATAAGATTAGGCTTATGGTTAGGCTTAGGATTTCCAAGATAAGATCAGGTTAGAGCAAGAGTAAGGATTAGGGTTAGGGTTGGGGATTAATTAGTGTTAAGGCTAGGGTCTAGTTTCCGTTAAGATTCAATTAGATTTAGGGTTCAAGTGATGTTCAATTAGGGTAAGGGTTGTAGGCTAAAGTACATGGAAAATGGAAAATGACTTACTCCTCATAGACATGGAGGTTTACCATCAAATCATATCTAATTTAAAATACATTATATGATTAATATAATTTTGTGGAGCTCTAAATATATTATAATGTTAAGGATAATACTAATTGAATCCTAATGTCAACTCCAAATCTTACCTCAAGTGAAAATTCTAATCCCTTGTATAATAATAAGTTAACCCTAATACGTACTATAATAGTTAATAATTTATTATTATATTAATAAAAAAACTTTAAATTATATATTAACTAACAGTTTGTTATTAACTTTTTATTGTTATATTAAGATATAATTATTAATATATATTAATATATTATAAAAATAATTATAAGGACAAATAAATTTTTAATATAAAATAATATTATTCTTATATGATTATTATCCTAGTTGAAATATGTTTGTCATTGAACCTGAACCCAAAACATAATTGAACTTTTGCAAACCCTAATTGTAATACTTTAAACATTTACAAATGCTAATTGTACCTCAAACCATATAAATAAACATATCTTGAATATTTTTTAATTTTAAGTATATTAATTTAGAATATTTATTTTATACCTCTAACTTTTCACTTATTAGAATTTTGATTTTGATTTTTATAAATATTACAAACTCTATTTTACTTTTTTTATAATTTTAGAAATTCTAGCAATTTCACTTATAAATTTTTTATTTTATATCAACTATGATTTTGATTTCTATAAATATCATAAATAATATTTCTATTATTTTTTATCTATCTTATTACATAATCTATATAGGAAACCTGATATATATCAACTTGTTTGAATCCATTTTAGAAATTTAATTAATGTGTATTTGTTGTAATGGATTTTTTATTTGCATAATAATATGATATTATTGGCTTATCTTCTAGGAATGTACAACACTACCACATGTCTATGATATTGAATATAACTGAGGAGAATGAATATTGTCTAAACATGAAGAAATTATATTGAATGAATAAGTATATAATTTACATCAATTGTATTATAAGGCTTGTAGCCTATGATTTATTTTAGAACCCTAACCCTAACCCTACCCCTATTGAAATTCAATCTTAATTGAACCATATCCTTAACTATAACTCTAACCAATTGAAGTTCAACCCAAATTAAACCTAAACACTAACAATAATTCTAACTATAGTTGAACCCCAATCCTAACCTTAGTTGAACCCTGACCTAATTGAATATGAACAGGCTAACCATTATTTTAATTGTATATCTTAATCCTAATTAAAGATGAACCCTAACCATAACCCTAATTAAGTCCTAATTGAATTTTAACTCTTATAGTAATTGTAAGTCTAACCCTAATCCTAGTTGAATTCTAACCCCAATCCTAAGTTCCCTAACCCCAAACTTTAGCCTACAACCCTTACCCTAATTGAACATCACTTGAACCCTAAATCTAATTGAATCTTAACCCAAATTAGACCCTAACCTTAACACTAATTAATCCCCAACCCTGACCCTAATCCTTACTTTTGCTCTAACCTGATCTTATCTTGGAAATCCTAACCTTAACCATAAGCCTAATCTTATTGCAATTCAACCTTAATTAAACTAAATCCCTAATCCCATCCCAATGATATGATGGTAAGCCTCCATTTTCTATGAGGAGTAAGTCATTTTATATATAATATATAATATATATATGTTATTATAAATTAGAATTTAATATTCTAAAAAAATTAAACAAACATTAGAATTTATATTCACTTTATATTAAAAAAGTTTCAAATTTAAAGATTTATTTAAAATCAAATTTAAAAATTATAAATAAAAATTTATTTTTATCAAAATTTCTATTATTAATTTATATTAAAGATATCAAAATTTTAATATTAAAGAAATAATTGTCTTCATTAAATATTTATATATTTTATGTTAAAATAAAATTTAAATTTTATTAATATTTTAAGTATATTTTACAATTTTAAAATTATAGTTAAATATTGAAAATTTTACGGAAAGAAATAAAATAAATAAAATGTATATTTAACAAAAATTAAAATTGAAATATAATTTTATCTTTTTAATTAAGTGTTAAATTTTTATATTTAAAAAGTTTTATTTTATTTTTATTAAACGCCATCACAAACAGTGAACAGCGTTTAAAGTAATAATATAAGTTTTAATATTTATACAGTGGCTGGATGGCGTTGCTTTCATCTGGTTTAACTATCACCTTTTTAATTAAACTCTGCAGAGTTTGCACGGAATCTGAGGCGAGGCGAGAAAATCGAGAAACTGTCGTCCGGCCGTAACATGGATGAGGCATGCATCATGGATAGGGCAAGCATCCATGCCCCGGTGCATTCCTGGGGCTGGATAGCCAGTGTCAAGACTTTGAATTGTTCCAACGAGAAGGGTAATTTCTGAGTCTCTTCCTTGTCATCGTTGAAATGGTCAAAAGAATTGGCATTTCCCTGCACTTCCCCAACTTCATTCTCTGCTATATATCATATCACCTACTATTGATGGTGAAGCAGTTTCACAATGGCAGAAATGGTTGGGGGATCTGTTTTGGGAGCCGTCTTGCCAGTGGTTTATCACTCAGGTGTATATGTATATAAAGTTTTCAGCAGTTCCGATCGTAAGAAATTCGAAGAAAATGTGAAGAGTTTGTTGCCCATCATCAAAGATATATGCGATTCGAATTCTGAATCACCGTTGAAGTTATCGCTGCAAAAATTCGAAGAATTCCATGACTATATTGTAAAGGGCAACCGGTTAGTAGACGAATGTCAAAGAAGTCGCAATTTTTTGTGGCAATTCACAGTCCAAAAGCGCGTTGAGAAGCTGCAGAAATATGCTGACAAATTCATTCAAAATGACCTTCCCGTCATCATGGCGTTGGATCAAATTCAAGCGCAGAATTTTTTCTCCACCCAATTGGAAAATTTGTGTAGAGAGGCGCAAAGCATGCGTGGAGAGGTCCAAAATGTGCGTGGAGAGGTGCAAACCATGCGTGGAGAGGTACAAAATGTGCGTGGAGAGGTGCAAACCATGCGTGGAGAGGTACAAAATGTGTGTGGACAGGTGCAAAATGTGTGTGGAGAGGTGCAAACCATGCGTGGAGAGGTGCAAACCATGATACAATTACAACGTGCTCAGATTTCACAGCAAGATGAGAACTTTTGCGCTCCCCCAGATCCGCCGGGCCGCTTGGAAGGTTTTGATGAACAGATACGGGAGGTGAAGAATTTTGTGTTGGACGATGGAGTGAATGTGGTTGGAATTACAGCCATGGGTGGAGCGGGAAAATCAACACTCGCAAAGGCCGTTTGTCGTGAAATCAAAGGTGACACCAGCTTGCGCGCTCTCTTTACAGTTACATTAGTTCACTTGTATAAATGTAGTAATGCTTCTGAATTCTGTTCCATCTTCAATTTGTTGTGCTTTGCATGGGATGTAATTAAGAGTTCTCTCTCTTTTTTTTTTTTGATAAATAGTAAAGTAAGGGTTTTTGAAAGGGTCTAATGAAACTATAAATCCCACAGAGGAAAAAATGAATATTTTAAATCTTTCCCATGATTTGCAGACTTGTTTCAGAAAGTACTATACATTGTCGCTTCAAAAAGCCCGGATTTGCTGCGCATCCTGAAAAACATGTGGCAAGACCTTGTTGATGGGCAAGAACCAGACTTTACCAACGTTGAGGACGCACGGAACAAATTGCAGAGGCAAATCAACTCAAGAAATGAACCCACTCTGGTGGTATTGGATGACATCTGGTCCAAGTTCCACCTGGAAAGACTGTTATTTGAAGGGGAGCAATACACGACTCTAGTAACAACCAGAGATAAAAGCGTCATCCAAGGACCCAAGACACGCGTTTATGAGCTAGGGTTATTACAACAGGAGCATGCTCTGTCACTTTTCTGCCTTTGTGCCTTTGGCGAACGTACCATTCCAAGCGACCAGAACGAAGAACTGGTCCAACAGGTAGGCTGTTACTCACAATATGTCATTTCTTCTTATTCTTCTTCAGCTGATTCCTTAATTTAATTATATTTGTGTGCAGGTACAAGCAGAGTGTAGAGGTTTTCCTTAATTTTATTATGTTTGTGTGCAGGTACAAGCAGAGTGTAGAGGTTTACCACTAGCTCTTGAAGTAATTGGTAGCTCTATGTATGGTAAGTCTGATTGGGAAAGGGCTAAGAATGCGCTTTCAGGAGGAGCGCCTTTCGATGATAATCAGGAAGACGGCCTTCGTAATCGCTTGAAAACAAGTATCGATGTGCTTAATGACAATGAAAAACAGTGCTTCTTGGACCTAGTTGCATTCCCACAAAGAAAAACCATTCCTGCTAATGAATTGTTAAACATTTGGGTTTATGTTTGTGGAATGAAGTCGGACGAAGCCGATATCCTTTTATTGAAGTTTGCAGCTCGCCATCTGTTAGATTTGAAGAAGAATCCTGGGTAAGGAGTATAGCTAATTATGGCAAACTATTTTCTATCTTGTGTTGAAATCATGTTTATAGTTAAGATGGGATCAATCTCACAATATTTTATTTCAATATTAAAAAAATGTCATTTTGAACTTTTTCTATTTTCATTCATGCATTAAAGTATTCATATTTATTTTATTTTTTACATGATTTTATGTAATGTGTAAAATATATTCATACATATTTAAGAATGAAGTAAGAAAAATTCATATTATATTGAAGAAATGTTAGAATTTTTATAATAATAATCTCTTTTACTGTATTGAACATTTTATATAAAAAAATCCAATAAAAATACTTATATAGTCTTTGCTTTCCATTATACTATTTTTATGTCAAATTGTAAATACACTTTATATTTTATCACTCTTTTCCATACAGAAATGAAAAGTTTAGCCTCACTATATAGAAGCTCTGACCTTCTTTGAATGGTTTAAGTTAAATTTATTTTTAGATTTGAGAGTTTAGTATTATTGAATTGCACAGAAAGTTAGATTCCACCTTGAATGGAAGAATATATCTTCATTTGGAGGAAGCAAGTAGAATCTTTGTTATATTTCTTAACCATGTTGGCAGCCCTCGTTTAGTGTCTTCATAGTTAGCAATCTGAAACCTGTTGTCATAAATAAAATTTATATAATCAATTTAATTTTCTCGTTTCTGATACCATAGTTTCTTAATCACACGTTTCCCTAACCTGTGATGCCAGGACCCCAGACATCACAGATCATTGCATGAATGGATATTCCTTTTCCCAACATGATGTAATGAGAGATTTGGCCCTGTATTTGGCGAGTCAGGACAATAATATTCAGTGTACTAGGAGGCTGTTTATGCCTAAAATGAAAAAACGCTTTCCTTTGAAGTGGCAAACAGATATAGCTCTTTCATCTACAGCTCAGATTGTTTCCATTCACAGTAAAGGTAACTGCTACAGCTGGTCATATTTGTTGTAATTCAAGTATACCTGTGATTTTGCTCCGTACATCAATTTATTGAAAATTTATCACAAATAGATTTAATTTTAAATAAACTACTCATAGCATAGCCTTGACTTCATGTTTATTGGGAATATTTAGGAGCAATGAAGGACACACAGTGGCCCGAAATGGAGTTCCCTGAGGCGGAAGCTTTGGTTTTATATTTCAATGCAAGTGAATACTGTATTCCAACATTTTTGCACACAATGAAAAAACTCAAGGTTCTGATAATCCATAATAATGACAGAGCAAAATGAGCCAGGCTCAGTGGACTGGCTGGTTTTCAAGCACTTTCTAAACTTAGAACTCTGCATCTTGAAAGGTTGATAGTTCCTGAGGACTGCAGAGTCTCGGAGAGTTTAGAGAAAATACACCTGAGTTTATGTGAGGGCTTTGGTAGGGATATAATATTCAACTTTCCTAGGCTTCTAGAACTTAATGTGGACTACTGCATTGATTTTGAAGAGTTGCCAGCAGGACTCTGTTCTTCAGTTTCCCTGAAAATGTTGTCTGTTACTCATTGCCATCGCCTTGCAAATTTACCTGATGAGATAGATAGGCTTCAATCACTTAAGGAAATAAGATTGTGTGAATCTCCAGGCTTGAAAACACTGCCTTCCTCCATCCGCAGTCTTGAAAAACTAAAATTCCTTGACATCTCATCGTGCATATATTTGAAGGTGAACAGGGGACGGTGTGAATTGAAGGAAACTCTTCAAACAGTAGCCAAACTGCCATCCCTTAAACACGTGATTTGTGATAAGAAGTATGAGCAGCTGTTCAAAAGGACCTCCAGGACTGACCTTGTAGTTCAAGCTGTTGTGGAGCAAGAATCGAGCTTGGATTGGCTGGATTTAGAATCGACGAAATTAGAGTTTTGATATAATGAGTTGGAAGCTCTTAGCTTTGTACGCTTCTTATGCTGTGTGTTGGATGCTTTTAGTTGTGTAGGCTTTCTTAGAATAGCGTAGAATAATTTGACATTCATCAGCTGGGAAAACAATTCTGTCATTTCAGTTTTCTGATTTGTTGATCTTTTGTTATTTAATGATGAGCGCCTTTGTTTTCTTAATTCAAATGTCACTTTGCATTCTAGAATAACACATTTTTATGAAATTAAAGTTCTGATATATATGTGATACAATATGATGTGTGTATAACTAAGTTTTTATTTTATTACATGGTTCCTTGGTTATACCTAAGTAAAATTTTATTTTATCTTTCATTTTATAAATAAAATTTATTAAGTCTAAAATCAACAATGACAACTTTAGATGAATTGTGATGATATGGGAAAAATTAATAATTAGTAATATATTATGTAAATGTTTAAATTATATTTTTGTATTATATTTTATTTTCATAATTATTTATTAATTATATTAATGGTAAAATATGTGTATACATATTAATCAATGGTCTAATTTTATATGTAGTTGGGTTTATTTCTCTAATCTATTATTTATATATTTATATTTTATATATATAACAAATTTTTGTGTATTCACTCAAATAATGCATTCATTAAGTTGGTGCAAACAACTATCCCTATGCATTCTCTTATCCACATGACTTGACTATTTCCATGTCTTGGTTGATTTTTCCTAATGTAGGATTGACTTCTTGATCACATATTTGTTCCCCAATTTTTTAAAATTCAAATAGTTTATGTGCCTAAATTCCTTTTGATCATATAACTATAGATATGAAACTTAAATTTTAAAATTCAAATTCAAAGTTTTGATAACTCTTGATGATTCCTTTCTTACCTAGGGTTGCCTAAACATGGTGAGTTGGGCCACTTCAAGTTATGGTGCAAAAAAAATAAGTATCAATAAAAAAGATGAGCCCAATTATGACAGTCACTAATGATGTGGCATATGTGGATGATCCTTTGTTATAGTTTTATTTTCCCACGACAATTGTGGAAAGATGCCATGAAGAGGTGATTCTAACCAATCTAGTGACATTTGCATTTTTCGTAGAGTGGAGTGTTACTTGTTGCTCAAGGAGACAATCAAAAGTAATTGAACATGGCTCTAGATCAAAGTTGAATTAAGGAGATGGGTATAATTTTTTTCAAGGGGTAGCCTTCTCACTATGGGAGAAAAACTAACCAATACTAGAAGAAATTTAGCATGTTGTTTCTTCATATTTTGGTAGGTAATATGTTAGGTATCAATAGAGTAGCTCTCCAATATTTTATTTCATAGAGCAATGTTGTATATGCTTAAATACCACAATATTGGTTGTTCACTATAATTGTTAGGCTATATCTATATTTTCACACATTATAAAGTAATGCCAGCCTTTTCTTGCCCTATTCAAGGGAATGACAAAAGGGGCTTGAGAGATGTATCAAGCATTGAGATGCCTTGTTAGAGATGGTAGAAATTTTAGAAAAGCTCTAGGTAGATAGTTAATGGTTGAGAAAGATGATTTGGTTAGGCTTTTACTTTAATGTTTGTAGGATGTAAAAAAAGTCTATTGATTGTGTTATTATAGAAAATCCTAACATTCAATGAATGAAACTTTGTGTGTTGAAGCGTTTTAAATGTATTTTTGCATTCTTATTCATGTATTGTTATCGAGAGATCTAGCTTGAGGTTGATCTTAGATATTGAGTAATTGATGTAGGGATAAGGTAATATTTTGATAGACTTATAATCCTTGGTACCATATCACCTATCTTTTACCCATTTAACCCATTCACCAAACCTTGAATTATATTTATGGATTGTATTTTACATCTACACGTTTCAAATCTAATTTAAGACTAAATTCATTTGATTTATAAAAGATCTCATCACATGTATATGGGGTTTGAGATTTTATTGCATAGTTTGTGAACCTTATGTACATTTACCACTCTTGAATAAATATTTGTTTTTATATTATGATTCCTTATGGCTCTATCTTTTCATCTATTGGTATGATTTTATTACCAATCATGACAAGTTTATACAACTTGTGACATGTGATCATTTTTCTTTATTTCGCTTATGATATGCTATCACACAAATCAGTTGACTTTATCCATAGAAAAATTATATCATCATATATGCACCTTTTTTCATTTAAAGTTTTGGTTCTTACTTTTCGTCTCTGTCAAATACCCTTACTTCACTCCTTCATGATTTTTTATGTGTTTGATACTTCTTCTATGGAGAATGATAGTAATGTTCTTGATCCTAATTGCATATTACCTTTGAGGATCTTTTCTTCACACAATCCACTTCATGGTACATCTATTGTGGAGAATACTTGTAGTATGCATTTACTCTCCATTACTAAGAAAGATATATTATATAATGAATACACTTTCTTTGAACCTACTTATGACATTGTTGCACCTTATAGTGATAATCTCTTTTCATGTCATGATAATTTTACTATCCATATATGTTTATGGCTCTTCATATCTATCATCTTATGATATTCCTAGATTTAATTTTCCTATTTATTAATTAAATACCACCAAATCATCCTACAAGAATGCAAACATTGGATATAATACACATATTTTAATCTAACATCCCCACCACAATATCTCTTTGGGATTTTCTATGCTCCTTCAAAATATATAAGAAAATCTAAAGTACACACAATTATTATTTTTGGCACCTTCAATCAATAAACAATGATTAATCCACGCTTCTTTGGCCAATAAGAATTCAGATTTTTTAAGGTTTTATTCAGTAGTGCTTACTCGAGGAGGAAAATGTGCTCATTAATTAATTGCTCTGAGATTTGGTGGCTTGTTATTGGCGTCAATAAACGGTTAACAAGATGTCAGAATGTGATTTTGGTTTCACAAAGTAAGAGAGTGCACAAATTTTGAAGGAGGCTCTGTAGACTGTCAAATGGCTTGGACAGTTGGCTATTGCATATACTCAGACTCCTCTGCACTTACGAGCCAAGAGATTGTAGATTGTTAGAGCCTCCTCTGAATGTTACGAGGCAAGAGGAATGACCTTAGACATGTTCAATGTCACCCAACTTGCAAAGCCATGTCCCAAATAAATTTTAATGCATCTACTTCTACCGTTTCAAGCTCTGGCCTTCCCACAATAAGGGAAAATTCATCCTAACCAGGTCTCCAAGAGTTCATGGGTGATGTACTATCGAAGCATGAAGAAGCTACAAATAGTATCAACGAATGATTGTTATAATGCTGAAAGAAGAACCTCCTCTAAAATTAGGATCAAGATCAAGATCAAGAATATAATAATCTGCATGAGTGCCCCTAATGACACTGCTCGAATTAGATGGAAAACAAAGGAAAAAAATATAGAACTCAAAGATATAGATAGTACATGTACTAATAAGTCTGAAGAACACTAGTCAACTAAAGATGGAAGGTCACCTCCACAAAAAAAGAATACAAGAGTGTCTATATGGTAAATGTTCCATCTCACTGAAATGCATGGGTAATCAGCCGCTGCATTTGACTAGAACATAGGAAAAAATACTAGATACATAGCTCACTCCAATGTGAAACCAAGGAAACATTAGCAGGTGATCCCACAATAGTGGGTTACAATTGTAGTGATGAACAAAAATTATCTGGGCACAATTTTTTTTTTGTGGGTTCACTCAAACGGGGGTGTTTGTTAGAACACATAAAGGTGTTCATTCGAACACCCCCATTCGAGAAAACCCCCTTTCCCTCAAGGTTTCATTTGAACCCCTTGTCGGATGATGTTTTATTAATAAAATAATGGGAAAACCATTTGCACCAATTTTTTTAATATTATTTTATAGGGTTCTACTGAACACCCCTTCATTTGAACCCCTATTCACTTGAAGGGGTTTCAAGGGGTTCAAATGAAGGGTTGTTCATTCGAACCCCTTATTTTTCCCTTACCCCCTCCATCTACAATTTTATGCAAATTTTTGGGTTTCGAGGCTCAGGTTGAGGATCAAAATGGAATCAACTTGAAAAACCCAGCTAGAGGATTATAGTCCTCAAAATGATCTCTCCATCAAGTATAGTTTTAATATATTTTGGTTTTATTATATATAATTTTTTTAGTTTAATTAAACATAGTTTTCTCACCAAAAATCAAGGTCTATGTTCTGCACATGTGGAAAAATAGTAGATTACCAAAAAAAAATCTAAAAATATCTATGCTCTTGGTATTCATCTCCTTGATCGAACAAAAAAAAACAATTTTGATACATACAAAAAAAGTTATGCACTTTATAGTACACCTAGATGCCTAAATTGTAATTGGTTTGACTTCAAAACTTAATTATGAAAAAAAGAATTAATAAAACACTATGAAACCAAATGCATGCTCTAGATATCGTAGTTACAAATCTAAATTTGAAAAATTAGAATTTTATCCTTCATATAAAAAAAGTAATGTGCTTTATAGTAGTACACATCGCTCTTTAAAAATGGTGTTTACTATTAAAAATTATTTATTGGAGATGGAAAAAGAAATGCAGTTTGAATCCAAAATTTTTAAGAAATATATATTTAGAATCTACAGGAAAAATTTCAAAAATCACTAGTTTGCATCATCTTCAAATTCTTCACAATTTAGCAGGTATAGGTGTTGGAAAGTGAAGATTCAGTTCAAAAAGTTCATTTCAATGTCAAGTTTGGCCAAAAAGTATAACCCACTATATTGACAAGGGAGAGCCAATGTTGGCAGTTATTGTTATTGATGTCAACACTGTTTGTTGGTTGTCCTTGAAGATTGTTTGATGATTGGTGTCAGTACTTGTTGCTATTGCATATTCTTGGGAGATTGTTGGCAATAGTTATCAACATTGGAGGAGATAGTTGATTTGATCAACATTGGTTGTCATTTTTTACAACATTTATTTTGTTATATTATCATTGATATATATGATATATTGTTGAAGTTCATGGTTGGATGTCATGTCTTATCTAAGAAGAGTTGTTGAAATCCATGATTATATGTCATGTCTTATTCCATATCAAAGAAATTTGTATTGTACATAATATTGTTGCCAGCAGAGTTGATTTTATAATGATATATTCAAATGAGGATTAGAAACATGACTGATGGTGGAGAGATTTTGTTGAAGATCTACAACATATCTTATGCTCTGTCTTTTTATTCATGATAAAGCATGTGTTTCTAAAAGGAAGCTCTGGTCTCTGCAAGTTGCTTAAATGTTTCTAGTTTAGGAAGTTGCATTGAAGTCTATCTGGGAGAATGCTTCATATTCCTCCTTTTTTGAAGATTTGGCATTGCAGTATGGGATTCAGTGCTAGTGCTCTATGGAAATTTCACTCCTATCTTTTTAGGTCACCTATGTTGTTGAGGAGAGTTTTGTGAATTGCAGAAGGTTGGAAATGTTTCTAGTTGTCTGGACTAGTCTGGGAAATTCTCCTCATTGATGTCTCTGCTCTAATTTTTGTGCAGTTTTTCAGCTCTAATTTCATGTGTTGAAGTGGTCCACAAGATATTTTTTTAATGTTATATATATCATGATTAAGCATTATGTGTTTCTAGAATGTGGTTTTTTGTTCATGTTTGTTTTGTAGTGGTTGTTTATGGCATGACAGTATGAAAAAACGTGTATAATGGAAGTGTTGTTGGATATTTAGGGAACATCCCCATGTGATCCACACATTTCCAATTGGCCTCTTTGGTGTTGCATTGAGTATTGAGTTGGTTTTTTTGGTCCTTTGTGGATATCTAGTCGACATGGATTTTTCTCTTTCTTGTGTCATATGCTTGGGGTTTGCACCAACAATTGAAGAGGTGTCATGATGGATTTAGGTCCTGACCTATCCTATTTGGAACCACATCAATTGGAAGAATGTTTATGGGTTGAGTGGTTATATGCTTCACATTTCACCCACACGTTTCCTTGATGTTGACTTAGGTTGATGTGTGCCAACATGTAAATTGTTTTGTATCACATTGGAAGAAGTGCTAAGATTGTTTTTGTTCATCTCTATCTTCTAGATAGGACCACATTATGTTTTAGTGGTCGACTAGTTGAATTCATTGTTATCCTTCTTCTAGCCAATCTAATTGAAGTTTTGAAGTGTTTTAGTGGACATAAATGCAAGATAATTTCAGATGAAACAAGATGGAGTAGTGTACAAGTGTGAAGAAGTGTGTGTGTGAATTGTATTGAATCTCTAATAGAGATAGTGCTAAAGTGTGTGAAAGGAAAGATCAATTGTGCTTTAATGCCTCAATCAACAGAGTGAATTGTTGACAAATATTGTAATCTCTTATAAACTTTATGTATCTTGCTCTGAGATAGTGGATCTCACCAGGTCCTCTATATCTTTCTCCTGAAGTTGTGTTGGCTTCAGTTCTGTAAGTCCTTCATTATCTTACTCTAAGGCAACTTGATCCTTCTCGCAAGTATTTTTGGAAGTGAGCCCTTATATTATGAGTTAACTCTTACTGTCATTTTTCTCTCATTGGGTTTTCCACATAGATCTGGTGTTCTCCTTATGCATGTGTGTGTTTTCTATTTCTTTCTCACTACTACCGATCTGGTTAGAAGTAGATTGCTATATCAATTTCATTTCTTAAGGATTGTTGAACTTGCTGACATTTCAAACTTCTATATTATCCTTCTTTGTTATTTTTATGTTTAAAGGCTTTGATATGATAAAGAAGGTTGTATTGTGTTGAAAGAGTTAAGTTTCAGAAGGGATTAAGTATTTTTATAAGACTGATTCACCTCACTCTCAGTCTCTGAAAGTGTTCAACAATTGATATCAGAGCCAAGTTCCTCTAAAGAAGCTTAACAGGTTGAGACAAAGATCTGGGGTGGCACATGATGGTTCATACAAGGGTATTAGGTTTGATGGGACTAATTACTCTTTTTGGAAATTGAGAATGGAAGGACATCTAAATTCTCTTAGGTTTGGTGTTTAGCAATCAATCAAAAGTGGTTATACTGCACCTATCACTCCTCTTATAGATCCAATTGTAATCAGACTATATGAGTGCAATGTCAAAGCTAAGAATGCTATTTTGTGTGGATTAGCTAATTCAAAATTTTTGAAGGTGATGAATTACCATTTTGCCAAAGATATTTGGAAAAAATTTAGTAGCATCTATGAAGGAGATACTAAATTGAAGCAAGCTAAGATGAAGATCTTTAAGAGAAGATTTGAGACTTCGAGGATGACGGAAGATGAAGACATTGCAAGCTATATGCTATGGGTGCAAGAAGTTATCTTTGGCATCTCTAGTCTTGGTGGAGAAGTAAAGGAAAGTGAAATTGTGAAGAAGGTTTCGATATCTCTCCCAAAATCTTAGTCATAAAGTGTCTGCCTTTGAAGAGTCTAAAGACTTGGATCAGTATTCAGTTGATGAAATGTTTGTTGCTCTTACTACCATTGAGATGAGAGAAATTGATAAAGATTTTCCAAAAATAGAAGTTGCTTTCAAAGTCAATAAAAATATTGAAGATGAGGCTCCTAATCAAAATGAAGACTTTCATGAAGTTGAATTTTTTTTTAGAAGATTGAAGAAAGGCACTAGAAAATACAAAGGTAAGTTACCATTCAAATGTTTTAATTATGGAAGGATTGGTCACTTTGCATCTAAATGTCCTTATAAAGAATTAGATGATAGCAATAAAAGAGACAAGGTGAAAAAGGGTCTCTATAGTCCAAGGAAAGCAGCGGTTCCTCAAAAGATGAGGAGAATGACTCAAATGATGAAATCCTCTTTATGTCCTTCAATACTGTTGATAGAAAGTGTAATGTTGAGAAATGTAAGGATTTTGGCTCCTTGAGTGATAAAGATATGTTTTATTCTAATTCGGATCTAGAATCAATGGAACCTTCAAAGGTTGGGACTTCAATTTAGATGATTGGGGAATCAACTATGAAGGAAAACTATGGTATGCTCTGGAAACCTAAATGAAGCAAGGGTAAAAATATGAAAGCTTGCTTGTAAATCCAAAGGAAGAAACTAGTTAACAAATTAAAAATTCAAGTAGAAGAAGGAAAAGAATGTGAAATAAAACTAAAAAGGGTAGAAGGTATGATCTTTGATTTAAAAGTAAAGGTTGAAGAAGGCAAGAGGATCGAAGATTGCTTGAATGTCAAGCTCAATGACAAAACTGATGAATGTTTAAAACTTGAGGAGGAAATATTCACTCAGAGGAATACCATGAAAGAGAAAAGGAACAAATTGAAAAAGGAGAGAAGTCTAGTCCTAAGGATAGCTCCAAATCATTTGGAAGGCTTGAAACAAAGGAGGAGAAAGCTTGCACTGAAGTAAGAAGAATGGCTTTGAAGATGAAAAGACTATTCAAAATGGAAAGAAAGAAAGTGGATCCAATTTTGATAAAAAAAAAAAAAAGGATTTAGAAATCCTCCATCTACAAAACATGCTCCTACTAGGTTCATTCAACCCTTTCAAGGTTACTATTTTTCTTGCAATAAATTTGGCCATAGGTCTATTTATTGTACAATCAGACAAAGAAGGAATTTGATAACATGGGTAGAAGATCATTTATGCCTCAAGGAAATGATGTCTTATTTCATGGATATTGCTATGCTTACAACAACCATGATCACAAAGCTGATGAGTGTAGATCTAATGTGAAGAGGAACAACCTTTTTCTAGAACACAATATTGTGTGCTAAAAATGCAATAATATGGGACATAAGGAAAACTATCATAGAAATGGTTGTGTTAAGTGACCAGTTCAGAAAAAAGGATGAATCCCATAATCAACAAAAGAAGGGAAATGAAAAGGTTTGGAAAGAAGACCATGATAAGGAGGATGATTCTAAACTTGTACACTCTACACAAGATTCTAAGATAAACTAAGATAAAGAATTATCTTAGGGGGATATCTCACTTGCAGAACCTTTTTGTCCCTTGAAAAGAAAAGGTGTTGAAGACTTCAGCATGAAAGAAGAATTGAATCATATCAGTTGGTGGCAGATCTGTTGTTCATAAATATACCTTTACTGAAGATCTCGATGGAGGTAGATTGTGTGTGAAGGTTGGTACACTTGTTCTGATTGATTTCATTAGATAGCTTGGTGTACTACACATAAAGATAAGCTTCTGAAGTTTGTCAAGGCATTCATCGTGCACACTCTTTGGTAGAGTCATGGTATTTTCATTTGTACCTCTTCACAGAAAAAGGATTTATCTTAGGTCTAGGAGATAAGTTGGCCAAGATGTGAAGGTGTTATATCCAAGGTCTCAAGGCTTTACACCTTCTAATGTGGAAATTGAAAGTAATAGTGTTTGAGCTCTGACAGAGTAAAATGATGTTGAAGGGTTGTTAGAATGTTTTGCATTGCTCTAGAGGGAATGTTTTGTCCATACAGGCTTGAGGACATGTTCAACTATGATAAGTACATGCTACTTTGATGTATCAAATGTTTTGGGGGTCTACAAGTACAGTTTCAAATGACATTATGCTACAAATAGTTTTGAATACCTATCTTTTCTTTAGAACATATGTTTAAGTACCTATGTCAATTGGTTTATATAGAATTCTAGTTATATGAGCTTATGTCGACATTCTACATGTCTCAATATGTTTCAAGGTTGATGGTTGGTTGCTAGTTTTTCAAGGTAATCCTAAGAAATCTCATGAAAAAGATGTGAAAAGAATATTAAGATTTACTTGAAGGGAACTATGGATTATGGCTTATGGTATAAAAATGAAAAAAACTTTTCTCTGTGTTCCTATACTGATGCTAATTAGGTAGGTTGTGTTGATGACCAGAGAATTACAAGTTTAAATGCATTATTTTTAGGAGACATATTGGTCTCTTGGTTCAATAAAAAGAAAGACTCAATGTCTTTATCCGCAACTGAAGTTGAATATATTGTTGCACTCGAGTGCTTTGGATGAAGTAGACTATGAAGGATGTGAAGGTAGTTTATGATGAACTTATTCCTATATTGTGTGATAATAAAAGTACTATTAACATTTCCAAGAATCCAGTAATGCATTCAAGAAAAAAACACATTTCAATCTGATCACTTTCTGAGAGAGAAAGTTGCAGAACATAAAGTCATAATGGAGTATGTGCAGGTACCAAGGACCAAATTGCAGAAATTTTCACTAAGGAACTTTCAAAGGATAATTTTGAGTATCTCCAATACAAGTTAGGGGTGATTTCCCCTCCTTGTTCTAAATAGATGCATAGATGGTGCATCTGTCCAGGGGGGAAATTCATGTCCTGTCCTTTTCTTATGGGTTGATGAGTGCTACCCCTTAGGGGGAGTTGGTAGAAAGGGGGAGTTCTGAAGAAGTTGTACATTTGTTGTGCATATATAGTTGTTTGAAGAAGATGTGATACTGGTTAAAGGGGGATAATATGTTATTACTTTAATTGAAGATCATTTTACCCTTTGTTTTATGCAGTTGTGTATGACCCTTTGTCCTTGATGTCAAAGGGGGAGAGTGAGCAGTACATATTGCCATCAATGTCAAAGGGGGAGATTGTTGGCAGTTGTTGTCATTGATGTCAACACTATTTGTTGGTTGTCCTTAAAGATTGTTTGATATTTTGTGTCAGTACTTCTAGTGTTGTTGCATATGCTTGGAAGATTGTTGGCATTAGTTATCAACACTGGAGGGAATAATTGTTTTGATCAGCATTGGTTGCCATTGTTGAAAACATTTAGTTTTTGTTATCATTGATATATATATGATATATTATTGAAGTTCATGGTTGGATGTCATGCCTTATCTAAGAAGGGTTATTGAAGTCCATGATTGGATGCCATGTCCTATTCCATGTCAAGGAAAGTTGTATTGTGCATTATTGTTGTCAACATAGTTGATTTAATGATATATTCAAATGAGGATTAGAAGCATGATTGATAGTGGAGAGATGTTGTTGAAGGCCTATAACATGTATTATGATCTCTCCTATTATTCCTAATAAATCATGTGTTGTTGAAATGAAGCTCTACTCTCCATAAGTTGTTTAAATGTTTCTGGTTTAGGAAGCTACATTGAAGTCTATATGGGATAATGCTCTGCATTCCTCCATTGTCTCATATTTGGTCTTGCAGTTTGGGATTCAATACTAGTACTTTATGGACGTTGAAATTCTATTTTTTCAAGTCACATGTATCGTCAAAGAGATTTTTGTGAATTGCAGAAGGTTGGCAGTATTGTTGGTTTTCTAGACTAGTCCAGGAAATGCTTCGTATTTCTTCACATTGATGTCTCTACTCCTATGACTTGGTGAATATTCTCTCAATGTCTATGTAGTGTCTCAATTCTAATTTCATGTGTTGAAGTGGTCTGAAAGTTTTTTTATTAATGTTATATCTCATGATTAAGCATTATGTGTTTCTAGAATTTGGTTTTTGGTTCTTGTTTGTTCTATGATGGTTGTTGATGGCATGACAGTATGAAAGCAGTGTATGGAAATGTCGTTGGATATTCAAGGAACATTCCCATGTGATCCACACATTTCTAATTGGCCTCTTTGGTGTTACATTGTGTCTTGAGTTGGTTTTCTTGGTCCTTTGTGGATATCTAGCTAGCAGAGCTTTTTCTTTTACTTGCACCATGTGTTGGGGTCTGCACTAGCAATTGGAGAAGTGTCATGATGAATTTGGGTCTTGACCTATCCAATTGTGGACCACATCAATTGGAAGAATGTTTATGGGCCAACTAGTTATGTGCTTCATGTTTCATCTACACGTTTTCTTGATGATGACTTAGGTTGATGTTTGTTAGCATGTTAATTGTTTTGGATCACATTGGAAGAAGTGCTAATTTTTTTTTGTCCTCTCTATATTCCAGATAGGACCACATTATATTTTGATGGTCGAATAATTGAATTAATTGTTTATCTTCTTCTTGGCTGACCTAATTGAAGTTTTGAAGTGTTGTGGTGGATATAAATGTAAGATCGTTTTAGATGCAACAACATGAAGTAGTGTACAAGTGTGAAAAAGTGTGTGTGCGAATCGTAATAAATATCAAACAAAGATAGTGCTAAATTTTGTGAAAGGAAAAATAAATTGTGCTTTAATACTCAATCAACAGAGTGAATTGTTGAAAAATATTGTAATCTCTTACAAACATTCTATATCTTTCTCTGAGATAGTGAATATCATTAGCTCCTATGTAGCTTGCTCCTAAATTTGTGTTGGCTTCAGTTTTGCAAGTCCTTCTATATCTCGCTCTAAATTAGTGAGCCTTCTTGCAGGTCTTTTTGGTAGTGAGCCTTTATATTGTGAGTTAACTCTCACTGTAGTTTTCTCTCATTGAGTTTTCCACATAAATCTAGTGTTCTCCTTGTGCATATGTGTGTTCTTTGTTTCTTTCTCACTATTGTTAATTGAGTTCTAGAAGTAGAATTTCTATATCTTTCATTGCTTAAGGATTGTTGAACTTATTGAGGTTTCAAACTACTATATCCTTCTCTATTACTATTATGTTTAAAGGCGTTGATCTGATAAAGAAGGTTTTATTGTGTTGAAAGAGTTAAGTTATGAAAGGGACTAATTTTTTTTTATAATACTGATTCACCCTCCCTCTCAGTCTTTGAAAGTGTTCAACAGCCAAGATAGATCCACTAAAACTATGTGTCAAAAAGAAGTGCATGAAAAAATATCAAGAATCAAGAAATTTTGAGTTCATGCATATGAAAGTACCTTCAAATAAAAAGAGTGTGCAAAATAAAGCACACACGCATGCGGTAAGAATCACCATGATTCGTTGTTACCGTGGAAGGTACACTCACTTGATAAAGGTGTGATGGAAAAAAAAAGACCTACACAACCCCCCGTGGAACTTTATATCATAGTACGAGTACAATAAGGCACAATATGATGTGCAAGATCCTAATAATACATGTAAAATATTGAGGCACTTTATTTTAATTTGTTTACATATGAGAAGTGCTTACAATGGTTTAGCTCACAATGTCTATAAAAGAGCACATGCTAAAAAATATAATTATTTAATAAAAAATAAGGAAACTAATAGTACCATGATGAAGTACACAAAAAGTCACACTTTAAAAAAATGGCACCCAAAAGAAGTTTGGATGCAGAAGATATGGCTTGTCAAAATTTCCAAAATGAGGATTGCAGAACAACAACACTGAGAAAATAGATTTTGGGAAAAAAATAGAAGCCAAAACTAAAAACCACTTGCACCACTACGAAGAGCACAAAACTCTACCATGTTTCAAAAAAAAATGCATTGAAAAAGACCATTGTATGGATGAGATATCGCCTCTAGAAGATGGAGTGAAATTTTGAAAAACCCAACGAAGAGGGGTAGGGTTGGGAAAAAAGTCACATCTACCAATTTTGGCAAAAAAACCCTCCAAATTTAGAGATCTACCAAATTTAAACCTCTAAAAAAATTATTCTCTAGTCAAGAAAAATGAGGCAGATACATGACTACTTAGCAAATAAATATATTATTAAAAAATATCTATTGGCATGTTTTATTTTAAAGTTAAAAAACACACAAGAAAAACTATCATTATTTTTTAAAAATATAAAAAAGCTTTAATTTTTGAAAATTATATTAAAAAAAAATTATAGGGCAGTCATGTCAGCCCTAAGTGAGGCCTGAGGGGTTGTCCCTTGCCACAAGTAGTACCACCCCATAAAGGTTGGGTTTGGATGGGCCACCACCCTGCCACATTGCAACAAGAAGCAGTACCCTCATGTACCCTCCTCATAAAGTTTTTTTAATATAATTTAACAAAACACAAAAAACCTATGTTGTTTTTTTATAAGATATTTATTTTTATTTTTTATTTTTTATTTCACGACGTAAAAAATAATAATAATATTTTTTTAAATACCTCAACTTGTGTGTTGGGCAGGTTGTACAACCTCTCTGACAAAAAAATTGCTTCATAAGCTCTGGACACATATTTTGATAATTTGACAAGAAATCTTTAAGGTTTTTGGATCTTATGGGCATGATGGCAATGTCTGTTTTGGCTCAAAATGCTCTAAAATTGTAGCTACTTTTCGAATCTGAAAAAAAAAAAATTGTTTTCAACTCTTGTAGATTTGACCTCTAGAGTCCAAATTAGGCCAAACAAAAGGCAAATCTGACTTTCTTAATAACTCTAAATCCAATGGAAGGTTATGTTTTGGTTTAAGATGCACCTAATGATTGCTCAAGAAAAAGATCTCTTAAAAGAAGGAAAGGGGATTGCAGATCTATAGCTCTGATACCATTTTGAAGTTGGAGAAAATAAAATCCATAGCGCCCAAAGATCATTTGCAATCAAACACCTGTCACAAAAAGAGAGAATGGCAAAGCTATGGAGGTCAAGAGCTAATGATCCAAAAAACATGAATCATAATTAATGTGCATCTCAATGATTATACAATAAAGAATCCTTATAAAAGGATAATAAACTTTAAAATCTTATGTGAGGATAAAACAAGATCATGACATGTGTCTTCATCCTATGACATGAGATATATAAAGAAAATGACCTAAGTAAGTTTAAGTAATTAGAGAAAAATGAACCTAATAGACTACCCATTTTCCTTTTTATGATCAATTCAAATTTAAAAAATGATACATTTATTATGATTTTTGAGTTGTTGAGTTTGAAATTTGAATTAATTTAGTAGTATTCGATCATTTGAATATGTAGTTGTAATTTTGTATGGATTGAACGATAAGATGATATAATTCAGAATTTTTGTTTGTTTGTTGTCTAATAGAAGAGAATATGATCTTGACAACCCATAAAATTGATAGGAATTTGAATTTGTGTTAAATTAAAAATCAATAACCATGCATGAAGATGTATAAATATACATTTGTAAACTTCTACTAGTTTTTTAAAAATATTTTATTGATTATAACACAAAAATTATTTGGGAAGTTACTGTTCAACATTTAGTTCAACAACTGCGGGTGGTCACTAAGTTGAGAAAAACTCAATCCTTCGATCAGTACAAGTAAAAGTGAGATTTTGAGCTGGATAGGGCCCCGCCCAACTGCCCAAAACACTATTTGCAAATTGTACCTTGATAATCTCTGTCATAGATCCATTCAACATCGGATATATGTTTGCGTGCGAATAAAAATGAACCCCTTTCATAGTTTTCACCTCTGCGCTGGAATTGAATGAATGAATGAAAAATTTTAATGACGTCCACGAGGCCAAAGAAGCTTAAGGGACCCAAGACCAGCACAAGAGCCACCCACAAAAGGCCCTAAACAGATTGTAAACTCCGTTCGAGATCGGCCCTCCTGCAGTGAATTTTGATGATGAAGTTTGCAACTTTGTCTAACCTTGATTCTTCAAACAGAGTATTTAAATTATCGACCTGCACGGTGTCCCCATAACTAGCCCAGATGTCTTTATACGCTGAGCACTCCATGGTGAAATGCCATTCCGTCTCCACCATACCCATGTTACAAAAACAACATTTTCTATTTTCCCACTCCTCTTTAGGAACCACCCACCTGCCCGTTTCGCACCTAAGATGATGTGAACTAGTACGCAATTGGGCAATCAACATTTTTGCTTTCCATTTGATATTCGCGCCTATATAGGCCTTTTCTTCGTGATCCCTCGTGGGATTGAATTCTTTGATATAATAATCCTTTTTGCGTCCTGCTTTTTTCATCCATATAGCATATTTAAATTTTTCTCTCACATATTTTTTTATTTCTTCATTTGTGTTTGGGCATTCATGCATCTCAACATCCCATTTTTTCATCCATTTGATATTTTGTTTCATCCAGGTGTTCTTTCTTCTAGTTAGCTCTTCTTTCATGATTAACTTAGGCCACCGATGACTCTCCATATTCTGGACCTTCTTTAGGTAGCTTAATAACCGAATCATCGCCGAGGCCTCCAAGGGAAAAGTACCGGTCTCAGCCAATAAAATCTCATAGGGCACTGTAGTCTTAAGCTTGAGGCTGCTTATAATTAGATGTTTTTGTATTCTTTCCACTTGTCTCCATTTCTGGTCTGACATATTGCTGCCCCAAATTTCACACCCATATAGAATCACCGGAGTGACAAGAAGCCCAAAAAGCGTTCTTTTAGTTTTCCAATCCCATAATTCAGCATTTCTACATCTATTTTGGAGAGAGTATAGCGCTTTCCAACCTCCCTGAATTCTTTTTGCTCTACATGTTTCCCAACTGAGTTTGTTGTGAAAATCAAGCCCAAGGTACTTGTACTCTTCCACTATTTCCAACGGTCTACTTTCAAAGAGAAATTCAATTTGTTGTTTTTTCCTCCGCAGCGAGAAGATCATTATTTTGGTTTTGCTAGTGTTCACTTGCATCCCGACCTCTTGACAAAACATTTCAAGAGCCTTCAAATGCTTTCTCAAATCCAGCGCAGTTTTAGCAATTAATATGAGATCATCAGCATATAAGAGCAATTTTATTACAAAATTGGCCAAATGAATGCCATTCCCACCAACCTTGCCTAACCATTCTTCCAACTTATCAATGTAAAGCCCAAATAACGTTGGGGAAAGCGGGCAGCCTTGCTTGACACCAACATCGCTGCCAAAGGATTCTGACATACCATCATTAGTTCTGATTTTAGCTCTGACCTGCTCGTATAGCCTATGAACAGCCGCCCTAAGCTCATGCGGAACTCCCAAATCCTCCATTCTCTTCCATAACTTACCCCGCGGCACCGTGTCAAAGGCTTTTTTAAAGTCAACAAAGCAGCAATAAGCTTCATCGCCTTGAACATCCCAAATTTTCTCAATCAAGAATCTAAGGGTAACCCCATGGTCAATAGTGGAATGTTTGGGCCTAAAACCAGCTTGTCCCTCAGCCCTTTTTCCCTCTTGTTCAGCCCAACTGCTAATCCTACGCTCAATCATGCTTCCAAAAATTTTTCCAAGAAGAGGATTAATCATAATAGTGCGGTAGTTTGATGGGTTATTTATGTCACCACTTTTGTGCAAGGGAATAACAACACTAGTGGTCCATCCTTCCGGAAAGCCTTCTTGAATAACCCTGTTGAAAATGCCCCTGATACAGGGTGCAAGGACCTCGATACCCCACTTTAGATGCTCTGCTTGCAGCCCATCAATATCTTGTGCTTTCCCACCTGCCAACCTTCTTATGCCTTGACTAACATCTTCAACGGTGAACAATTCGATGTCTGCGTTGATTATTGGAGGTCTATGTTTATCCTGCTCACGCTCATAAAGAAGTTTTGCATAGTCTAGCCATTGCGAGCTTGTAATATTATTTTCTATTTGTTTTCTTTTCTGCTGTAGCTCCTTCCAAAATTTCTTGGGATTGTTTTTTCCAAGGGTAATCAGCTCCAATCTTCTTGTACTTACATATTTTTCTTTTTTACTTCGTATCACCCTTTCATACTCTTTCTTGTTTTCTATTGTCATTCCCTCCTCACGGAGCTTCCTTTTTGTTAACTTGCACTCTTCATCGAACCATGGGTTTGCTGGGAAAGTATTTGCATTTCCTCTCTTGGGTTTACTCCTCTTACACTCATCCAAAGCTTTGTGTATTAGAGGAATCAATGTGTTCTTGTTTATTGAGTGTTGCTTTATGTAATCTGATTTTTTTCTAGATTCCTGAAAGAGATTTTTGAGGGCATCTTTGAAAATTTTCTGATTTTCCTGAGTCATGAGAATCCTTCCCTGTGGGGGTGTTTTCTTCTTGCTGATAAGATTTTGCTCCCCTTGCTGCTTGATTGTGTGGATGTCAAGTTTTACATATATTGGATTGTGATCTGATTTCAATTCTATTGGACATTTACCAATCACTAGCTCCATTATCCTTGTTGTATAGTTACGAGATAGAATGACATAATCCACCACACTTTGCCCATTTGAGGTCTTACAGGTGATGTTGCCCGAACTTGGCCATGATCTCATACCATTGCATATTACCAAGTTGAATAAACTGCATACGCCCAACAATTCTGCCCCAAAGTGCGTGACATTACAATTATTATCTTGAGAGGTTCGTTCCCAAAGTTGATGGTTCTCTTCTTCCAGCCATAACGGATCGTCTTTTTCTTTATCTTTGCTTTTCAAGTTAAGAGCTTGAGTGTTAGCTGTCCTAGCATTAAAGTCACCTATTAATATAACTTCCCCCATAGTGTTAAACACGAAATGTCTTTTTTGAGAGAGGCAAAGGGATCTTCACGGTCAAGACTCATTTTCTTATAAAATTTGGAGCCTTTTGGGGCGAAGTAGCAAGCAGCCAATCTAATTGTAGTCTGATTTTCTGTTATTTTTAACCATATGTACTGTTTGTTTGGGTCTTCTTTCTCTACTTTTATATTTTTGTCCCATGATTCTTTGATTAGGACTGCAACTCCACCATGACCTTTTCCATTTTCCGTTCTCTCATTCGAAATTGAGATCTTTTTATATCCTTCAAAATCTGGAATTTTACACCCTTCATGTTCATGAGTTTCAGTAAGGATAATAATGTCTTTTCCAGCTGCTATGGGCCCTAAACCAGGTCCTCTTCTCCATGGATAACCTCTGCAATTCCAACTTACCATAGTTAAATATTCCTGGGGGGCCCCGAGTTCCTATTTTTGGTGTGTGACTCTATTACTGACTTGGGCCTTACCATTTTGCAACCAAGCCCATTTACCTTCACTTCTTGTTGTTTTTACCTTTTCCCACTCTTTTCGTCTTTCTTCTTGCTGAGTTATGGTTAGGTCCTCATCAAGGTAGATTTGTGTACCTTTAAGGAACCTCTTGTTCCTTAATAGCACATTTTTGTCCTCAAGTTTCCCCAATGTAACTCTTATGTGCCTATTCTTGCCACCTTCCATCCATTTTCCAATCCTTTTTGCCTGCAGAATAATCCCTGACCAATGAAGTTCATCTCGAAAGAAATCCCTTGCTAACTCTTTTGTAGTTTCTGACTCACCGTAGTCTTTTAGCCCTTTGACAATTACATTCATAGTCCTATCATTTTTGTCCTTTTCCTCTCTTAACTGCCTCCTAACTTGCTGTTCTATAATGTCTCTTTGTGATTCTGATGGTCCATTTACTACCTGAGCCCAAGATTTGGCCTCCTCTAATTGATCCCTTAGCTGCTCCTCTTTTAATTTCATGCTGTCCATTACTGATTGCATTTCCTTTAACTGTGAATTATTGTTTTCAGCTACATCTTTTGGCTTGTTTGTGCTTGCTGCATCCGTTTGAACTAAAACTTGCCTTATCGATAATAATTCTTGTTCACCTTTTGCCATAGAGATTTGCAGTCTGTTTATCTGTTCTTTAAGCAAATTGTTCTCCCTTGTTAACTGCCTATTGGCTTCTATGACCTCTTTCACTTTGGTGCTTTCATAGAGCTCTCTTGTTTCCAAGGATTGGAGTCTCTTCTTCATGTCCATTAGCTCATTGACATATAACTCAGAAGACCACATAAGCGGCGTTGTGGTGGGGCTGTACATATTCGAGTTAACTTCCTCCCCCAATGTCTTGCCTACGTGAATGCTTTCACCCTCGTTTTGCTGCTTTCTTGAGACTATGTGAGATATTGAACTCACATTTTCTTTTCCTTTAGACTGCCCTGTTTGCTCTTGCTGAAATTCTGTTGTAACAGTTGTGTTCTTAGGTTCTATCCTTGGTAGTATTGCTGCAAGCTTGCCCCTCTTTGCCAACTTCACTTTTCGAATTTGCCTACGCCTTAGAATCCCCTTGTACTGTTTGGCGTTTACGAAGACACACCTTTCCCCCATACTTAAAAGGTTATTTTGTGGGCCGCCTAGCACACATGTTCCCCACATGTTATTCGCTGCCCCAACAAACGCTGAGGATTCCATCGGAAGGTGCGCTGAAAAGTTAAAAGGGATTAAAAAATTCCCCTGAGCTAACATGCCATTCATAGGCCACTGTGAGCCCATTTGTCTTTTTCCAGTTATTTCAACGCTTTCTGACCTGGGTGTTTTTGAGCCATTTGCTTCAGACTGGATTGAAATACTGTTAGTGTCAGTTACAACATTCTCTTTATTTGCATCTCCTGAAATTAACAGGTCCTCCACATTTCCATCGTGCCCTTTTGGATGTTGCCATTGGATCTGTTTTTCCAACTTCATTTTCCATATTGTTTCAACCTGATCTGGACTATTGATAATAGTAACAAAATTTGTTTTGATTTCCTCCTCCAAGCCTACCAGACCCTCAACCCCCACGTCATGTTCTAGCATTAGGGCACACCCAGTTTGAGTTTTTGGTTTGAGAGCTAAGTTTACAGGTTTTGTTATGTTTTGAGAGATTTGTTTAAAATGCTGGTTACATCGATGCAAGGTAAAAAAGAGACAAAGACAAAGCGAAGACAAGGTGGGGCACACCTGATTCAGCTGCCGAGAAAAAATGCTGTTAAAAAGGAGCAAAGAGCCAACGGACCCGTTTCTGCCAGGACCCACCACGCACCCTTTGCTGTTCCAGACTTTATCCCACGAAGGTTCTTCTAGAACTCCGGAGACAACTTCGGTTGGCCAGTGGCGTTCCGTTGGAAAGGCCCCTTGTCTGAAAAAGCCCTCCTTGTCGTTATTGGAAAACCCCCGCGCATGTGCTGCCCACTATTCTCCGTGCCGGCTGTCCTGCCTCTGCTCCTCGCGCCTCTGTTCTCCTGTTCCCTTCCCTGTTCTCCTGTTCTCCTGTTCTGTTTGATGTCGGACAAACTTAGAAGAAAACGGAAACGACTTTGTGCTTGATGTAGGTAAATTAGGTAATGGAAGGATAAAAAAATAAATGGAATAAGTCATTTACTGTAGTGTGGGGCTCCACTTTCATTGCCTTGGCGCAAAAGTATATATTATTATGAATTTAAGTAGGTGGCAGTTCCGTACTTAGATGCCGCGGAGGCAGCACATGCGCAACTTGTATGTTTCTTCTTTTCGAATCTCTTCTGTCTTAACATTCTAGACGCCCCTTGTGGGTCCTCTCTCAAAGACTTTGAATTGTTCCAACGAGAAGCGTAATTTCTGAGTCTCTTCCTTGTCATCGTTGAAATGGTCAAAGGAATTGGCATTTCCCTGCACTTCCCCTACTTCATTCTCTGCTATATATCTCATATCACCTACTATTGGTGGTAAAGAGCTTCACAATGGAGACGGCTACGCAATTTGGCTTGGAGCTTGGCTTCAAAGGAATTTGCAAAGCCAGTTTATTCCTTTATAAAGGTTTGCGCGGTTCTGATTGTAAGAAACTCGAAGAAATTGTGAATAGTTTGTTGCCAATCGTCAGAGAGATATGCAGTTCGAGTTCGGAATCGTTGTCGAATTTATCACTGCAAAAGTTCCAAGAATTCCGCGACAATCTCGTCAAGGGCAATCAGTTGGTAGAGGAGTAAAATTCGACTCGCAATCCATTCCGGCGACTGGAGATCAACCAAAGTGTTAAGAAGCTGGATAAGTGTATTAACGAATTCATTCAAAAAGACCTTCAGATCGTCATGGCGAGAGCGCAGACTTATCTCTCCACCCAACTGGAAACTGTGCTTGGCCTTCAACACGACATGGTGAATGCGCAGGTTTATCTGAGTGAAGGAATGGAAGCTGTACATGGAGCAGTGGTAACTCTGGGTGAAGCGGTGGAACGTGGGATGCAAACTCTGGGTGAATCGGTTGATACTGTGCGTGTACGGGTGGATACTGTGGGTGAAGCGGTGGAAATTGGGATGCAAAATGTGCGTGTACGGGTGGATACTGTGGGGAAATTGGGATGCAAAATGTGCGTGTACGGGTGGATACTGTGGGTGAAGCGGTGGTAACTGGGATGCAAAATGTGGTGGAAACTGTGCATCAAGTGGAAAATAATTTAATGTCCAAATTTGAGGAACAACAAATTGAGAGATCACGGCAGGATGTGAGCCTGTGCAGCCCTCCAGATACGCCCAACGGCTTCCAGGGTTTTGATAAACACATAATGAATTTGAAAAACCTTTTGCTGGAGGACGGAGTGAATGTGGTTGCAGTTACAGCCATGGGTGGTGCGGGAAAATCCACACTGGTAGCGGCCGTTTGTACTGACAATGAAATCAAAGGTAACACCAGCTTGTGCACTCTCTTTACAATTTATACTATTTCAGTGCATAAATGTAGCCCAAACATAATCTATCTTAATGCTTCTGAATTCTGTTTGTGGTGGCGGGTGTTTTAGTAGATCTATAGTAAGTAGCCCAAACATAATCTATCTTAATGCTTCTGAATTCTGTATTATCTTCAATTTGTGTTGGTTCTGCATCAGGTGTGTTCAGATGTGTTTTTAGTAGATCTATAAGTTACTAGGGGAGAAGAGGTCCATAGTGGAGCACCCTAACTTCATGTTTCTCAAAATCTTATGTAAAAATTTCAAATCACTTTCAATTTTGTACAACAGTTTATTTGGCAACTCACATGCTTCTATATTTCGTTTTAGGGCCACATCATCAAATATGATGCCACATCAGCATGCTTTATGTTGAAGTATCCAAAAAGGCCCAAAAAAAAAGTGAGACCGATAGTGGTGCACTAAGTCATGTTTTATTGGTGTGCTAATGTGGCGTCACATGATTTGTCAGTTTATGTACTTTATGGATAAAAAGTGTTTTGCAATTGGATATTACGGTGCTCCACTATGGGGCCCACTAAAGACTACTTTTATCCCCACTATTGGACCCCACTCCACTATGGGCCCCTCTCCCCAAAAAATCATGAATTATGGATTGTGGACTATGTTAAAAAATGTTACACAATCAAATTAAGAAATTTATGAATATCGATATCTTAAAATGTGAAAAATTCATGTTATTAATTCAGACTAACTGTTTGATAAAAATGTTTGAAAGACATTTTTACATTGTAGAATTGATTTACAACTACTTCAAGGAATGTTTACTTGAAGAAAATTAAATTATCATATTTAATCTTTGTAAGTATCTCATTTTCATCGGATTTGTCATAGATCGATCATTTGCATTGGAACAAAAAAAAAAAAACTGTCATTTAACTTGACCCCTAATCAGTTGAGCACTAAGCAGTGACAAAATGTGACTGGGTGTTGACCCAGCAGCCCCATTGATCATTTAAGTTGTCACACAATTGAAATAAGCCCTTCAGCTTTTCCTATATTTATAACTCCCAAATAGGAAAAGGACTCTTTCTAAGTTTTCCCATGATTTGCAGAGCACTTTAAGGGGAGTATAATATACATTGAGGTTTCAGAAAACCCAGATCTCCTAATTATCCTGAAGACCATGTGGAGAAAGATTGTTGGTGGGTCAGCACCTGATTTTACAAATGTTCAGAATGCACATAAAGAATTGCAATTGAAAATAAAGTTGAGAAATCAACCACTTCTGGTGGTATTGGATGACATTTGGAAGAAGGCCCATCTGAAAGAACTGCTGTTTGAAGAGAAGCAATACAAGACTCTAGTAACCACCAGAAATAAAGACGTCATCACAAAGGAGTCGAGGACACGCTTTTATAAGCTGCTGTCGTTGCAACCGCAGTATGCTCTGTCAGTTTTCTGTCACTATGCCTTTGGCAAATCTTCCATTCCAATTGGTCGTGATAAAGAACTGGTCGAAAAGGTAGCCTCCTTCTCACACCTTAATTATTCTTTGTTTGCTTGCTCTCTTAAACTGTATTCGCCGGGTCTGAATTCTTCATTTACTTGTATTCGCGTGCAGGTGCAACAAGAGTGTAATGGTCTGCCACTAGCCCTTAAAGTAATTGGTAGCTCTCTGTATGATGAGCCCAACAGTGTTTGGGAACGAGCTGAGAGAAGGCTTTCAGCAGGACAACCTTTCGAGGATGATCACAAAGAGAGCCTTCTTAATATACTGAAAACAAGCATCGAAGTGCTGGACGACGTAGAAAAGCAATGCTTCTTGGACCTGGGTGCATTCCCAAAAAGACAGACCAATCCTGCAAAGGCACTGCTAGACATTTGGGTTTATGCTCGTCCAATGAAGTCGGGCCAAGCCGATACGCTTTTAAGGAAGTTTGCAAATCGCCATCTATTGGATCTGAAAAAGAATCACGGGTAAGGAGCATTGCTACTCATAGCAAACTTTGATATGAAAAGTTTGGCCTCATCATATAGAAGCTCGAAACTTCTTGAATGGTTTAGGAATAAATTTATTTTAAGATTTGGGAGTTTAGTTTTATTGAATTGCACAAAAAGTCGGACTTCAAGAACATCTCTTCATTTGGAGGAAAGCAAGTAGAATCCTTTTTCACTCTCACCTGATTTGTTGTATTTTTAAACCTTTTTGGTAGCTGAAACCTGTTGTGATATAATTGATAAATTTAATTTTCTAGTTTCTGATAGCATAAATTCTTAATAACACGTTTCCCTAACATGTCATGCCAGGACCGCACAGATTGCAGATGACTGCATGGATGGAAATTCCTTTTCCCAACATGATGTAATGAGAGAATTGGCCCTCTATTTGGCGAATCAGGACAATAATTGTAGGAGACTATATATGCCTAAGATGAAAGATCACTTGCCTTCAGAGTGGGAAGTTCTTTCATCTAAAGCCCAGATTGTTTCCATTCACACGGGTAACTGCTACAGCTTGTCTTTTAGATTGTAATTCAAGTTTGCCTATGATTTTGCTTCCTATACCAAAATATTGATAATTTATCACAAATATATATATATTTTTTAAAATTTATCCTAGCATAACTTTGACTTCCATGTTTGTTGGGAATATTTAGGGGCAATGGAGGACACACAATGGCCCAAAATGGAGTTCCCTAAGGTGAAAGTTTTGGTTGTATATTTCACTGCAAGTGAATATTGCATTCCAACCTTTTTGCACACAATGAAAAAACTCAAGGTTCTGATAATCCATAATTCTGATGGAGCAAAACGAAGCAAGCTCAGTGGAGTGGCTGGTTTTCAAGAACTTTCTCAACTTAAAACTCTGCATCTCGAAAGGCTGATAGTTCCTGAGGAATGCAAGGTCTTGAAGAGTTTGGAGAAAATATATATGAGTCTATGTGAGGGCCTTGGTAGGGATAAAATGTTCAACTTTCCTGGGCTTTTGGAATTTAATGTGAGCTACTGCATTGATCTTGAAGAGTTGCCAGGACTCTGTTCTTCAGTTTTCCTGAAAAGGTTGTCAGTTACTCATTGCCATCGCCTTGCAAAGTTACCTGATGAGATAGGTAGCCTTAAATCACTTAAGAAAATAAGATTGTGTGAATCACCCGGCTTGAAAGCACTGCCATCCTCCGTCTGCGATCTTAAAAGACTAAAAATACTTAACATCTCATCGTGTATACATTTGAAGGTGAAGAGGGGGGAACACTGTGAATTGAAGAAAACTCTTCAAACAGTAGCCAAACTGCCATCCCTTGAACACGTGATTTGTGATGAGAAGAATGAGCAGCTGTTCAAAAGGACCTTTGGGACCAACCTTAAAGTTCAAGCTATTGTGGAGCAAGAACCTAATTTGGATTGGCTGGATTTGGAGACGAAATCAGAGTTTTGATGCGTACACCAAACAATGTGTTGGAGGCTCTTGACCGTGTACGCTTCTTTATGCTGTGTGTTGGATAGGCTTTTTAAGAATAGGACAGAGTAGAAATATTTTAACATTTATGAGGTCAAAGATATTCTACGGAATAATAGACTTTATTGTTTTAGTTTTTTGACTTGTTGATCTTTTGTTAGGAAGCTTAATGATGAACTCCTCTGTTTTTCTAATCTCCTCTTCTTTAAACAAAATCTACATGGAAGTAGCAGCCAATGTATCTAATTATTTAGGGCATACGTCACTTTGCATTTTTATGAACTTAGAATTTTGATAGATATGTGATACAATATGTTGTGTATAACTTTTCTATGTTATTACATGGTCTTTGATTATGCGAGAAGAAATTATATTTTATCTTCCATTTTCAAATAAAATTTGTTAGATCGAGAATTATAAACAGCAGTTTTGGGTGAATTGTGATGGTATGAAATGTGTTCCACAAATTAATAATTAGTAATTAAAAATACTATGCAAAATGTTTAAATTATATCTTTTGTATTATACTTTATTTTAATAAACATTTTTAAATTATTGTAATGGTAAAATATGTGTATTTATGTTATTTTCTAATTATTTAAGAAGAATACTTTAGTATATTTACATATTAATCAATAGTTTAATTTTATGTGTAGTTGGGCTTATTGTGCTAATCTATATCTATCTCCATACATATATATCTTCACATATTTACTCCTCGCCTTATCTATAGACACATTTTAGTGTATTCATTCAAATTGTGCATTCATTAAGCTTATGCAAGCACCTATTCCTAAGCATTCTCTATCCACATGATTTAACTATTTTCATGTCTTCGGTCATTTTCACTAAGGTAGGATTTGACCCTCAATTTTAAAATTCGAATTCTAGTTTTTGTGTCTATTCTTTTTATCACGTGACTATTGATTTGACACCTAAAATTTAAAATTCAAATTCAAATGTTTTTAATTAAAGAAAGCACTTTTTGATTGGAGCTATGAACCAGAGAGGGTTTTCAAAGCACCCCAAAACCTTGTACAACAAGAATGGCTACAACAACATGAAACAAGATCCCATAGTGAAACTGGTTTTAAGACAAGAAAGGCCCCATCCAACCAAATAGCATAATTACATCAAAGGGACAAGAAAAAATTAGTCAAGGAAGTTTGAAACCAAACCTCACTAAAGAACTTTAAAGTGAAGACTAACCCAATTAGCTAATCCTACATTTCTTTGAAGAACCAATCTCAGCCAGAGGAAAAGCATTTGGTTTACTTTTTTCCTTAAAGGGAGATCCTCTCAAGTTCTTTGCAATACCCACAATCGCTAGGTCCAAATCCTTACCTAAATTCAAAGAAGGATCAAGAACCAAAGAACACACAACATCATGTTTTTGCTCACCTTTTAGGGAAGACCCCTTTGCTTTTCCTACATAACATACAATGGTGGAGCTCAAATCATTTCCTTCCAAACTAGTCACCAAGTTCTTTTGACCAAAAAAAGGAAAGATCCTTTTAGAGTAAATATAAAGCTTTTCTTTGATATCTTGACACAAATGAGAAAAATTTCCAACTCTATAGCAATAAAACCAAACCAATGAGGATGACCATAATGGATTCTCTACTCCCATACACTCAGTTTGGAGTGTAACTTATAGTATTTGGCAACAACTTGTCAGTATTAACACAAACACAAAATCTAGCAAAAATCAAGTGTCTCATAGCTTTTGTGGCATTGTCAATAGCTAAAAACAAACCAAAGCATTAGCAATATCTTTTATGATCCAAGTTTGTTCCAATATTCCAAAGGGAGACCTAGGATTTGTACCCAATAGAGGCTTCATTAGAAAAATCCTCAGAAACATCAAACCAAATAGTCCATCTCTTCAAAGAAAGGTAAAATTTGCTAAAGAACCATGGCCCGCCTTGCAAGATACACATACTCTCCTCAAGGGATTGGAAGGAGAAAAAGAAGAAACCATTGAACATTGTAGCCACACAAAAATAACCAAAAACAAACCAATTTTTAGAAGCCCAACTATGAACAACATCAATATTTGGAAAAGAGCCTAAGGACCTCCCAATGTGACTTTTCTTCTTGCAACAAAATACTGAAAATTTATAGTCCCAGATAGCTTTAGAATTAAAAAAATAATCATAGCATAGCTTTGACTTCCATGTTTGTTGGGAATATTTAGTGGCAATGAAGGACATAAAGTGGCCCAAAATGGAGTTCCCTAAGGTGGATGCTTTGGTTTTATATTTCACTGCAAGTGAATATTGCATTCCAACGTTTTTGCACACAATGGAAAGTTTCAAGGTTCTGATTATCCATAATAATGACGAAGAAAAATGAAGCAAGCTCAGTGGAGTGATTGGTTTTCAAGAACTTTCTCAACTTAAATCTCTACATCTTGAAAAGACAATAGTTCTTGAGGAATACAAGATCTTGAAGAGTTTAGAGAAAATATACATGAGTCGATGTGAGGGCCTTAGTGGGGATAAAATACTCAACATTCTTGAGCTTTTTGAATTTAATGTGGGACTGCATTGATCTTGAGGAGTTTCCAGTAGGACTTTGTTCTTTAATTTCCTTGAAAATATTGCCAGTTACCCATTGCTATCACCTTGCAAAACTACCTAATGAGTTGGGTAAGCTTAAATCACTTAAGGAAATAAGATTGTGTGAATCTCTAGGCTTGGAAGCATTGCTATCCTCCATCTGTAGTCTTAAAAAAACTAAAACTCCTTGACATCTCATCATGCATGCATTTGAAGGTGAACAGGGGAGTATGCTATGAATTGAAGGAAACTCTTCAAACATTAGCCAAACTAGCATACCTTAAATGGGCGATTTGTGATAAGAAGAATAAGTGGTTTTTCAAAGGGAGCTCTAGGATTGACCTTGAAATTCAAGTTGTTCTAGGGGAGAAAGAAGCCAATTTGGATTGGTTGGATTGGAAGGGAGGAAATTAGAGTTTTGATAGGTATATAATACATTTATGTTGTGTTGGAGGCTCTTAGCCCTCTACGCTTTTGTATGAAATTAACTTATGATAGAAACATCAGTGAGCATCCATGGATATGTGGATTTTGATTGGGTGGGTGATATAGATAGTAGAAGATCCACTAGTGGATATGTTTTCATGATGTTTGGTGGTCCATTTAGTTGGATGAGTAAGTGGAAAGCTCTGGTCACTTTTTCCACTACTGAAGAAGAGTATATGACGGCTACTCATGCTTACAAAGAAGTCATGTAGCTTAAGAGACTATGTTCAGATACTAGTTTTGATGCAAGACAAATTACTATTTGTTGTGATAGCTAGAGTGTTATATGTCTAGTGAAGAATCCTACTTTCCATGCCAGAACAAAGCACATTGATGTGCAACTTCATTTTATTCGTGATATGGTGGAAGATGGAAAGGTGAACCTGGAAAAGGTGGACACTTTGGTGAATGTTGTGGATGCATTGACGCAGTAGTGAGTATAAAGAAGTTCATATGGTGTGCCAATTCTATGGGCCTTTCGGCCTGAGCAGTTTTATAGTGTTGTTACAGTGTTACAGAGACTCCTAAAGGTCTTCGACAAGTTAGAGAATGTAGGGAATTTATGTCTCAACCTTCTATCCTATTTTTTAGGGGTTCTTAGATTTTATAGGATTATTTTATATGTCAAGAAATGAAGAATTGAGCATCTCCTATTTTTTAGGAAGTGGGACCCACTTGGATGTTTTCTATTTTGTAGGGGGTATGTTGACTAGTCAACCGATGTCATGGTAGAATGCCACTTGTCACTTGGGTGCTCATTCTAGGCAAAGGAAATTGTAAAAAAATCCTAGGAGAAGTGCTTGGATGCCAACTGTTAGTGTAGTGAATTTTGGGACCTATTGTTAGCATATTCCTTTTGTATGAGCACAAAGAGAAAGGAAGGGTGACACTTGTCATCATGAGGGAACTTTGAGCAAAGAGTATTGTGAAGAATTTCTCAAAAGTGTGCCCTTATATGCTATGTGGCATGTTTGTTGTCTTGTTGGATAAACCTTGAGGAGGAAACTTTCTTAATGGAGACTTAGTTGCCACTCAGAGTGACTAAGAGTTGTGGTTGAGTTCAAAATTGGTAGTTGACTTGATTTTCTCATGTAGGACGCCTAGCTTTATTACTGCATGATTTATTGTGATTTTTATCTTGCATGCGGTTGCATGTGATTGCATATTGGTTGCATGTTTGTGCATGTCAATTTATGATTGGCATGATGCTTTTGTGGATAGCTAGAACCAATGCATGTTATCGATTACAATTTGTATGCATGCAAAGATTATGGAGATGACATATGACAACCTTAGGCACCCATATTGGAGATGTATAAATGTTTAATACCTTATTGCACTTGTTATTTTATTGTGATTGTATTATCTAACTCTAGAATTGTAACACTATGAAATAGTTCACTTGCAAGCACATAGACTCTAGATATTATTTATAAATGCCTTATTACTATAATGCAATTGATATGTGCTTTGGTGTGTGGGTTTTTCCTAAAAGCTTGTTTTTATATGTAAGCTTTTGTTTTATGTGAACATTTATGTTTTAAAATCTAAAAATTAATCTTAATGTATGTGCATTCTTAAAGAAATTGTAATTGAATAAGGATTTGAAACAAAGTTTTTGTAGTCCTCTCCTGATTGATTTGCATTTAGGGAACTGTTTCTGCACTTGACTTTCCTTTCAAAAGGGGAGAGAGAGGTTTTCTTCACACAAATGGAAGTTTATCATAATGCACTCGTGTTCCTATGAAGAGAAAGGGAGGGAGTGTAGGGTGAATCATTTTTCTTCAAAATAACATGTGTGCTATAATGTACTCATGCTATAACACATGAGCATACTATAACATGATGGCATTATTACATGCTTCGAGAATTTCTAAACCTTAGGATTATATTTTCCTTGGGAATCCAACCTAAAGGGTTGGAATTACATGTCAACAACCACAAACATGTTTTTGGAAAATTCTAAAAAAATGACACAATGTTGTGTGTGCTCTCCATCGAGTTTGTATGCCTTTCAATGTCAACTCAAAAAATAACATAGTAACATCAAGCCCCCTATTGGATTTCTAACCATGTGATTTTTGTCACATTTCAAATATTTTAAGGTTTTGATTTTTAATTTCTCATGCTAGTGTCTCCATTTTATTTCAAAAACCTATGTATAGTATTTTTGGTCTCATATTTTACACGCTCATCAAAATTTGAAACAAATTACATTTTTACAAACTAGACTATTCTTTGCACATTAAAAAATGATTTTTGATTAGTTTCCAAAAAAAAGGGGGAAGCACGCTCAGTTTTCTATTTTTTCAAGATGATTCCACTTCAAAAATTAGTAAAAAACTATATATTCATTAAACAATTAGAAGAAAAATCAAGCATAAACTACACAGTGTTACATATGTTTTTATCGAAGCAATTTCTGAAATACTAAAAAAATGTTAGCATTTTAAGAAGGTCGTAATATACGCTATGTTATGTTTTTTTATAATAATAGGAACACTTTGTGTGGCTCACCACACAAAGCATATTAGTAGTTTAGAAAGTAGATTTAGAGCACTACAACTCTTGTTCTTGTTGTTACACCCCATGTGTTATTATCTATTTACTATTACCTATTTTGGTAAATTGCTTAAAAAAATGTGAATGTGTTTTATTTATGAATTTTGATGGAAATATATTGAATGAATGTTTGATTCAATTAAATGCTTTATAATTCAAATTATGAAATATATAATATGAATGATATGTATGTGATGTATATGAATGCATTGATTTGGCTAACTATTGTTATGGTGAACTAAGCTAAATGTAGGAACAGGTTCAAGCCTTTGGAAGAGAGGGAAAGTATCACTTAGGAGAAGAACTTGGTCTGGTAACCTTTAATCCGGCCTTATTGGGCATTCACACACTCACACCATAGCTGGTCTTAGTTCAGTCAAGACAGTCGGGTAGATGGTAAGTGATCTTCAATCTTGTTGTGTATGTTTATATTGATTTGTGATCTTGTTGTATGAATGTTTGAAATGAGGTCTTCATGTTAAGTGGAAATCCTTCCTTGTGTGTTTATTGTTATGTCAATGAGATAAATGCATAAAATGTATATATATGTACATATGTGTGTTTCTATGGTAAACTAGTACATATGAGTGAATATGTACATGAGTATACATAGGTAGACGTGCGTACGCATTCTCATGGATAGATTACCCATATGCATGGGAATACCGATTGGACTAAGGTGACACACACATATATATACAGTTCATGTATATATGTCGATCGATGTCCAGAATTGTGTGTATAAGTACTTTTATAATTATATTGAAATGGTATTAGGTGTATATATATGTATATATACATACATATATATATATACATATATATATATGTATATGTATATATGTATATATGTATATATGTATATATATGTATATATGTATATATGTATATATGTATATATATGTATATATGTATATATATGTATATATGTATATATATGTATATATATATATGTATATATATATATGTATATATATGTATATATATGTATATGTATATATATATATATATATCTATATATAGGTAGTATATATTAATATATATATTTTTATATATAATCATATATATGTATATATATGCATAATATTATTATTTATATTTATCTATTATATATGTATGTTTATTAATTAAATATATATTTGATAGACTTAATGAAATGAATATATATTGATAGATATATATACAGATATATATATATATATATCCTATATATAAATTAAATTTATTGAGATAATCTTCAAGCGCATAACATAGCACTATTTTTATTGTTAATATTTGTGAAGCAAAGTGCATATCATAATATATGGTACGTATGATAAAGGCGCAACTTGCTGCATACAAAACCAACACATAAAAGCATGTAAGACCAAGTCAACCATTGAATAGGGCATGGAGGAGTCTATTTGTTGTTGTGTAAACATTTGAGAAGGAAGTTGAAACTATTTTAAAAGCCTTATGAATTTGTCAAACTTGCACTATAATTGTGGGTGTCAAATATATGAAAGTGACACCATATTTGCAAGTGTTTGGAATGCTTAAGAGGTCTTCAAAATACGCATGTCTATAAATAGTATTTAGACTCAGTCAAGAGTAAACTTGTCACCATTTTGTAAAGGAATTTGAATTAAGAAACTTTTTTTAAGCTTGTTGTCCCTTATATCAAGTCGACTCATCCATTTAAATGGTGAGGATTGTGATGTGTTGCAAACCTATGAGTTAACTTGGTGAGTCATTGCATGAGGTTAGAAAGGTGGTAGAAATATTAACGTGTTTGTATCCTTCAATTGCTCATAAATTAGTATAAATAGAGGTACTCATTGTACCAATTGTTACACTTATCAATCTAATTTTCCTTGTGTTATTTTGTTGCAAATTTTGTGCTTAGTGAGTTGATGTTGTGAGTTAGAAAGTGATTTGTTGTTTTATATTGGCTTTGTTGAGAGATCTAGAGAGAAGCTAGTAGATGAATTTGGGTTGTTTGTAGTGGAATTTGTAAGCGATCTTGAGCCATTAAGCTAGGATGGAAGATTATTCAGTTGGAGCTTTAAAAAGGCATGTTGATTTCTACTCCCTCTTCATTATGTTGAAAATATTTTTTATTATGATGCCATGTTGGAAAGATTGTATTTTATTTGTGTTTGATGCTTGCAAGTCTTTTGAAATTTCTTGAGTGTCTCTTGTTATGGGGAAACCTTTCTTTTGGGTTTAAATGTATATAGTTATTTATACTAAAAATGGGTTTTTATATGATTGTATACTATTTATACTACTCATAGAAAGTCATAAATATACATAGTTTAACAATATTTTAGGTGTGTAGCATAAGATAGAGTTGTATTGTGGATCGTATAACAAGTCATATAGATAAGTTAATGATAAGGTTATTCCTGGGGTTAGGATAATCCATGAAAAAGGGGATAACCTTAGAATAGAATACTATTGGTCAATACAAATCGAGTAATTAAATGTGGTGAAATAGATGACCTCACTCAAAGTTACTAGGTGATGAATCTTTGGCCAAAGTAGTGTAGGTAGCCACTGTCTACACTTTCAGTTCACTATGTGATCTAATTTACATTCTAGGTTCAGGCAATCATATGTGAGGTAGTAGACATTATGGTAGCTCTAAATATGTAGGAAACATCACTATGCTTAGAAAGGCTATTTGGAGGATGAGGTTACCAAACCAATCTTTTCGTTGAAGGGAGGTCCATCTTACCAAATTTGGTAGATGTGTGGGGGACCACAGTTAGTCCATGGTTGGCGAAAAAGTACTTCAGTCATGCTTCTCCTCATGCAATTGATGACCAAGATTTCGAAGGACATTTTGGACCATTTGTATTTCTAGTTCTTGTAAAGCTTGTTGAAGCAATGTATGTAATCATGTGTCCTACATAGAAATTGTAATGTGAAACATTATCTTGAATATATTTATGTAAAGTTAAATCATACTTATATTATTGGAATGATTCTTTGATTATGCAATAGAAAAAATTGGATAAAGTTATATTCAAATGATGCATTTATTATTGAATAGGAAAGAAAAAAAATTATTGCTTTACATTAGATGCATAGACAATTACATGTGGGTAAAACTTAGTAGTTTTACTAGGTAGAACAATGGGCATGTTACACATGGTATCATAGCTACCAAGTTTAGCTTTGGAACCCATGTTATCACTATGTTTTTAATCCAAAATTATATGAGTCTAATGTTTGGAAATTCTTGTGTAGAGATGGTGTGTCCCCAGATGACTATGTGAAAGTCAATAATTGAAAATGAGTGCTACCTATGGGCCAAGAAGGAAAGAGAATCCCGTATTCGTACCATTGAGGGAACTAATTATGACAACACCATTTGGTTGAGTGATACCGAGACTTTAGTCATTCCCTTTCATCAATCAGTTAAGAGAAGAGAAGAATGAAAGAGGCTGCCAACTTCAACTTCTTACTTTTTGTCTCACCGACTAAGTCAAACTCTTTGTCACTTTCTCGGGATATGCCCTCAGAATGTAATGTTAGTCCAATCATGATATTTAGGGATCCTCAAGTTCTTCCCTTAGCAGAAGTCATTGTAATATCCACAAGTGACAAATCAGAGGGATTTGTACCGCAAAACTATGTGTCTAAGGATAGATCATAGGGTTATTATCCTTTCATTGATGTAAATGAGCAAAAATATGAGCGTTATACCCCACAAAGTTATGTATCAGAAATTGAATCAGAGGGATATTCTCCCATAGACTATCTAAATAGTCATTCTATGTAAACTCAAGGAAATTGAAAATCCTTTTTTATTATAATAAAATTCTTGTTTTGACAATTTTTTTGAATGAGTTTTTTAAATAGAATTTATGTTGGCCTTGTCGTTGCACCAAAAGGTCGACCTGTCAATTCCTGATACAAGCATCAGTTAAGATCCACATGAGGTGGTTATACCATGTCACAAACCCAAGCGTTGTGTTGCAAGGAAGACCAAGGGACACACCATCTTGCAACAATCCCCCCAGCACAAGCGAGGGGTTTAAACCTATGACCAACTCTGATACCAATTGGTGAAAGGCACAAGACAACTGAGAGGGGGGGTGAATCAGTTGTCACCAAACACAAACTCAGATCTCAAACACTTATCAATTTCTCATCCACTTAATTTTGTGTGATATAAGAGGGATTTGATGCACATGGGTCTTCCCTTTCTCGAGAGATCACTAGGGAACAAACTGCCTTTATACTTCTCAGAATAAATGGATTAGTAGAATGATAAAGAAATAAGGCTCATTTATGCTTGGGGAAAAAAACAACCCTAGACCATGAGAGTAAAACCAAGAGATTTTTGTCTTGGAAGAGGGAGCTCTCAGCCAAAAGACGTCATCACAGTTTCAGAATGCTAGCGCAGTGTGCTATCGTCTAAAAGTTGTGTTGGCATCCTAAGCAATAGAGGGCTCAGGAACTCGATTGGATAGAAACAAGCTTCACTTCTAGGCTCAAGTCTAAAGTGTATTAAGCGAAGTAACTAGTCAGGAAACCAAAAACTAAAATGAATGCAAGAAGGCTTGAAGAAAGCTCACCTTTCTCTAGATGTCTAGATCTTCACTCCAAGCTCCTTTTCGTGACCTACACACAAAAGAACAAGGGGAAAAGGTTGGGGTTGTATAGGGGTCTGAATCAATCAGACCCTTGTTTTGGTGTTCCCACCCCCATGGACAACCAAATTGGAAAGAAGTGCAAATGAAGTAAACAAAGCGTGTGGTGAAAGAAAAACTTGCTTAGGAGTAGAACTTGCACCACAAGAAGCATGTGGTGAAAGAAAAACCTGCTCAGGAGTAGAACCTACACCACAAGATAGTAAATGAACTAGTTCAAGGAAAGCAAAGCGAGAGAGAGAATTACCCATGCGCCTAGACCCTCTCTGGAGCACATGGACACACTGTTGAGTGCTTGCTTAAGAGTTGTTGCTGCTGGGAGGACCTTAGTCTGACATGGCTTCACTTATGAGAGCACTACTATCAAAGATGGAGAGAACTCAAAATTGGAGCAAGTAGCAAGAAATCTTGAGTGAGGGTGGCTTCAAAATAGTGGTTTACAAATTATATGAGGAAGGAAATTTCATTTTTTTCCTTTTCCCAAAACTCAATGGGTTCAGTCGAACTCAATGGTTCGACCGAACCAACAAACCCTAAATAAAAAAAATCATATTTAAATGGGTTTGTTCTAACATGGGTTTGACCGAACTCCCCTTTAAATATGACAAAAACATCCCCATTCTCCTAACAGTCACCACCTCCCCGCGCTAACGTTTTACTTCCTCCAGTCCCAACTCCCACTGCATACCCAGCGTCTATGGAATTTGAATTTTGTAGAGTTCAAAATGGATTTATTTGTTAAATTTTGAAACCCTAAATGCAAATTTTTTCATTTTGTTTTCAAATTTTTTGAATTAAAATTGCATTTGTTTGAAAGTTTTTAAAGCGTTTTCAACATACACTATTTTGCTTCCCCATTTTGCATACATTTTTATGTCCTATGTGTAAATGAAATATGCCTTTCCATTTCAGCAATCAAAGCTATGGATAGCCTACTCCTAAATGGAAAGACCAAGTGAAACATATATAATAACTTAATAGCATATGGAAACAAACAATATAAAGTTATGAAGTTCAAATAGAACCACAAATTGTATCATTTGTAAAATTAAAAATGTCCATCTCTACACAGTTTTGGTGGTAGGTAGGTATTGCACAATAAGATAGAGGATGTAAACTGATTAAGACTTGGATAGTATTTTAAAAGGAATTTGAGGTGTGGAAACACTTCCCATATTAACCTATCAAGAGATAAATATGCAAAATAGATTTAATTTTAGTTACAAGAAAAATGTATAAATTATAAATTTATAACATAATTATGTACATGGAAAAATCCTCTTGGAAGAAAAATCCCACAACCAAAAACATGAACCAATTATATTATTTGATAATAATATCATTTACAATAAAATATTCATGTGCATACCCTTATAGTAGTATCATCAACATGTGAATATGGAGTAATTTCTAGTAGCATGATGATACCTACAAAATCATTATGCTTTCTCCATCTCAAGCACCCATAAATAGGAAAAATTTAAACCATAAACCAAGTGTGGTTTACCAAAGCCATGAGCCAAAATAATGACCTAAAAATGGCACCAAATTTGGCACAAATTCCAACACCATATTCCTTGACTTGGTTTATAGGATGTATTTAGCAAATGCTTTACATCTTGTCAAAAAAACTCAAATCCTCCTCATAACCGACACTCCATTTTTGACATATTCAAACCCATTATTTAAGATGATCTTGATGATTTTCATAATTCTAATCAATATTCTAGTGTAACCCCCCTTTTTTATTCTCTTATGTGTCATATAACATTTCATAAGTAATTCCCATCTTACAATTTCATACAATGCTCTTACAACTTCTTAAATATATAAAAGGGACAACCCTAGTTCAATTAGGATTATTTAATTATTATCACCTACATCCATTCATTACATGTTATTAGTTTTTAGTTGCACACATTATTAGGAAATATGCATTGTCTAAGCAATTGGGGTATATTGCATGTTTGAGAGTGTTTTCCTTGATCTTTTATCTAGTTAAATTAATATCCTTTAAAATCTTGTTTTATGGAGTTTTCATCTTAACTCTAATATGGCTAGCAAATAAAATGACGATTGAATCATTTTTTGATATAATAGCTAATGACAACCATATAAAGATCCACATTAAAGAAGATGAAAAATAATGATCAAGACTATGATTTAGATACATATGTTGCTAAACAAGATATTTTCTTAAATTGATAATTATGTATTGATGCACCTCTCCACCCTAAATATCCTCACTCATTGGCTAGTAATTTATATAATGTATTAGGTGGCTATCCTTAGGGAATTAATACTATTCATGATATTACCACTCTAATGGATTTTAATAATGTTGTACCCTCTATGTATCCATCTACCCTTCATCCTCTTATAATGATTCCTCCTATCATACTATAGTTACCACTTCCATGGGATCCACCACCCATGTCCTACCGCCTTTCTCTCCACTAGTATTTTTCTTATCTCCCATCCTTTTATATATGTTCACACCATTATTACTACTAGCACTATCCTATACAGATATGTTCTTCATACCATTCCTCCTTATCCTATGAAAATCTAACCTTATAGTGTAACTTCTCCTTCCATTACCATGTCATTACCTTTCTAGACCTTCCCCTCTTTATACATTCTCCTTTTATCCTACACTACTCCTACCACTAATATATCCCTATACCTTGGATATACTATTGAAGAAATTTAACTGACTTTCAATATTGCAAAAATTAGACCCATATTTTTAAACGTAAAATGTGTATAATAAAGCACAATCCATGCTTCCTAATTCAACTTCACTAATATCTATGAAATTAACTTAGGTTCATTACAATAAGATAATCATATAGCCATAATTAGTTTTCAAGATAATGGTAAAGTTTTCAATAGCCATATTTATCCTTCCACATGCCACCATTAGACATACACATAAGATTCATGAACATCCATACCTATGAGCATCCAAATACAAGAAATATAACTATATATCATGCACATCATCAACATACACATAAAATATCACACCCATCATCAACACAACTAATAGTTCCCATATCATATTATCTATGTTCTCATACAAATGTGTCTTCAAATACATCAAAGCACTCATGAGTAAATCCACTCTGCAGAGCATACACACAACTAAAAAGGTGCCCCTAAGGTATTTGTCTCCTATATCTATCCTCTTAGCCTATCCTTCTCTATGGATATGTTCCACTCATATCTACCACCCTGAGGTGATCCATGTCTCAATCCTTGTCAAGGTCACTCCTCCTCTCTACCTATATCCTTTCTCAATGAGCTAGATCTATCATTGCTACTCCCCAAAACACCTACATTTAAATATTAAAAAAATGTTTAATAAATCATACAACATTGATTAAAACTAACTAAACAATGAAAGCATTTAATATTATAACACCTTATGAATTATATTGAATGTCCCCACCTTGAAATTTATATCCATCGATGTCAATCACTTATTCATACAATAGATTTGTTCTCCAAAACACCTACATTTATATAAAAGTGAATTTTTAAGAAAAATAATATTTCGATCAAACTTTTTGTTTACATGAATCTTTGAAATTTATTTAGTAAAGATCTCATTTTGTACATCTTTAGTAATTGTATAAAAATTTGGAATTTTTTGGTTAATGTCTTATTGGAAAACCATTCATTGAAAATTTTGAAGCCCACAACGAATGGTTTGTGATGACCTCTTGCCTTCAAGAATTTCTATTATGCTCATCAATTTCAAACCATTTTGGGGTTCTTGAATGTTTTTAAATTTTAACAAACTCATTACAAAAAGATGGATTTTAATTTCTTTTTCTTCTTCACATTTAGGTTCTCTCTTCTTATGTAATTTGGAGACACATTGAGTTTCATTGGTTCATGTGAGCTATCAATTTAATCATTGTTATCAACAAGTCGATTATTGAGTGCAATTTCAATGTCATAGGGTTCATATCCACATTAGTCAAGAAATTGTTGATGTATTTCTTCTTCTTCTTCTTCTATGATGCTACTCTTATCAATAGGTGTTCCATCAAATTTTACAATATTTTCACATTCATGTTCAACATTTTTATTTTCAATATTATTGTCACTTTCATTTTTTAAACATTTCATTATATTGAACATTAAAATATCCAATTTAAATGTCATTTAAGGGTAAATAAGGACCTTCATCTTCTTTCAATAATTAACATTAGAAATTAATACTTGGTTCATATTGTATACCCACCTCCCAATGGTCTTGGAATGGATGCATTTAGATGGAGAAGGATTTCAAAAGGCTCATGGTACTTGTGGACCCCTCAAAGGCATGATATATAACACATGAACTTTATTTATGAAATTTGGTCTTTTGTTGTTGGCTTCTAGTATGAATGTTATCTATACTTGGTGGAATTCTTAGTTGAGACTCTCAATATTCCATTGTTGGTTTCTAGTGTGATTATACAATATGCTCGCCAAACTGTATTAATTTCTAATGTTAATTATTCAAAGAAGGTTTTGTTTCATAAGAAGAGACCTATGTTCACATATTCCAAGGCATGTTATTATCCATAATGCATGACACTTCTTCGTGCATCTCTACCAAGTTCTAAACAGATACAGATCTGCCATTTCCATGGAGGAGATTGATGATTTTGTACTGATGTATTCAACCAATGTGATTTTGTAACATGTAATTAGACAATTGGTCATTTGTACTAGGACCTCACTGATCTTTTTGATATTTTGTAAAATTTGTTACTCGGACTGCAACTGGGGGTTTTCTTGCTGGTTCTTTCCCGCCAGTATGTCCGCCTGAACCAGCTATATGTAAAATATTATATATAAACAAAATTATAAGTGGTCTCCCACTTTTGCTTAAAAAAAAGTTCTTGTAAATGTCCACATCTTTTTCCTTGACATAGTTGCTATTTCTTAAAAGATTTCTTATGATTTTTCATAATGTTGACCAGTCAATACTTTATTGTAAATATTCTATAGTCATGTGCTCTTAAATGTCATAAGAATATGTCATAATTGTAAGTTTTAGACAAAATATATGATATGATATGGTGGAAAAAACCAAGATACAAGTTGGTTTAGTTCTCATAAACTCTCTAAAAAATAATTGAATTCCTACATCCTAACTAGAAATATCATGAGGAGTTTAGATCCCATTTTAGACAAAAAATATTCTTATACTCATCACTAGTTCACTTGGACCAACTAAAGAGATGGTGAACTAAGGGAAACTTAGTTGTATTGATAGATTAAAAATTAGCTATTTCTCTTTCCATTGTCCCCTCTCCACAAAACACCCTTATTTAAGTAGATTCTATTAAACCTATCTCACATATCACCTCCCAATTCTTTAAACTTTTCAAACTTCTTATTCCTCATACCTAATAATCTATCCTTCAAGCTCAACACTTCCTACCTCAATCAAATTGATCACCTTCTTGCCTAATATCCCTTTGGTTGATGTTCCTAGACCTCATCAAAATGGTAAGTGGATACAATTGTGGAATGATGCGATTAAATCTATTGCACTACCTTACTATGATCTTACAATAAGAATATGGCTAGAAAGAGATCTAGAATGGAAAAAAATATGGATCCAAATAGAAAAAAAAAACTTGTTTGGCTTTAGAACTTACTAATAAATTTTCTACAATGAGTGGTTGCTTTCGTTGAAATAAAACTTAGAAGATTTGAACTTAATTGTGGTAGAGGATCTCAATTAAGAGATAGGCTACATTGAATGAAAGGATATAAGGGATACAAATTATTTTTTAGTTATCTCGAACATATTTACATTCTCGAGAGTGGATAATATCTATCGTTGATCAAGAGAGGTAGTTCCATGACAACTCTAATGATATTAAATCCATTTTCCTCCAATATTACAAATGATTTTTAATTGATCTAGTTGAAGGAGATCCGTGTGAAGATATAGTGAAAAATTATGGGCATAACAATTATATATTTTTTAACATATATAATATGTATGGTTGGATTAGTGAGTTATTTATAACAAGTATGCAATGAAGTCAAACTTTATTAGATTTGATTCTTAATAAATTAGTTTTAACGATCCAATTTATAGCTTTATGCAATCTATAAGTTTAAATAGTTTGATGGTATCTAAACTTTATACATATAAAAATATGATAAATGTTTGATTATTTTTCTTTCCAATCTATAATTTTTTGATGTTCTTGGCTATATAATTGAAGTTCATTTATGTTAACAACTATTAGATTAAATATTTTTATCCCCAATTATTTTCAAATAATTTTATACTAATCTTTGTATTCTTATTATTTCTTTCATCGTTTCATTTAAAATTTGAACCATTTAAGGATGCTATGTTAAAGATTATAGTTGTATTCCAATTCTTTTAAATTGTTAATGGTATGAAAATATTATTGATGAGTAGATGAATTATTACAAGTTCTATTTTAGATTTGTATTCCTTTATCTAGATATATTATTTACCAAAGTCTCATTGCTCTTTTAGGGTCTTGTATATATATATATATATATATATATATATATATATATATATATATATATATATATATATATATATATATATATATATATATATATATATATATAACATGGAAAATCAGGATCATGTTCCACGGTGCCAGATTCTTTGTTTGCAAATACTAGTAATGAGACTAAAAAAATTGAGAGAGATTCATTATACAGGAGTTACAAACCAGGATATATATTGAACCATGCATGTTAATATTGAATAGTCTAGAAAAACTAAAAGATCAACTTGAGAGGACTAGTGCATATTCCCTAGATAGAGTAGCTTCTATTCTTTCCTACATCCGGGAAGAAGTACATGGTGACATTCCCCTTAAACAAATGTCTGAGGGATAATTGTCACCGAAATGATAAAAGCCACTTGTTTTCCATTTTATCAAAATGTAGTAAGGTTAGGGGATACCAGGTCACTAGATGTGTCGATCATGCTATGGCCTCATTGATCTACCCACGATTTCTTGCAGCACATGGTCTATACCAAAACAATGACCAGATTCCATTATATTTTGTTCAGCAGTTGTATGCTGAGGTCCATTTGGGCCTCAAAGTTAACTACCTAGACATTCCACCATATGCTGGTCAGGGGCATGGTAGGATTGCTAATAGGCCCACCTATCGTCGAGCAGATAGACCACTCCCAGTGTTTAGGGTATTGGTTGGTGATAGGTCTCCTGCTCTCACCCTAGCTCTAGCCCCCATAGCAGATGAGGTTGTCGTTGCTTCCCAAAAGGAAGCAATTGACACTGTAGGTGACATTGCGGCTGCCACCACTAGGATATCTGATGATCGTGTAGGTCAGTATTTGATATCTAGACATTCCTGATCCACACCATTTTTAGCATAGTGGACCACCATGGATCCTTTTAGAGTGGTCGGCATCCCTACTTCTACACAACTTGATGCACTTATAGGAGATATGTCACGCATGACTTTGCATTGTTTGGCTGAGGACCTATTGGAGGCATATGCCCACATTGCATCAGAAAATGAGATCGGTATAGAGCATGTTAGAGAGAATTTTAGATGCAGAGGTCATTCAGTTCCAGGATCCCATCACTCTCAGCCGAGCACTAGTGCGCATCAGGATCCACCTACAGTTCATATGGCAGTTGCACAGACTATGGGTTTTACTGATATGTTGATTGGTTTTGGTTCATCATCACCGATGCCATCTCACCTTCATAGTCCTCTACATTCATCATTTATGGAACGACATGGGATAGATCAGATGGATGCAGATGTTGATTCGTTGCTTGATCATTTGGTGGATATGGTGGAGGCGACTGTTTCAGAGGACTTAGGTCATCTGATATCAGATGATGTGCATGTATGTGTGCATGTGCATATTTCAATTCTATTTTCATTATTTAAAAAAAAAAAATTAACTAGATATTCATGTAAGTTGATATATATGTGTATATATATTGTTATAGGTGGACATACCTCATATCACTCCTAGCCTTGGTCCAGATCATGTGCATGATCGATGTGACTCTGTGGATGAATTTATTTTGTCGATGGACATGTGAGTTTTACATTTTTATATAATCACACGTGTATATGTACATGCAATATATTTATGTATGCATAGATCTAGATTGATATTTAAAAATACAAGTTCATTTAAAAATAACTTTCATAAAATTTATTGAATATAAATTATATGTATTTAACACATCTTCTACACAATTTTATTTGCAGGACTCAGCACATCCATTAGAGCAGGACCGTTCTCATTCAGATGGCCATTTGTCTAGGAGTAGACATTCATATTAGGCCATGCACTCTAGATTTATGATCTTTACATCATGTATTTGATTATATGATGATCTTTAATAGTATTTGATAATTGATGATCTCTAACTTACATTTGCTTATATGATATACATACATTTGCTTATTTGTTGATCTTTAGTGTTTGACATTTGATGATCTTTAATTTACATTTTTCTTTTATGATATGTACATATATTTTCTTATATGATATATACATACATTTGCCTCTTTGCTTATAATATGTGTTATGTTTATATGTATTGAATCCCTTTACATATATGTACATGTGAGCTGCTTATGGTTTAAACATGTTTGCATAATATATGTATGCATTTGCTTTAAATATTCAATATACATGTTTTCTTTTTTTATGACCTCTTACAACTTACATTTCCTTATATTCAATATACATTTGATCTCTAGTACAATTTTAGGGAAAATCAATGCCATTTTATAATTAAGTTCATTCATGTTGATCATAATAAATATTTTTAAATAAATGACTTAAGCAACATGAACCATTGAGTTGAGAACAAGATATAATCTTTTTGACAAGTAACTTGAAATTCAATTCAAATATAATTTTAAGAAAATTCAATTCAAATTATGTCGAGCTATTATACGTTTTTTACAAGTA
>VDFB02193867.1:233406284-233427895 GCA_007258455.2 Sequoia sempervirens
TATATATGTATATATATATATGTATATATATGTATATATATGTATATGTATATATATATATATATATCTATATATAGGTAGTATATATTAATATATATATTTTTATATATAATCATATATATGTATATATATGCATAATATTATTATTTATATTTATCTATTATATATGTATGTTTATTAATTAAATATATATTTGATAGACTTAATGAAATGAATATATATTGATATATATATATATATATATATATATATTGATAGATATACATACATATATATATATATATCCTATATATAAATTAAATTTATTGAGATAATCTTCAAGCGCATAACATAGCACTATTTTTATTGTTAATATTTGTGAAGCAAAGTGCATATCATAATATATGGTACGTATGATAAAGGCACAACTTGCTGCATACAAAGCCAACACATAAAAGCATATAAGACCAAGTCAACCATTGAATAGGGCATGGAGGAGTCTATTTGTTGTTGTGTAAACATTTGAGAAGGAAGTTGAAACTATTTTAAAATCCTTATGAATTTGTCAAACTTGCACTATAATTGTGGGTGTCAAATATATGAAAGTGACACCATATTTGCAAGTGTTTGGAATGCTTAAGAGGTCTTCAAAATATGCATGTCTATAAATAGTATTTAGACTCAGTCAAGAGTAAACTTGTCACCATTTTGTAAAGGAATTTGAATTAAGAAACTTTTTTTAAGCTTGTTGTCCCTTATATCAAGTCGACTCATCCATTTAAATGGTGAGGATTGTGATGTGTTGTAAACCTATGAGTTAACTTGGTGAGTCATTGCATGAGGTTAGAAAGGTGGTAGAAATATTAACGTGTTTGTATCCTTCAATTGCTCATAAATTAGTATAAATAGAGGTGCTCATTGTACCAATTGTTACACTTATCAATCTAATTTTCCTTGTGTTATTTTGTTGCAAATTTTGTGCTTAGTGAGTTGATAGTTGTGAGTTAGAAAGTGATTTGTTGTTTTATATTGGCTTTGTTGAGAGATCTAGAGAGAAGCTAGTAGATGAATTTGGGTTGTTTGTAGTGGAATTTGTAAGCGATCTTGAGCCATTAAGCTAGGATGGAAGATTATTCAGTTGGAGCTTTAAAAAGGCATGTTGATTTCTACTCCCTCTTCATTATGTTGAAAAGATTTTTTATTATGATGCCATGTTGGAAAGATTGTATTTTATTTGTGTTTGATGCTTGCAAGTCTTTTGAAAGTTCTTGAGTGTCTCTTGTTTTGGGGAAACCTTTCTTTTGGGTTTAAATGTATATAGTTATTTATACTAAAAAGGGGTTTTTATATGATTGTATACTATTTATACTACTGATAGAAAGTCAAAAATATACATAGTTTAACAATATTTTAAGTGTGTAGCATAAGATAGAGTTGTATTGTGGATCGTATAGCAAGTCATATAGATAAGTTAATGAGAAGGAACTTATTCCTAGGGTTAGGATAATCCATGAGAAAGGGGATAACCTTAGAATATAATACTATTGGTCAATACAAATCGAGCAATTAAATGTGGTGAAATAGATGACCTCACTCAAAGTTACTAGGTGATGAATCTTTGGCCAAAGTAGTGTAGGTAGCCACTATCTACACTTTCAGTTCATTATGTGATCCAATTTACATTCTAGGTTGAGGCAATCATATGTGAGGTAGTAGACATTATGGTAGCTCTAAATATGTAGGAAACATCACTATGCTTAGAAAGGCTATTTGAAGGATGAGGTTACCAAACCAATCTTTTCGTTGAAGGGAGGTCCATCTTACCAAATTTGGTAGATGTGTGGGGGACCACGGTTAGTCCATGGTTGGCGAAAAAGTACTTCAGTCATGCTTCTCCTCATGCAGTTGATGACCAAGATTTCAAAGGACATTCTAGACCATTTGTATTTCTAGTTCTTGTAAAGCTTGTTGAAGCAATGTATGTAATCATGTGTCCTACATAGAAATTGTAATGTGAAACATTATCTTGAATATATTTATGTAAAGTTAAATCATACTTATATTATTGGAATGATTCTTTGATTATGCAATAGAAAAAATTGGATAAAGTTATATTCAAATGATGCATTTATTATTGAATAGGAAAGAAAAAAATTATTGCTCTACATTAGATGCATAGACAATTACATCACATGGGTAAAACTTAGTAGTTTTACTAGGTAGAACAATGGGCATGTTACACATGGTATCATAGCTACCAAGTTTAGCTTTGGAACCCATGTTATCACTATGTTTTTAATCCAAAATTATATGAGTCTAATGTTTGGAAATTCTTGTGTGGAGATGGTGCGTCCCCAGATGACTATGTGAAAGTCAATAATTGAAAATGAGTACTACCTATGGGCCAAGAAGGAAAGAGAATCCCTTATTCATACCATTGAGGGAACTAATTATGACAACACCATTTGGTTGAGTGATACCAAGACTTTAGTCATTCCCTTTCATCAATCAGTTAAGAGAAGAGAAGAATGAAAGAGGCTGCCAACTTCAACTTCTTACTTTTTGTCTCACCGACTAAGTCAAACTCTTTGTCACTTTCTAGGGATATGCCCTCAGAATGTAGTGTTAGTCCAATCATGATATTTAGGGATCCTCAAGTTCTTCCCTTAGCATAAGTCATTGTAATAGCCACAAGTGACAAATCAGAGGGATTTGTACCTCAAAACTATGTGTCTAAGGATAGATCATAGGGTTATTATCCTTTCATTGATGTAAATGAGCAAAAATATGAGCATCATACCCCACAAAGTTATGTATCAGAAAGTGAATCAGAGGGATATTCTCCCTTAGACTATCTAAATAGTCATTCTATGTAAACTCAAGGAAATTGAAAATCCTTTTTTATTATAATAAAAATCTTGTTTTGACAAATTTTTTGAATGAGTTTTTTAAATAGAATTTATGTTGGCCTTGTCGTTGCACCAAAAGGTCGACCTGTCAATTCCTGATACAAGCATCAGTTAAGATCCACATGAGGTGGTTATACCATGTCACAAACCCAAGCGTTGTGTTGCAAGGAAGACCAAGGGACACACCATCTTGCAACAATCCCCCCCAGCATAAGCGGGGGGTTTAAACCTGTGACCAACTCTGATACCAATTGGTGAAAGGCACAAGACAACTGAGAGGGGGGGTGAATCAGTTGTCACCAAACACAAACTCAGATCTCAAACACTTATCAATTTCTCATCCACTTAATTTTGTGTGATATAAGAGGGATTTGCTGCACATGGGTCTTCCCTTTCTCGAGATATCACTAGGGAACAAACTGCCTTTATACACCTCAGAATAAATGAATTAGCAGAATGATAAAGAACTAAGGCTTATTTATGCTTGGGGAAAAAAACAACCCTAGACCATGAGAGTAAAACCAAGAGATTTTTATCTTGGAAGAGGGAGCTCTCAGCCAAAAGATGTCATCACAGTTTCGGAACGCTAGCACAGTGCGTTATCGTCTAAAAGTTGTGTTGGAATCCTAAGCAATAGAGGGCTCAGGAACTCGATTGGATAGAAACAATCTTCACTTCTAGGCTCAGGTCTAAAGTGTATTAAGCGAAGCAACTAGTCAGGAAACCAAAAGCTAAAATGAATGCAAGAAGGCTTGAAGAAAGCTCACCTTTCTCTAGATGTCTAGATCTTCACTCCAAGCTCCTTTTCGTGACCTACACACAAAAGAACAAGGGGAAAAGGTTGGGGTTGTATAGGGGTCTGAATCAATCAAACCCTTGTTTTGGTGTTCCCACCCCCATGGACAACCAAATTGGAAAGAAGTGCAAATGAAGTAAACAAAGCATGTGGTGAAAGCAAAACTTGCTTAGGAGTAGAACCTGCACCACAAGAAGCATGTGGTGAAAGAAAAACCTGCTCAGGAGTAGAACCTACACCACAAGATAGTAAATGAACTAGAAGGAAAGCAAAATGAGAGAGAGAGAATTACCCATGGGCCTAGACCCTCTCTGGAGCACATGGACACACCGTTGAGTGCTTGCTTAAGAGTTGTTGCTGCTGGGAGGACCTTAGTCTGACATGGCTTCACTTATGAGAGCACTACTATCAAAGATGGAGAGAACTCAAAATTGGAGCAAGTGGCAAGAAAGCTTGAGTGAGGGTGGCTTCAGAATAGTGGTTTACAAATTATATGAGGAAGGAAATTTCATTTTTTTCCTTTTCCCCAAACTCAATGGGTTCGATCGAACTCAATGGTTCGACCGAACCTCATCATAGGTTCGACCGAACAACCAAACCCTAAATAAAAAAAAATCATATTTAAATGGGTTCGGTCGAACATGGGTTCGACCGAACCCCCTTAAATATGACAAAAAACAAAAACATTCTCATTTTTTACTGTCATTTTCACTTTCTTTTTACCAGTTGCTTTCCCTGGTGCGTGCGGCGAACTGAGACTATGACGGCGAGTAAACTGACTTCTTCTCTCCGGAGAATGCAAACTCAACTTCATATCTCCAAAGTTCATCAACCCGACTTACATATCGAGCACCAGGTATGTGAAATTCGAATTTTGTAGAGTTCAAAATGGATTTATTTGTTAAATTTTGAAACCCTAAATGCGAATTTTTTCAAATTTGTTGAATTCAAGTTGCATTTGTTTGAAAGTTTTTAAAGCATTTTCAACAAACACTATTTTGCTTCCCCATTTTGCATACATTTTTATGTCCTATGTGGAAATGAAATATGCCTTCCCATTTCAGTAATCAAAGCTATGGATAGCCTGCTCCTAAATGGAAAGACCAAGTGAAACATATATAAGAACTTAATAGCATATGGAAACAAACAATATAAAGTTATGAAGTTCAAATAGAACCACAAATTGTATCATTTGTAACATTAAAAATGTCCATCTCTACATATTTTTGGTGGTAGGTAGGTATTGCACAATAAGATAGAGGATGTAAACTGATTAAGACTTGGATAGTATTTTAAAAGGAATTTGAGGTGTGGAAACACTTCCCATATTAACCTATCAAGAGATAAATATGCAAAATAGATTTAATTTTAGTTACAAGAAAAATGTATAAATTATAAATTTATAACATAGTTATGTACATGGGAAAATCCTCTTGGAAGAAAAATCCCACAACCAAAAACATGAACCAATTATATTATTTGATAATAATATCATTTACAATAAAATATTCATGTGCATACCCTTATAGTAGTATCATCAACATGTGAATATGGAGTAATTTCTAGTAGCATGATGATACCTAAAAAATCATTATGCTTTCTCCATCTCAAGCACCCATAAATAGGAAAAATTTAAACCATAAACCAAGTGTGGTTTACCAAAACCATGAGCCAAAATAATGACCTAAAAATGGAACCAAATTTGGCACAAATTCCAACACCATATTCCTTGACTTGGTTTATAGGATGTATTTAGCAAATGCTTTACATCTTGTAAAAAAATTCAAATCCTCCTCCTCATAACCGACACTCCATTTTTGACATATTCAAACCCATTATTTAAGATGATCTTGATGATTTTCATAATTCTAATCAATATTCTAGTGTAACCCCCCCTTTTTATTCTCTTATGTGTCATATAACATTTCATAAGTAATTCCCATCTTACAATTTCATAAAATGCTCTTACAACTTCTTAAATATATAAAAGGGACAACCCTAGTTCAATTAGGATTATTTAATTATTATCACCTACATCCATTCATTACATGTTATTAGTTTTTAGTTGCACACATTATTAGGAAATATGCATTGTCTAAGCAATTGGGGTATATTGCATGTTTCAGAGTGTTTTCCTTGATCTTTTATCTAGTTAAATTAATATCCTTTAAAATCTTGTTTTATGGAGTTTTCATCTTAACTCTAATATGGCTAGCAAATAAAATGACGATTGAATCATTTTTTGATATAATAGCTAATGACAACCATATAAAGAGCCACATTAAAGAAGATGAAAAATAATGATCAAGACTATGATTTAGATACATATGTTGCTAAACAAGATATTTTCCTAAATTGATAATTACGTATTGATGCACCTCTCCACCCTAAATATCCTCACTCATTGGCTAGTAATTTATATAATGTATTAGGTGGCTATCCTTAGGGAATTAATACTATTCATAATATTACTACTCTAATGGATTTTAATAATGTTTTACCCTCTATGCATTCATCTACCCTTCATCCTCTTATAATGATTCCTCCTATAATACTATAGTTGCTACTTCCATGGGATCCACTACCCATGTCCTACCTCCTTCTCTTCCACTAGCATTTTTTCTTTATCTCCCATCCCCTTATATATGTTCACACCATTGTTACTACTAGCACTATCCCATACGTATATGTTCTTCATACCATTCCTCCTTATCCTATGAAAATCTAACCTTATACTGTAACTTCTCCTTCCATTACCATGTCATTACCTTTCTAGACCTTCCCCTCTTTATACATTCTCCTTTTTATCCTACACTACTCCTACCACTAATATATCCCTATACCTTGGATATACTATTGAAGAAATTTAACTGACTTTCAATATCGCAAAAATTAAACCCATATTTTTAAATGTAAAATGTGTATAATAATTTAGCACAATCCATGCTTCCTAATTCAACTTCACTAATATCTATCGAATTAACTTAGGTTCATTACAATAAGATAATCATATAGCCATAATTAGTTGTCAAGATAATGGTAAAGTTTTCAATAGTCATATTTATCCTTCCACATGCCACCATTAGACATACACATAAGATTCATGAACATCCATACCTATGAGCATCCAAATACAAGAAATATAACTATATATATCATACACATCATCAACATACACATAAAATATCACACCCATCATCAACACAACTAATAGTTCCCATATCATATTATCTATGTTCTCATACAAATGTGTCTTCAAATACATCAAAGCACTCATGAGTAAATCCACTTTGCAGAGCATACACACAACTAAAAGGGTGCCCCTAAGGTATTTGTCTCCTATATCTATCCTCTAGGCCTATCCTTCTCTATGGATATGTTCCACTCATATCTACCACCTTGAGGTGATCCATGTCTCAATCATTTTCAAGGTCACTCCTCCTCTCTACCTATATCCTTTCTCAATGAGCTAGATCTATCACTGCTACTCCCCAAAACACCTACATTTAAATATTAAAAAAATGTTTAATAAATCATACAACATTGATTAAAACTAACTAAACAATGAAAGCATTTAATATTATAACACCTTATGAATTATATTGAATGTTCCCACCTTGAAATTTATAGCCATCGATGTCAATCACTTATTCATACTATAGCTTTGTTCTCCAAAACACCTACATTTATATAAAAGTGATTTTTTAAGAAAAAAATTATTTCATCAAACTTTTTGGTTACTTGAATCTTGAAATTTATTTAGTAAAGGTCTCATTTTGTACATCTTTAGTAATTGTATAAAAAATTTGAATTTTTGTTAATATCGTCTTTATTGGAAAGTCCATTCATTGAAATTTTTGAAGCCTACAACCTAATGGTTTGTGATGGTTTTGCCTTCAAGAATTTCTATTATGCTCATCAATTTTAAACCATTTTGGGGTTCTTGAATGTTTTTAAATTTTAACAAACTCATTAAAAAAAGATGGATTTTGAATTTCTTTTTCTTCTTCACAAAGGTTCTCTCTTCTTATGTAATTTGGAGACACATTGAGTTTCATTGGTTCATGTGAGCTATCAATTTAATCATTGTTATCAACAAGTCAATTATTGAGTGCAATTTCAATGTCATAGGGTTTATATCCACATTAGTCAAGAAATTGTTGATGTATTTCTTCTTCTTCTTCTTCTTCTATGATGCTACTCTTATCAATAGGTGTTCCATCAAATTTTACAATATTTTCACATTCATGTTCAACATTTTTATTTTCAATATTATTGTCACTTTCATTTTTTAAACATTTCATTATATTGAACATTAAAATATCTAGTTTAAATGTCATTTAAGGGTAAATAAGGACCTTCATCTTCTTTCAATAATTAACATTAGAAATTAATACTTGGTTCATATTGTATACCCACCTCCCAATGGTCTTGGAATGGATGCGTTTAGATGGAGAAGGATTTCAAAAGGCTCATGGTACTTGTGGACCCCTCAAAGGCATGGTATATAATACATGAACTTTATTTATGAAATTTGGTCTTTTGTTGTTGGCTTCTAGTATGAATGTTATCTAGACTTGGTGGAATTCTTAGTTGAGACTCTCAATATTACATTGTTGGTTTCTAGTGTGATTATACAATATGCTCACCAAACTATATTAATTTCTAATGTTAATTATTCAAAGAAGGTTTTGTTTCATAAGAAGAGACCTATGTTCACATATTCCAAGGCATGTTATTATCCACAATGCATGACACTTCTTCATGCATCTCTACCAAGTTCTAAACAGATACAGATCTGCCATTTCCATGGAGGAGATTGATGATTTTGTACTGATGTATTCAACCAATGTGATTTTGTAACATGCAATTAGACAATTGGTCATTTGTACTAGGACATCACTGATCTTTTTGATATTTTGTAAAATTTGTTACTCAGACTGCAATTGGGGGTTTTCTTGCTGGTTCTTTCCCGCTAGTATGTCCGCCTGAACCAGCTATATGTAAAATATTATATATAAACAAAATTATAAGTGGTCCCCCACTTTTACTTTAAAAAAAAGTTCTTGTAAATGTCCACATCTTTTTCCTTGACATAGTTGCTATTTCTTAAAAGATTTCTTGTTGACTAGTCAATACTTTATTGTAAATATTCTATAGTCATGTGCTCTTAAATGTCATAAGAATATGTCATAATTGTAAGTTTTAGACAAAATATATGATATGATATGGTGGAAAAAACCAAGATACAAGTTGGTTTAGTTCTCATAAACTCTCTAAAAAATAATTGAATTCCTACATCCTAACTAGAAATACCATGACGAGTTTAGATCCCATTTAGACAAAAAATATTCTTATACTCATCACTAGTTCACTTGGACCAACTAAAGAGATGGTGAACTAAGGGAAACTTAGTTGTATTGATAGATTAAAACTTAGCTATTTCTCTTTCCATTGTCCCCTCTCCACAAAACACCCTTATTTAAGTAGATTCTATTAAACCTATCTCACATATCACCTCCCAATTCTTTAAACTTTTCAAACTTCTTATTCCTCATACCTAATAATCTATCATTCAAGCTCAACACTTCCCACCTCAATCAAATTGATCACCTTGCTTGCCTAATATCCCTTTGGTTGATGTTCCTAGACCTCATCAAAATGGTAAGTGGATACAATTGTGGAATGATGCGATTAAATCTATTGCACTACCTTACTATGATCTTACAATAAGAATATGGCTAGAAAGAGATCTAGAATGGAAAAAAAATATGGATCCAAATAGAAAAAAAAAACTTGTTTTGGCTTTAGCACTTACTAATAACTTTTCTACAATGAGTGGTTGCTTTTGTTGAAATAAAACTTAGAATATTTGAACTTAATTGTGGTAGAGGATCTCAATTAAGAGATAGGCTACATTGGATGAAAGGATATAAGGGATACAAATTATTTTTTAGTTATCTCAAACATATTTACATTCTCGAGAGTGGATAATATCTATCATTGATCAAGAGAGGTAGTTCCATGAAAACTCTAATGATATTAAATCCATTTTCCTCCAACATTACAAATAATTTTTAATTGATCTAGTTGAAGGAGATCCACGCCAAGATATAGTGAAAAATTATGGGCATAACAATTATATATTTTTAACATATATAATATGTATGGTTGGATTAGTGAGATATTTATAACAAGGCAATGAAGTCAAACTTTATTAGATTTGATTCTTAATAAATTAGTTTTAACGATTCAATCTATAGCTTTATGCAATCTATAAGTTTAAATAGTTTGATGGTATCTAAACTTTATACATATAAAAATATGATAAATGGTTTGATTATTTTTCTTTCCAAATTATAATTTTTTGATGTTCTCAAGGCTATATAATTGAAGTTCATTTATGTTAACAACCATTAGATTAAATATTTTTATCCCCAATTATTTTCAAATGATTTTATACTTTAATCTTTGTATTCTTATTCTTTCTTTCATCGTTTCATTTAAAATTTGAACCATTTAAGGATGCTATGTTATAGATTATAGTTGTCTTCCAATTCATTTTAAATCAAGTTAATAGTATGAAAATATTATTGATGAGTAGATGAATTATTAAAAGTTCTATTTTAGATTTGTATTCTCTTTATCTAGATATATTATTTACCAAAGTCTCATTGCTCTTTTAGGTGTATCAGAGTATATATATATAACATGGAAAAATGCAGATCATGTTCCACCTATTGCATTCTTTGTTTGCAAATACTAATAATGAGATAAAAAAAATTGAGAGATTCATTAGCATAGGGTGCAAACCTGGGGATATATAGTAAACCATGCATGTTAATATTGCATAGTCTAGAAAAAATAAAAGATGAACTTGAGAGGACTAGTGCATATTCCCTAGATAGAGTGGCTGTTATTCTTTCTCGCATGTGGGAAGAAGTACATGGTGACATTCCCCTTAAACAAATATAGGATAGTGTCACCAAAGATATGATAAAAGCCACTTGTTTTCCACTCTTATCAAAATGTGTGTATAGTTAGGGATACCAGTCACTAGATGTGTCGATCGTGCTATGGCTAAATTGATCTACCCATGATTTCTCACAGCACATGGTCAATACCCAAACAATGACCAGATTCCATTATATTTTGTTCAATAGTTGTATGCTGAGGTCCATTTGGGCCTCAAAGTTAACTACCTGGACATTCCACTATATGTTGGTCAAGGGCATGGTAGGATTGCTAATAGGCTCACCTATCATTGAGCAGATAGACCACCCCCAGTGTTTAGGGTATTGGTTGGTAACAGGTCTCCTGCTCTCATCCCAGCTCTAGCCCCCATAGTAGATGAGGTTGTTGTTGCTTCCCAAAAGGAAGCAATTGATTAATCGTGAGGGTGACATTGCACCGGCCACCACTAGGATATCCGATGATCGTAGGTCGCAAGGATTGATGTCCGCATTCTTGATCCACACCATTTTTAGCACAGTGGACCACCATGGATCCTTTTACAGTGGCCGACATCCCTACTCCTACACAACTTGATGCACTTATAGGAGATATGTCACACATGACTTTGCATTGTTTGGCTAAGGACCTCGCTGGAGGCATATATGCCCACATTGCATCAGACAATGGGATCAATATAGAGCATGCTAGAGAGAATTTGAGATGCAAAGGTTGTTCAGTTCTAGGATCCCATCACTCTTAGCCAAGCACTAGTGTGCATCAGGATCCACCTATAGTTCATATGGCACCTATACAGACTATGGGTTTTACTGATATGTTGATTGGTTTTGGTTCATCATCACCTATGCTACTTCCTGACCTTCATAGTCCTCTTCTACATCTTTCATCATTTATGGCATGACATGGGATAGACTAGATGGATGCATGTTGATTCGCCGCTTGATCGCTTGGTGGATATAGTGGGAGGCAATCAAGCTTTCACAGAGGACTTAGGTCATCCGATATCGATGATGTGCATGTATGTGTGCATACTTCAATTCTATTTTCATTATTTAAAAAAAAAAAAATTAACTAGATATTCATGTAAGTTGATATATATGTGTATATATATTGTTACAGGTGGACATACCTCATATCACTCCTAGCCTTGGTCCAGATTGTGTGCATGATCGATGTGACTCTGTGGATGAATTTCATCGCTGACATGTGAGTTTTACATTTTTATATAATCACACGTGTATATGTACATGCAACATATTTATGTATGCATAGATCTAGATTGATATTTAAAAATACAAGTTCATTTAAAAATAACTTTCATAAAATTTATTTAATATAAATTATATGTATTTAACACATCTTGTACACAATTTTATTTGCAGGGCTCAGCACATCCATTAGAGCAGGACCGTTCTCATTCATATGGCCATTTTCTCTAGGAGTAGACATTCATATTAGGCCATGCACTCTAGATTTATGATCTTTACCACATGTATTTGATTATATGATGATCTTTAATAGTATTTGATATTTGATGATCTCTAACTTACATTTGCTTATATGATATACATACATTTTCTTATTTGTTGATCTTTAGTGTTCGACATTTGATGATCCTTAATTTACATTTTTCTTTTATGATATGTACATATATTTTCTTATATGATATATACATACATTTGCCTCTTTGCTTATAATATGTGTTATGTTTATATGTATTGAATCCTTTTACATGTATGTACATGTGTTTGCTTATGGTTTAAACATGTTTACACATAATATATGTATGCATTTGTTTTAAATATTCAATATACATACATGTTTTCTTATTTTTAGTGATCTCTTACAACTTACATTTCCTTATATATTCAATATACATTTGATCTCTAGTAGAATTTTAGGGAAATCAATGCCACTTTTATAATTAAGTTCATTCATGTTGATCACAATAAATATTTTTTTAAATGACTTAAGCAATGTGAACTATTGAGCTATAAACAAGATATAATCTCTTTGGATGCTAACTTGAAATTCAATTCAAATATAATTTTAAGAAAATTCAATTCAAATTATATCGAAAGCCATTATACATTTTTACAAGTAACTTGAAATTCAATTCAAATATAATTACAAAAATTTAATTCAAATTATACCTCTATTATACATTTTTGACAACTAACTTGAAATCTCAATTCAAAATATAATTAAGAAAATTCAATTCAAATTATACCTCTAATATACATTTTTGATACTTTAACAAAATTCTAAAATTACTAGATATGTTTTGCATACCTATGAATTAAATATGTTCAACAAACTCCACAATGAAATAACTTGTTTGTTTACTACTTGATTCATTTAAACTAGGATCTAGTTATTCCATGTACACTTGAATAATTTTGATTCACTTGGAGCACAAATTTTGGAGAAGTTTTTGCACATTTATCAAGGAGGAAAATATTGGAGCTCAACAACTTTTTATTTTTATCAATCAAGGAAAAAATTGGAGGATAATTTAACTAAGTTGGTAGAGTTGGTAGAGGACTTGTTTAGAATTATCTTTAAGTTGAAGATGAAAATGGGACAACAAAGAAAAAGAAAAAATGTGTCTCAATGAAAATTGTCAAAAGAAGAAGAACAAAAGAGGTGTGACCAAAACTTAGAAAATTATCATAGAAAGAAACAAGGTACATGCTTGTTTCTTCTCTCTCTCACTCTCAAGTGTGTGTTTAGTACTTTTACTTTAAAGGTTTCTAACCATCATTGCACTTGAATGACTATAAATACTTTTAAATGTCCTCAAGTCATCTTGGTCATGCAAGCTGCAATGTTTATATGATCCTTGACTCCAATTCCTTAAGCCAATTATTTTTGTTTCAATATTTGTGTTTTGTGTCTTTGGCCTTTTATTTTCATCACTTCAATGTTCTCAAATTATTTTTATGTTTTATGCTCTAGGGATTCCTCAAGCTGGAGTCGAGCCAAATCTAGATATTGGATCAAACGAATCCGTTGAAGAACACATGGACCTTGAAGTTAGGGAGGAGACTCAAGTTCAAACAATGCTTGTTGAGAGGGTCAAGATCACTTCCTTTCACCGTATGGATGAGCATATGAATCTAGCACAAACCCCTTCACTTATAGGCTCATCATCATGTTTTATCAATTTGTTTTCTTGCATACATAAACTTCACTTTATATTTAACATCATCTCTCACTTTGTTTGCAAAATATTTTATGACACATGTGTAGGAAGGCTCAACAAGCAGAAGTTTTCATGCTCAAGTCGAGCCAACGTAGACATTGATCAAATGAATCCGCCCAAGAATGCATGGTCCTCGAAGAGAGGAGGCACAAGCTCAAACAATGCACTCTGGAGAAGGATCACTTCCTCCCATCAGTATGGATGAGCATATAAAACTAATGGTGAAGGTGTAGGGAAACAAATTTCTCATTGAAATGTGATCATTTACTTGAAAATGATATGGAGAACCTGGAATATTATGCCAACCAAAATTTTTATAATAAGAGAAAGAGGTCAATGACTAAATCTGTAAATGGAATGATCAATCATCATTTCAATCATCTTGATACACTTGAAAAAACCCAATTGTTATCATGTTTGCTTCTTCGTGATGAGCTCAAAGAGTCATTACAATTGTTGGGTGTTCATTCAGCATCAAATAAGAAGAAACACATGGGATTACAAAAGGATATTGTTCAAAATGTTAAAAAGGGTTTAGAATCCATTGGGAAAGGATCTCGATCAGTGGATAAGGCCACTACAAGAAGGGTGATGTTGACATCTATTGTACATCAAGATATAGCAAGAAAAAGAAAAATGTATGCACTTTCAACTGAAATTGGTTATAGTAGAACCACATTGATAAAACATGAGAAAAAGAGAATTTTTTTGGATGAGAGTTTAGAAGGCAATTGGGCAATTATGTGTAGAGCTCCCCGTTCTGGCAGGATTGAAGATGTTGTTAGGAACTTGGTCTCAGGTTTTTGGCATGATCAAACTCGTCCATCATCAAATACTAGAGATGTTATGAGACATAGGATTGGACCTAGTATTTATGAAAATCATATCAAACATTGGCTAGACATAACACACTGAGATGTATATGAAGTTTTGTAATGCCATATCCTCATATAAAGATTGGGCAAACAATGTTTCAGCTAGTTAAAGCCATATTATGTGAAGATAATTTTTTTTTTGAAACTTGTTGTTGTCGTTATCATATTGAATTTGATCTCTACTATCAGGTGTTTCGAAAGATGAGAGAAGAAAGATGTGGGTTTTAAAATGCACCTCCTAAACAGACAAGTTTGTTCATAAAGTCTATATTATGTGATCATGAAAATGGACCTCAAATAAACTGCATAAAAGGAATTTGTGAGACATGTGGAAATTTGGCTAAATTTCCTTCAAGAATTGAGGATGCTGACATAAAAAAGACAGTAAATTGCAAGAGGTAGGTACTATTTTTAGAGAGTTTATTTGTTTCAATTTCTCATAGATCAAGTTATTTGAATTCTCTTTGATGTAATGTTTCATTGATCAAGTGTGGTTTATTATTTATTCACATATTTTACTGACACAGGTACAAGTATGTAAAGTTGAAAACAAATTTTGGGAAAGAATCCACAAGGTTGAACTATGTAGAAGAGGAGATTCCCATTGGAAAATTTATGGAAGATTTTCAAAAATTGATACGACCATACATACATCATTCATTTTTTGCAAAGTGGCAAGCATAACAATTCCAAACATTGAGAGATACTTTTCCCACATGGAACAGTTCTATCAGTAGTTGACTTTATAGAAAATTACTCCTTTCTACATCAAAAGGAGATTCAAGCAGAGTATTACTTTTCAAAGTAGATCACTATTATGGTTCATGTGTGTTATCTACATGCACAATCAAAATTGATGGTGTTGAGAGCTACGATGAAGAACGAGCCATTAAGAAAGAATTATCACTTTATATTAGTGATGATAAAGAGCATGACACACTTTTGTCCAACATTGCTTTTACAATATTTTTGAGAATTTGAGAAGCAGGGGTGTAAAATTTGAAAATAATTTTGTATTTTGAAATGGATGTGCGACACAATTCAAATCTTCACGGCCATTCTATGGACTTTGTAGATATCATAAAATCTACAAAATACCACATGTTTGGAGTTTTTTTTAGAGTGGGCATGGAAAGGGTGAGCATGATGGAGCAGGAGCTTGCATCAAACGAGCTTTAAGAAAGCATCAAATGAGCTATCTAGAAGATCATCTAGACAATGCACATGATGTTGTTGAATGGTGCAAGAAACACTTTACATCAAATGTGGTCAGCACATCTTCAAGAACAAACCAACACATTCCACATAGAGTGTTTTGGGAGATATCGGGTATGTATAAATTACATTAAATCAAAAATTTGAATTTATTTAAATTTAAAATATATATATATATGTATATATATACATATTTGTTCACATAAGTTTTTTTTTGTACATATGTATCTAGGTGTGGATAGAAGATCGATGCATGGATGCAAGAAGGTAGAAAAAACAAGATCTTTGCATTGTGTTAGGAGTTTAGATAGTCGCCACGGATGGATATTAGACACAAGGGATTACTCTTGTTTTTGCACTAAGTGCATTGAGGAAAACTATGATTATGCATGCAACAATCAAGAACTTGGATGTAATGCCCCATCATAATAACCTAAAGAATGTTGCAATTGTGTTATAAAGGTGCAATAATTTATTTTTTAAAGTATAATTATTAAGTTAATTAGTTGCATACATTCATTAAGTTACGCGACGTTACACTACTTTGAGTTTCCATAAACGACTTTAGTATTTTGCATTGCACATATTTAATTAATCATAAACTTAAAATAAACATTACATAACATTGAATTCCATTCAAGATAATATAAAGTACAAACATGTTTCTTACATTGCATTTGATAAGATATTACAATACTCATTCATTTGATGAGGTAGATCAAATAATAGTTACAATTTACATTTTATAATATTCACCTCATAAACAATTGAGGGATGTTTTCAAATACAAGATTCACAATAATGCAATAAAGAAAATACATCTGTATCCAAGTACGAGCTCTCCATCCATGAAGCTCTCATTGCCATGATCATAAACTGGGGACCCAATGGAGTAAGGTGCACGTTCCACCCAACCATGTGGTACCCGAAGGTCCACCCCCCGTGCTAGGAGATAGTAATATGGTTACCTAGACATAATCTACTAACTCTAGACACAATACATAACTGACTGATGGTTACATTGCTTCCAAATTTTAGACAATTGAATGCACTAAATACACAAGGTAGACTGTTACTTTAGGTGGAGTGTCATCATAATATTGCAAAGGTTACCCTGGTGTTTCTTCCTAGGTTCCGGCCCCCAACTTGGGTTACCCTAGTAACCTCTTACGAAACCCGGCCCCGTTTGCAAACTATTGCGGTATCGAATGTCTTTTGAAGAAACAAGACATCGATTTTCCATTCCAGACCTTCTCATCTTATACTCAAGACTGAACTAGCTCAAGAGTCAATAAGTGAGGCATAAACATCTTGTTAAAGATTTTAATTCTAACTACTGTGTTCTTTAGTTATCACTGACTTACTAACTCTTTGTAAGTTACCTTGACACCACTTTGGGTGTCGGCCCTCACAAAAACCCACTGGCCTAAACATAACATAGAAACTCTAAGTTTTCTTGACTAAGGTTTACAAAGTGTACAAAAATACAAGAAATTCTACACTTTTCATAACAAACAACAAATACTATGTTCATACAATCAGGTGTCTAAACACCACGTAAATACCATGTACACAACCTTAGCTAACTCAAGAATTTAACTTTAATAATCACAATCCCCACTTTTACAATTGGTCTGGAAGACTTGAACAACTACGACATTCCCAATTTGCCCAACTAGAAACACGATTAAAGCAAATTAAGAAAATTACACATCTACTATTCGGATTTACTATATCCAATCAGTCAAATATAATTTGCATGAAAACAAGTCAACTTGATTAAATTACATAATCAAATAATCTAAATTATAACTTTCACAATTTCATATATTGAAATAATCTTCAATTTATCAATGCAAATATTCTATTTAAATAAAATCAAATATTAAACTATACTAGTATTACTTTCCAAAAGTTAAAACAATCATTTAAATTTAATTTTTTTTAAATAATTTTTTTATTTTATTAATTTATGTATTATTTAAATTTAACTATAACAAATTTTCATTTATTATAATATCATTTATTTATAAATATAAATCTATATATATATAATATATTATAATATTATAAATTATATATAATATATTATTAACATATTATATATAAAATATATATTATAAAACATATCATATAAAATAGAAATTAAAAGAAATAAACAAGATTTGTTTTACCCTATGGCAGGGCCGGCTGCCCTACACACAACTGAACCCTTCCATGGGCGCGGCTGTGTGGGCAACGTTGGCGTTGCCTGTGAAGGCAGCGCTGGGCGCTGCCCTCACCGACGTTCCCTTATGGGGTCGGCTGTGAGGGTTAAACCTCCCAGCACATCATTTAAAAATTTCTCTTTTTTTTTTAACATTTAAAAAAAAATTCTGGCAATTTTTACATTCACGTACGGCGATTTTCTCAAAATTGCTCAACACTGCGAACTGTGAATTTCAATAAAGAAAAACAAACAAAATATATATGCATTTGTATATGTATATGTATAAATAAAATCAATACATATACATATATAAATACATATGTATAATTGTTAATTAACAATTAAAAATACTGGAATTGTGCAATTATTTTCAACAAAAATTTTCATCAGGAAATTGGGAAAAGTTTCAGTCTGAACAGTTTATTCCCAAATAATAATACATTAACTGAGATTTTCATTTCAAATTCCCAAATTGATCTCCAATTTAACAGATGATTTAACATAAAACCCTTCTAAGATTTTGTCAATTTCTTTTGAGATTTTGTCAATTTCTTCTGTAGGTTTACCACTGTTAAAATAAATCTTTGTTTTACTCTTGATTTCACTATAATTCTATGTTTTCATAACCTTCATAGAGAGGAAATCAAAATTCACAGAATTATTTTCTAAATTTCTCAAGAAGAAATACAACTTCATAAACAGACATTTACTCAGGCAATCATTTTAAAAGAAAACAATTTAATTACCAAGAAAAATACCTAATTATCCCGTAACTTGAAAGTTGCCTGTAGAAGAAAGCTTTTGTTGCCTGTGGTGCACAATCCACCAAAGCTTCTCCAGAAAAACCCCAAATACACAGGAAAGCTATATCCAACACAAAGTACTTCCCACCAAAGGGATCTTCCACAAGTATACAATATTGCCAAATAACATTAATAGAAAATTTTTACAGAGCTCAAATATTTTTCCTGTGAAGAAATTGAATAGCCTCTGTGTTTTCCCCAGATCCAAAATAATATCCGTGAACAACCTCAACCAAAAATCATAAATGTGCTGGCACACTTGTCGAGAAGTACAAAATATCTTCTCAACAACTTCTCAGCAATCTTGCCTTTCAAGATTTGCATGATTTAATTAATTTATTTAAATTTAAAATCAATATTCAAATTGTATGCATTTATTTTATTTAATTTTCCCATTTCCAAATACAAAATTTATTTACAATTTAAAATGCCATTTCCACAAAAATATTTAATTTAAATAAAATCTATTCACACACAATTTAAAACAATCTAATTTAATTTATTAATATATTTAATTAAATAAATTTAATCTTTTAAGATCAAACCATTTGACCAAACAAACTAATTAATTTAATTAAATAACATGCAAAACTAATTTCTTCAACATTTAAAAATTAATTTAAATAACAGTAAATTAAAACATAATAAACTATTATTAATATTGACATTTTTCCTTTCAAGCAATTAAACCAAACAGAAAAATACAAGACAACCTATGACTCTGAACTAAAACAGACAATGTACTATGACTGGGTTATAGACTAGACTAGGATGAACCAAACTACTACCTCCCAATCAACATATCCGTTGAGTCTTGACACACTCAGGCTTGAGTAACCAGGTGGAGTTGGTGTCATGTACCTACAATCCTGCAACCAAGCAAATAACATGCATATATATATATATAAACCATTGTACAGGCACACCGTGCGGAGAAAATCACAGACATCACAGGGCACTCGCAAGCGAGTGATGCGATTCCGTTCTCCACACCAATACACGTCACATCAGACTGACGAATTAAATAACTGTTAGTCCATCATAACATATATATAGCAATAATCAACTGAAGGAAGACATCTATGCTATATCAAAGCATAATAGAAATCAAATATCGCAATACACTGTATCATCATGTCATAGAGTAAATCCATTGTCGCTCAAAACCAGTGATCAAAATATCCAATCAAAGTACCATAATCTAACAGTGTGAAAATATACAGCAGAAAACATAAGCATAAATGGAGGGGTACTACATTGGATATGTTGGTAAATGGGATACAGTGCCACTAGTTGTTTCAGAAACATATGATGAAGACGAGGAAGAAAGATTTGAAGAAATTCCTTTGATTTCAATTGATTATGACCATATTTCAAGATTGGTTAGAAAAGGTACACGTGTAATTTTTCAATAATTTAAGTATTATACATATCTAGTTAATGATCTTTAGAGACATTTCTAATTTTTTTAGAATTTTTTTGTGTAAATTTGGTGTATAGGAGATTTTTTTGCAGTCATAGCAGAGCCTGGAAACATCGAAGGTGTTAGCTATTATTTATTGTGTTGCACAGAAGAGAGGAATAAGCTAATAGAACCTGAAACAAGTGATGGAATGTTATTTCCCACAGGTGAGTTTGAATTTAAAATTTTATATACATTGTATTCACATGTACACATTACATTATAAACATTAAATATATATTGTACAAACCTTGAGCACGAAAATGTTGCACACATTCATATGTCTTACCTTAGGTTCATGTTTACCATGTAGGTTCTGTTGTAGTGCAAGGGACATATCTAAAACAAGTCAAAGTTGTTCAAAGATGGGATTCATCTTGCTGATCATCAACTCGATAACAAGGTATATCAATATAGTCACTTAATAATTGCTACCACTCTACATCTTCGCAGTTCTACATGCATGTATCGGGCAAAATGGAGATCATATAGGATAGTGATGATCATCAAAAAATTCTACATGTTATTGAAGAGCACATTGAATCAGAATCTTTGATGTAGATTATATCCATGGTTTTCAAGTTCATTTGTAACCCTATACATTTTCAAATGAGAACTTATAGTAACTTGTACATAGTTGTAAATCATTTTGTGTAAATTACAATTATATGTACATATTTGTTCCATGGAAAATTCTTAAGTTCAAGAATCTTTTATAGCATCATCTCTCACTTTTTTTGGTTGCATGTAAACCCATATATATGCTTTCAATCCTTATTTGAAACGTAGTGAATTTTTTTAAAATCATTTTGCCTAAAATTACAATTATATACAACTTATCTTTGTTTCATGGAATTCTTAAGTTCAAGAATTATATACACTTATATACAACTTATATAATTTGTTCCATCCAATTGTTCCATGGGAAACTATGTAAATTTTAAAATTAAGTATTAAATAATAATTATAAAATTATTGTACACATTAATAAAACATAAATGAATGAAAAATAAAAAAAAATAAAACCATTAACCCTATAACCCTAAACCCTTGTACCCCCTACCCTCTATCTTTCTCCCACTCCCCCCTCTCTCTCTCTTGAAAGTCTCACCCTCCTACCCACTCTTCCTCTCTCTCTACCCTTAACCCTTAAACCCTAAACCCTTGTATACCCCCTACCCTTTAT
>VDFB02193867.1:233427995-233453932 GCA_007258455.2 Sequoia sempervirens
GACTTAGTCGGTGAGACAAAAAGTAAGAAGTTGAAGTTGGCAGCCTCTTTCATTCTTCTCTTCTCTTAACTGATTGATGAAAGGGAATGACTAAAGTCTTGGTATCACTCAACCAAATGGTGTTGTCATAATTAGTTCCCTCAATGGTATGAATAAGGGATTCTCTTTCCTTCTTGGCCCATAGGTAGTACTCATTTTCAATTATTGACTTTCACATAGTCATCTGGGGACGCACCATCTCCACACAAGAATTTCCAAACATTAGACTCATATAATTTTGGATTAAAAACATAGTGATAACATGGGTTCCAAAGCTAAACTTGGTAGCTATGATACCATGTGTAACATGCCCATTGTTCTACCTAGTAAAACTACTAAGTTTTACCCATGTGATGTAATTGTCTATGCATCTAATGTAGAGCAATAATTTTTTTCTTTCCTATTCAATAATAAATGCATCATTTGAATATAACTTTATCCAATTTTTTCTATTGCATAATCAAAGAATCATTCCAATAATATAAGTATGATTTAACTTTACATAAATATATTCAAGATAATGTTTCACATTACAATTTCTATGTAGGACACATGATTACATACATTGCTTCAACAAGCTTTACAAGAACTAGAAATACAAATGGTCTAGAATGTCCTTTGAAATCTTGGTCATCAACTGCATGAGGAGAAGCATGACTGAAGTACTTTTTCGCCAACCATGGACTAACCGTGGTCCCCCACACATCTACCAAATTTGGTAAGATGGACCTCCCTTCAACGAAAAGATTGGTTTGGTAACCTCATCCTTCAAATAGCCTTTCTAAGCATAGTGATGTTTCCTACATATTTAGAGCTACCATAATGTCTACTACCTCACATATGATTGCCTCAACCTAGAATGTAAATTGGATCACATAATGAACTGAAAGTGTAGATAGTGGCTACCTACACTACTTTGGCCAAAGATTCATCACCTAGTAACTTTGAGTGAGGTCATCTATTTCACCACATTTAATTGCTCGATTTGTATTGACCAATAGTATTATATTCTAAGGTTATCCCCTTTCTCATGGATTATCCTAACCCTAGGAATAAGTTCCTTCTCATTAACTTATCTATATGACTTGCTATACGATCCACAATACAACTCTATCTTATGCTACACACTTAAAATATTGTTAAACTATGTATATTTTTGACTTTCTATCAGTAGTATAAATAGTATACAATCATATAAAAACCCCTTTTTAGTATAAATAACTATATACATTTAAACCCAAAAGAAAGGTTTCCCCAAAACAAGAGACACTCAAGAACTTTCAAAAGACTTGCAAGCATCAAACACAAATAAAATACAATCTTTCCAACATGGCATCATAATAAAAAATCTTTTCAACATAATGAAGAGGGAGTAGAAATCAACATGCCTTTTTAAAGCTCCAACTGAATAATCTTCCATCCTAGCTTAATGGCTCAAGATCGCTTACAAATTCCACTACAAACAACCCAAATTCATCTACTAGCTTCTCTCTAGATCTCTCAACAAAGCCAATATAAAACAACAAATCACTTTCTAACTCACAACTATCAACTCACTAAGCACAAAATTTGCAACAAAATAACACAAGGAAAATTAGATTGATAAGTGTAACAATTGGTACAATGAGCACCTCTATTTATACTAATTTATGAGCAATTGAAGGATACAAACACGTTAATATTTCTACCACCTTTCTAACCTCATGCAATGACTCACCAAGTTAACTCATAGGTTTACAACACATCACAATCCTCACCATTTAAATGGATGAGTCGACTTGATATAAGGGACAACAAGCTTAAAAAAAGTTTCTTAATTCAAATTCCTTTACAAAATGGTGACAAGTTTACTCTTGACTGAGTCTAAATACTATTTATAGACATGCATATTTTGAAGACCTCTTAAGCATTCCAAACACTTGCAAATATGGTGTCACTTTCATATATTTGACACCCACAATTATAGTGCAAGTTTGACAAATTCATAAGGATTTTAAAATAGTTTCAACTTCCTTCTCAAATGTTTACACAACAACAAATAGACTCCTCCATGCCCTATTCAATGGTTGACTTGGTCTTATATGCTTTTATGTGTTGGCTTTGTATGCAGCAAGTTGTGCCTTTATCATACGTACCATATATTATGATATGCACTTTGCTTCACAAATATTAACAATAAAAATAGTGCTATGTTATGCGCTTGAAGATTATCTCAATAAATTTAATTTATATATAGGATATATATATATATATGTATGTATATCTATCAATATATATATATATATATATATATATATATCAATATATATTCATTTCATTAAGTCTATCAAATATATATTTAATTAATAAACATACATATATAATAGATAAATATAAATAATAATATTATGCATATATATACATATATATGATTATATATAAAAATATATATATTAATATATACTACCTATATATAGATATATATATATATATATACATATACATATATATACATATATACATATATACATATACATATATATATACACATAATACCATTTCAATATAATTATAAAAGTACTTATACACACAATTCCATAGATCAACATATATACATGAACTGTATATATATATGTGTGTGTGTCACCTTAGTCCAATCGGTATTCCCATGCATATGGGTAATCTGTCCATGAGAATGCGTACGCACGTCTACCTATGTATACTCATGTACGTATTCACTCATATGTACTAGTTTACCATAGAAACACACATATGTACATATATATACATTTTATGCATTTATCTCATTGACATAACAATAAACACACAAGGAAGGATTTCCACTTAACATCAAGACCTTATTTCAAACATTCATACAACAAGATCACAAATCAATATAAACATACACAACAAGATTGAAGATCACTTACCATCTACCCGACTGTCTTGACTGAACTAAGACCAGCTATGGTGTGAGTGTGTGAATGCCCAATAAGGCCGAATTAAAGGTTACTAGACCAAGTTCTTCTCCTAAGTGATACTTTCCCTCTCTTCCAAAGGCTTGAACTTGTTCCTACATTTAGCTTAGTTTACCATAACAATAGTTAGCCAAATCAATGCATTCATATACATCACATACATATCATTCATATTATATATTTCATATATTGAATTATAAAGCATTTAATTGAATCAAACATTCATTCAATATATTTCCATCAAAATTCATAAATAAAACACATTCACATTTTTTTAAGCAATTTACCAAAATAGGTAATAGTAAATAGATAATAGCACATGGGGTGTAACAACAAGAACAAGAGTTGTAGTGCTTTGAATCTACTTTCTAAACTACTAATATGCTTTGTGTGGTGAGCCACACAAAGTGTTCCTATTATTATAAAAAAATATAACATAGCGTATATTACAACCTTCTTAAAATGCTAACATTTTTTTAGTATTTCAAAAATTGCTTCGATAAAAACATATGTAACACTGTGTAGTTTATGCTTGATTTTTCTTCTAATTGTTTAATGAATATATAGTTTTTTACTAATTTTTGAAGTGGAATCATCTTGAAAAAATAGAAAACTGAGCGTGCTTCCCCCTTTTTTTTGGAAACTAATCAAAAATCATTTTTTAATGTGCAAAGAATAGTCTAGTTTGTAAAAATGTAATTTGTTTCAAATTTTGATGAGCGTGTAAAATATGAGACCAAAAATACTATACATAGGTTTTTGAAATAAAATGGAGACACTAGCATGAGAAATTAAAAATCAAAACCTTAAAATATTTGAAATGTGACAAAAATCACATGGTTAGAAATCCAATAGGGGGCTTGATGTTACTATGTTATTTTTTGAGTTGACATTGAAAGGCATACAAACTCGATGGAGAGCACACACAACATTGTGTCATTTTTTTAGAATTTTCCAAAAACATGTTTGTGGTTGTTGACATGTAATTCCAACCCTTTAGGTTGGATTCCCAAGGAAAATATAATCCTAAGGTTTAGAAATTCTCGAAGCATGTAATAATGCCATCATGTTATAGTATGCTCATGTGTTATAGCATGAGTACATTATAGCACACATGTTATTTTGAAGAAAAATGATTCACCCTACACTCCCTCCCTTTCTCTTCATAGGAACACGAGTGCATTATGATAAACTTCCATTTGTGTGAAGAAAACCTCTCTCTCCCCTTTTGAAAGGAAAGTCAAGTGCAGAAACAGTTCCCTAAATGCAAATCAATCAGGAGAGGACTACAAAAACTTTGTTTCAAATCCTTATTCAATTACAATTTCTTTAAGAATGCACATACATTAAGATTAATTTTTAGATTTTAAAACATAAATGTTCACATAAAACAAAAGCTTACATATAAAAACAAGCTTTTAGGAAAAACCCACACACCAAAGCACATATCAATTGCATTATAGTAATAAGGCATTTATAAATAATATCTAGAGTCTATGTGCTTGCAAGTGAACTATTTCATAGTGTTACAATTCTAGAGTTAGATAATACAATCACAATAAAATAACAAGTGCAATAAGGTATTAAACATTTATACATCTCCAATATGGGTGCCTAAGGTTGTCATATGTCATCTCCATAATCTTTGCATGCATACAAATTGTAATCGATAACATGCATTGGTTCTAGCTATCCACAAAAGCATCATGCCAATCATAAATTGACATGCACAAACATGCAACCAATATGCAATCACATGCAACCGCATGCAAGATAAAAATCACAATAAATCATGCAGTAATAAAGCTAGGCGTCCTACATGAGAAAATCAAGTCAACTACCAATTTTGAACTCAACCACAACTCTTAGTCACTCTGAGTGGCAACTAAGTCTCCATTAAGAAAGTTTCCTCCTCAAGGTTTATCCAACAAGACAACAAACATGCCACATAGCATATAAGGGCACACTTTTGAGAAATTCTTCACAATACTCTTTGCTCAAAGTTCCCTCATGATGACAAGTGTCACCCTTCCTTTCTCTTTGTGCTCATACAAAAGGAATATGCTAACAATAGGTCCCAAAATTCACTACACTAACACTTGGCATCCAAGCACTTCTCCTAGGATTTTTTTACAATTTCCTTTGCCTAGAATGAGCACCCAAGTGACAAGTGGCATTCTACCATGACATCGGTTGACTAGTCAACATACCCCCTACAAAATAGAAAACATCCAAGTGGGTCCCACTTCCTAAAAAATAGGAGATGCTCAATTCTTCATTTCTTGACATATAAAATAATCCTATAAAATCTAAGAACCCCTAAAAAATACGATAGAAGGTTGAGACATAAATTCCCCACATTCTCTCACTTGTCGAAGACCTTTAGGAGTCTCTGTAACACTGTAACAACACTATAAAACTACTCAAGCCGAAAGGCCCATAGAATTGGCACACCATATGAACTTATTTATACTCACTACTTCGTCAATGCATCCACAACATTCACCAAAGTGTCCACCTTTTCCAGGTTCACCTGTCCATCTTCCACCATATCACGAATAAAATGAAGTTGCACATCAATGTGCTTTGTTCTAGCATGGAAAGTAGAATTCTTCACTAGACATATAACACTCTAGCTATCACAACAAATAGTAATTTGTCTTGCATCAAAACTAGTATCTGAACATAGTCTCTTAAACTACATGACTTCTTTGCAAGCATGAGTAGCCATCATATACTCTTCTCCAGTAGTGGAAAAAGTGACCAGAGCTTTCCACTTACTCATCCAACTAAATGGACCACCAAACATCATGAAAACATATCCACAAGTGGATCTTCTACTATCTATATCACCCACCCAATCAAAATCCACATATCCATGGATGCTCACTGATGTTTCTATCATAAGTTAATTTCATACAAAAGCGTAGAGGGCTAAGAGCCTCCAACACAACATAAATGTATTATATACCTATCAAAACTCTAATTTCCTCCCTTCCAATCCAACCAATCCAAATTGGATTCTTTCTCCCCTGGAACAACTTGAATTTCAAGGTCAATCCTAGAGCTCCCTTTAAAAAACCACTTATTCTTCTTATCACAAATCGCACATTTAAGGTATGCTAGTTTGGCTAATGTTTGAAGAGTTTCCTTCAATTCATAGCATACTCCCCTGTTCACCTTCAAATGCATGCATGATGAGATGTCAAGGAGTTTTAGTTTTTTTAAGACTATAGATGGAGGATAGCAGTGCTTCCAAGCCTAGAGATTCACACAATCTTATTTCCTTAAGTGATTCAAGCTTACCCAACTCATTAGGTAGTTTTGCAAGGTGATAGCAATGGGTAACTGGCAATATTTTCAGGGAAATTAAAGAACAAAGTCCTACTGGCAACTCCTCAAGATCAATGCAGTCCCACATTAAATCCAAAAAGCTCAAGAATATTGAGTATTTTATCCCCACTAAGGCCCTCACATCGACTCATGTATATTTTCTCTAAACTCTTCAAGGGGTTGATGTAAGAAGTTGGGTACACAAAAAGCTCAAAAAGTGGAATTGTTTTTACTGTTTTTCAGAATTTGTCACACTTGGACTGAAAAATTAAGGCACTTCCACAATTGATCTTAAAAAAATTCAGTAATATGAAATTTATCATTTTGAATCTAGTTTCCAAATATGTAAATTATTAAAATACCCAGTTTATAGAAATTATATTTTGATAATGATCTATAAAAACAACTTTTTAAAAGTCCCTGTTTTTTTACTATACCAAGTAGGTGTACGGACAACACTTTTTGACCCAAATAAAATTATTTTGCTAATTACTTTTAGGAAAAGAGAGCTAACAACATGAAGTTTGGTCTGGATTTTTTTTTATAATTTTTGGTTGAATATTTTTTTTTTAATTAAATTTTTATTGTCCTTAATTGATTTTTTTTCAAATCAACGTGTACGGACAACATAATTGGACCTAAACAAAACATTTTTTGACTCTTTTTTTTTCATTGTGTAGAGAATTGTCTAAAGTTTGGTCCCATATAATTTTTTTTACAAGAAAATCAACCAATAAAAAGTTATTAAAAAACCAAAAAAACCTAATATTTCAAGTTTAAGGACTAGTTTGCTTAGAAATTAATTAAAAAATAGCAAACGTAATCCAATTTTAACAAAAATTATATATTTATAAAGTAGACATTGTATTCTCTAATGGGTTTTAATTTTATAGACTCATTCAGAAAAAAAGTCCATCATCTATGTTGTCAAAGTTGGACATTCTTCTTCAATTTTTCTTAGTTTTTTAGTTGTAGGTCAAAGGCTAAGGCTCGGATTGCCAAGCCTTTTCCGAGCCTAAAACTGAGGCAGCATGTGGGTTGGGAATTTTGAATTTAAAAAATCCATACACGTTTTTACAAAACGTGTGTTACAAAACGCATATGTGTTCCTTACTTTCGTGATTATTTAAAAAAATAAATACTTTTTAGAAATGCGTACGCGTTTTGAGTTCAAAACGCATATGCGTTCTAAAATGCATACGCGTTTCTAAAAAGTATTTATTTTTTTAAATAATTAATTTTTGTGTTATAAAACACGTATGCACTATCAAACGCGTACGCGTTTGATAGTGCATACGCGTTTTTTAGGATTGGGCACCCGATCCTAAACGCATACATGTTTTTTTAATAACGCGTACGCATTTTTTGCGAGATTTTTTTTTGGCCGAAACTTCCCCTCTTCGTGTACCCAACTTCTTGCTTTTACCCCAAGATCTTGTATTCCTCAAGAACTATTGTCTTTTCAAGATGTAGAGCTTTAAGTTGAGAAAGTTCTTGGAAACCAATCACTCCACTGAGCTTGCTTCATTTTGCTTCGTCATTATTATGGATAATCAGAACCTTGAAACTTTCCATTGTGTGCAAAAATGTTGGAATGCAATATTCACTTGCAGTGAAATATAAAACCAAAGCATCCACCTTAGGGAACTCCATTTTGGGCCACTTTGTGTCCTTCATTGCCACTAAATATTCCCAACAAACATGGAAGTCAAAGCTATGCTATGATTAGTTTTTTAATTCTAAAGCTATCTGTGACTATAAATTTTCAGTATTTTGTTGCAAGAAGAAAAGTCACATTGGGAGGTCCTTAGGCTCTTTTCCAAATATTGATGTTGTTCATAGTTGGGCTTCTAAAAATTGGTTTGTTTTTGGTTATTTTTGTGTGGCTACAAAGTTCAATGGTTTCTTCTTTTTCTCCTTCCAATCCCTTGAGGAGAGTATGTGTATCTTGCAAGGCGGGTCATTGTTCTTTAGCAAATTTTACCTTTCTTTGAAGAGATGGACTATTTGGTTTGATGTTTCTGAGGATTTTTCTAATGAAACCTCTATTGGGTACAAATCCTAGGTCTCCCTTTGGAATATTGGAACAAAAGGATCATAAAAGATATTGCTAATGCTTTGGTTTGTTTTTAGCTATTGACAATGCCACAAAAGCTATGAGCCACTTGATTTTTGCTAGATTTTGTGTTTGTGTTGATACTGACAAGTTGTTGCCAAATACTATAAGTTACACTCCAAACTGAGTGTATGGGAGTAGAGAATCCATTATGGTCATGCTCATTGGTTTGGTTTCATTGCTATAGAGTTGGAAATTTTTCTCATTTGTGTCAAGATATCAAAGAGAAGCTTTATATTTACTCTAAAAGGATCTTTCCTTTTTTTGGTCAAAAGAACTTGGTGACTAGTTTGGAAGGAAATGATTTGAGCTCCACCATTATATGTTATGTAGGAAAAGTAAAGGGGTCTTCCCTAAAAGGTGAGCAAAAACATGATGTTGTGTGTTCTTTGGTTCTTGATCCTTCTTTGAATTTAGGTAAGGATTTGGACCTAGCAATTGTGGGTATTGCAAGGAACTTGAGAGGATCTCCCTTTAAGGAAAAAAGTAAACCAAATGTTTTTCCTTTAGCTGAGATTGGTTCTTCAAAGAAATGTAGGATTAGCTAATTGGGTTAGTCTTTACTTTAAAGTTCTTTAGTGAGGTTTGGTTTCAAACTTCCTTGACTAATTTTTGCTTGTCCCTTTGATGTAATTATGCTATTTGGTTGGATGGAGCCTTTCTTGTCTTAAAACCAGTTTCACTATGGGATCTTGTTTCATGTTGTTGTAGCCATTCTTGGTGTACAAGGTTTTGGGGTGCTTTGAAAACCCTCTCTGGTTCATAGCTCCAATCAAAAGTGCTTTCTTTAATAAAAAACACTTGAATTTGAATTTTAAATTTTAGGTGTCAAATCAATAGTCACATGATAAAAAGAATAGACACAAAAACTAGAATTTGAATTTTAAAATTGAGGGTCAAATCCTACCTTAGTGAAAATCACCGAAGACATGAAAATAGTTAAATCATGTGGATAGAGAATGCTTAGGAATAGGTGCTTGCATAAGCTTAATGAATGCACAATTTGAATGAATACACTAAAATGTGTCTATAAATAAGGCGAGGAGTAAATATGTGAAGATATATATGTATGGAGATAGATATAGATTAGCACAATAAGCCCAACTACACATAAAATTAAACTATTGATTAATATGTAAATATACTAAAGTATTCTTCTTAAATAAATAGAAAATAACATAAATACACATATTTTACCATTACAATAATTTAAAAATGTTTATTAAAATAAAGTATAATACAAAAGATATAATTTAAACATTTTGCATAGTATTTTTAATTACTAATTATTAATTTGTGGAACACATTTCATACCATCACAATTCACCCAAAACTGCTGTTTATAATTCTCGATCTAACAAATTTTATTTGAAAATGGAAGATAAAATATAATTTCTTCTCGCATAATCAAAGACCATGTAATAACATAGAAAAGTTATACACAACATATTGTATCACATATCTATCAAAATTCTAAGTTCATAAAAATGCAAAGTGACGTATGCCCTAAATAATTAGATACATTGGCTGCTACTTCCATGTAGATTTTGTTTAAAGAAGAGGAGATTAGAAAAACAGAGGAGTTCATCATTAAGCTTCCTAACAAAAGATCAACAAGTCAAAAAACTAAAACAATAAAGTCTATTATTCCATAGAATGTCTTTGACCTCATAAATGTTAAAATATTTCTACTCTGTCCTATTCTTAAAAAGCCTATCCAACACACAGCATAAAGAAGCGTACACGGTCAAGAGCCTCCAACACATTGTTTGGTGTACGCATCAAAACTCTGATTTCGTCTCCAAATCCAGCCAATCCAAATTAGGTTCTTGCTCCACAATAACTTGAACTTTAAGGTTGGTCCCAAAGGTCCTTTTGAACAGCTGCTCATTCTTCTCATCACAAATCACGTGTTCAAGGGATGGCAGTTTGGCTACTGTTTGAAGAGTTTTCTTCAATTCACAGTGTTCCCCCCTCTTCACCTTCAAATGTATACACGATGAGATGTTAAGTATTTTTAGTCTTTTAAGATCGCAGACGGAGGATGGCAGTGCTTTCAAGCCGGGTGATTCACACAATCTTATTTTCTTAAGTGATTTAAGGCTACCTATCTCATCAGGTAACTTTGCAAGGCGATGGCAATGAGTAACTGACAACCTTTTCAGGAAAACTGAAGAACAGAGTCCTGGCAACTCTTCAAGATCAATGCAGTAGCTCACATTAAATTCCAAAAGCCCAGGAAAGTTGAACATTTTATCCCTACCAAGGCCCTCACATAGACTCATATATATTTTCTCCAAACTCTTCGAGACCTTGCATTCCTCAGGAACTATCAGCCTTTCGAGATGCAGAGTTTTAAGTTGAGAAAGTTCTTGAAAACCAGCCACTCCACTGAGCTTGCTTCGTTTTGCTCCATCAGAATTATGGATTATCAGAACCTTGAGTTTTTTCATTGTGTGCAAAAAGGTTGGAATGCAATATTCACTTGCAGTGAAATATAAAACCAAAACTTTCACCTTAGGGAACTCCATTTTGGGCCATTGTGTGTCCTCCATTGCCCCTAAATATTCCCAACAAACATGGAAGTCAAAGTGATGCTAGGATAAATTTTAAAAAATATATATATATTTGTGATAAATTATCAATATTTTGGTATAGGGAGCAAAATCATAGGCAAACTTGAATTACAATCTAAAAGACAAGCTGTAGCAGTTACCCGTGTGAATGGAAACAATCTGGGCTTTAGATGAAAGAACTTCCCACTCTGAAGGCAAGTGATCTTTCATCTTAGGCATATATAGTCTCCTACAATTATTGTCCTGATTCGCCAAATAGAGGGCCAATTCTCTCATTACATCATGTTGGGAAAAGGAATATCCATCCATGCAGTCATCTGCAATATCTGCGGTCCTGGCATGACATGTTAGGGAAATGTGTTATTAAGAATTTATGCTATCAGAAACTAGAAAATTAAATTGATCAAATATATCACAACAGGTTTCAGCTACCAAAAGGTTTACAAATACAACAAATCAGGTGAAAGTTAAGAAGGATTCTACTTGCTTTCCTCCAAATGAAGATATGTTCTTGAAGTCCGACTTTTTGTGCAATTCAATAAATCTAAACTGCCAAATCTTAAAATAAATTTATTCGTAAACCATTCAAGAAGTTTCGAGCTTCTATATGATGAGGCCAAACTTTTCATTTCAAAGTTTGCTATGAGTAGGAATGCTCCTTACCCTTGATTCTTTTTCAAAGTCAATAGATGGCGATCTGCAAACTTCCTTAAAAGCGTATCGGCTTGGCCCGACTTCATTGGACGAACATAAACCCAAATGTCTAGCAGTGCCTTTACAGGAATGGTCTTTCTTTTTGGGAATGCACCCAGGTCCAAGAAGCACTGCTTTTCTACTTCGTCCAGCACATCGATGCTTGTTTTCAGTATATTAAGAAGGCTCTCTTTGTGACCATCCTTGAAAGGTTGTCCTGCTGAAAGCCTTCTCTCAGCTCGTTCCCAAACACTGTCGGGCTCACCATACAGAGAGCTACCAATTACTTTAAGGGCTAGTGGCAGACCATTACACTCTTGTTGCACCTGCACGCGAATACAAGTAAATGAAGAATTCAGACCCGGCGAGTACAGAGAGCAAGCAAACAAAGAATAAGTAAGGTACTGTGAGAAGGAGGTTACCTTTTTGACCAGTTCTTTATCACGACCAATTGGAATGGAAGGTTTGCCAAAGGCATAGTGACAGAAAAGTGACAGAGCATACTGCTGTTGCAACGACTGTAGCTTATAAATGCGTGTCCTCGACTCCTTTGTGATGGCGTCTTTATTTCTGGTGGTTACTAGAGTCTTGTATTGCTTCTCTTCAAACAGCAGTTCTTTCAGATGGGCCTCCTTCCAAATGTCATCCAATACCACTAGAATTGGTTGATTTGTCAACTTTATTTTCAATTGCAATGCTTTATGTGCATTCTGAACATTTGTAAAATCAGGTGCTAGCCCACCAACAATCTTTCTCCACATGATCTTCAGGATAATTAGGAGATCTGGGCTTTTTGATACCTCAATGTATATTATACTCTTCTAAAAGTACTCTGCAAATCATGGGAAAGTTTAGAAAGAGTCCTTTTCCTATTTGGGAGTTATAAATATAGGAAAAGCTATGTTCCAACAATTTTTTGGTACAGAGGGACGGCGGAATGGCGGGGCTTGTTTTGGAAACGATATTTTTTTCAGGGGATTTTTGGGGAGGGGATGGCTATATATATATTTTAAAAATATAGGGAAATTTTAGATATTCATATGAGTAATGATAATCATAACAATGAACATTGATAAAGTTGCAAATGTAATTTCACCAATTATATTGACATATACATTATAGAGTAAAACAAATTAATAGTGCAATTACTTAATTGCTTCCATAATTCATGTCAAGCAATCAATGTGCATATGATATAAATTTTTTAAAATAAAATGCCCAAAGGCTACAAGTTTGCACTACAAATGTCAAAATGACAAAGTCAAAAATGTCCAAACCATAGTAATAGAAAGTATGATGGCTGCCTCTACTTGACATCTGCCAACATTGCATCAAAATCAAACTCAGAGAGTTTGAGTCACTCAAACTCTACCAATTTTTCTCTTGCTCACTTTCCTCTTAGCTGCAATTTGTTTTTTGGAATGTAAAAATTAACTCAAATAGCTTTGAAAGCAAGTTCTATGTTTCATTTTAGGCTTGGGAGGGTGTGGGTCCACTTAGAAACAATAAAAAAATAAACATTTTTAATTTTAGAGTGTTTTTTTTTTGTAAAAACTTGCTGGGAAAAATGGGACGATTGGTTGTCCTTGGGACAATGGGTTGTCCCCTTGCTGTCCCCGAAACGTCCCTCCCAATTTGGGACGTTCCAAAAAAAAAAGAAACATTTTGGGGATGCCTGGAAAACGTCCCCAAGTGTCCCCCATCCCCGAAACGTCTCGGGTACGGGTACGAGGGGCAAAAGGGTAGGGGATGCATCCCTGTGTACCACTAAGGAAAATTTAAAGGGCTTATTTCAATTTTGTGATAACGTAAATTATCAATGGGGCTACTGGGTTAACACCTAGTCACATTTTGTCACTGCTTAGTGCTCAACTGATTGGGGGTCAAGTTAAATGACAACTTTATTTTTAAGCACAAATGCAATGCAAATGATCAATCTATGACAAATCTGATGAAAATGAGATACTTATATAGATTAAATATGATAATTTTGTGTTCTTCAAGTAAACATTCATTAAAGTAGTTATAAATCAATTCAACAATGTAAATTTTTTTTAAAAATATTTTATCAAACAATTAGTCTGAATTAATAACATGAATTTTTTACACTTCATGATATCAATGTTCATAGATTTTTGGATTTGATTGTGTAATGTTTTTTAACATCACCGTTTTGGACCATACTCCATGATCCATCATTCTCTTTCCTAATTGTATCTCATCTTGATGATGGATCATAGATCCAAAAATCTATACATATAATTATCTAAATTTTAACTCTTTAAATCTTACCACAAATAAATTATTATTATAAATTAAAAGATGGATTATTCAATGACATTAGGTTCTGGACTTTTCTGAGAGGTGAATGCAAATAACTCTCTTCTTGTCAGAGTCCCCTGCAAATTGTGAGAAACTTTACAAAAATTAAATTTTCTTCGATGCTAAAATTACACCCTTTTTACCGTTCCATGTACATATCATGGATTCAACGGTTAATCAATAATAATTACATTATTTTATAATAATTAGATTTGAGAGCGGCAGATCTCTGTTTCAAATTTGATTTCTTTTAACAGTAATTTTTTTTATTAAATATTTAAGTAAAATCATATAAGAGTCAAATAACAATTTTATACTTTGATTTATTAATAAATAATTATCCTATTATTATTGAAAAAATACTGCTGCAAACAGCCGGTGGCATTTTCTAAGGGTGGGTTCTAGGAATATTTTAAAGCTGGTGACCCCATGAATTTTAGTAAGGCAGTTCAGCTTAAAATATTATCTCAATTTTTTTTACATAGTAAAATTTGTCAATTTAAAAAGGCAAGGTAGCATAATCAGAAGTTTACAAATAAAATATATATATGACTGAGCATTGTGGGAGTTTTAGACCCTTGCATGATATCCAGACCTTCCAGAAATGGCGTGTATGATCTGTCAGGGAGCTGTAGCTACTGGTTTTTTACCTGCTGTTTGATTCCGTACAGAATGGCCACCGCCACTGAGGAATCTCTGTTACTTCCTCAGAAACAATTTCTTCTAAGAATTTGTCCTCTGAAGGCAAAACCTTGGGTAATATATTGATATCAATAGTAGGGGCAGGCGTGTTGGGACTGCCCTACACTTTTATGAAGACAGGATGGCTTTCGGGGATTATTGTGGTTGTGGCAGTATCGTTTATTGCTTATGGTATGATGTTACTCGTGTGGTCCAAGAGAGCCCTGCGCAGAGAAGGGTTTCAAAAGATAGAGAGTTTTGGAGATCTAGGTTTTGCTGTATATGACCTCATATTGTTTTTTACCTGTGTTATATTTGAATAGATTGATAAATGGCAGATAAAAATCCTAAACTGTAGGGGCAATCTCTAGCCCTACCCCATTTTCACCCCCTCAGATCTACATTCCTAAAAGGTAGGAGCTGCTATTCTTCAGGAAAAAATTCCAATTAATCCTGTAGCAATTTTTTTTAACTTCATGAGACTTCCTGCTCCTTAAAAATAGATCTTGAAACCCCTGCACTAGATTTTTTATTTTTGTTTGCTAAGTGCTCCCGTACCCAAACTTAATGTAATAGTAACTTATAGATCTATTAAAACACCCGATGCAGAACCAGCACAAATTGAAGGTAACACAGAATTAGAAGCATTAAGATAGATTATGTTTTGGCTACATTTATGCACTAAATAGTGTAAATTGTAAAGAGAGTGCACGAGCTGGTGTTACCTTTGATTTCATTGTCATTACAAACGGCCGCTGCAAGTGTGGATTTTCCCGCACCACCCATGGCTGTAATTCCAACCACATTCACTCCGTCCTCGAGCAAAAACTTCCTCAAGTTCATCATGTGTTCATCAAAACCCAGGAAGCCGTTGGGCGTATCTGGGGGGCTGCAGAGGCTCCCATCCTGCAGTGATCTCTCAATTTGTTGTTCCTCAAATTTGGATATTAAAGTACCAATCGCTTCACCCATAGTATCCACCCGTACATGCACAGTACCAATCGCTTCACCCAGATTATTTTCCATTTGATGCACAGTTTGCTGCACAGTACCAACCGCTTCACCCAGAGTTTGCACCCCACTTTCCACCGCTTCAGCCAGAGTTGCCACTGCTCCATGCACAGCTTCCATTCCTTCACTCAGATAAACCTGCGCACTCGCCATGTCATCCTGAAGACCAAGCACAGTTCCCAGTTGGGTGGAGAGATAAACCTGCGCACTCGCCATGACGATCTGAAGGTCATTTTGAATGAATCCGTTAATAGATTTCTCCAGCGTCTTAATGTCTTCGTTGATCTTCAGTCGCCCGAGCCCAGCTTTTTTGTACTTCTCTACCAACCGATTGCCCTCGGCAAGATTGTCGCGGAATTCTTGGAACTTTTGCAATGATAAATTCGATGACGATTCGGAACTCGAACTGCATATCTCTCTAATGATGGGCAACAAACCATTCACAATTTCTTCGAGTTTCTTACAATCAGAACCGCGCAAACCTTTATAAACGAATAAACTGACTTTGAGAAGCCCTTTCAAGGCAAGCCCCAAGCCAGGATCCATTGTAAAACTGCTTTACCACCGATAGTAGTTGATATGATGAGATGATATATAGCAGAGAATGAAGTTTTGGGAAATGCCAATTCCTTTGACCATTTCAACGATTACAGGGAAGAGACTCGGAAATTTCAAAGTCTTTGAGAGAAGACCCACCAAGCAAGTTGCGCACAACTTACGTTGGAACAATTCAAAGTCTTTGAGAGAGGACCCACAAAGGACGTCATTAGAATCAAGAGATTGGAAAAGAAGAAACATACAACTCACGCTTCATTGGATAAGTGTTGAAGGGAGAGTGACGTCCGCTGTGCTTCCTCCGCGGCATCCTTTTAAGTACGGAGCTGCCGCCTACTTATATACTTCTTCTCAAGACAACGGAAGTGCAGCCCCATACCTACGACAGTAGGTGAACGACTTATTCCATTTATTTTTTTCTCCTTCCATTACCGGCATCACGCACAAAGTCGTTTCCGTTTTCTTTTAAGTTTGTCCGACGCCATCAAACAGAATTCCAGCGCAGAGATGAAAACTTCATTTTTTATTAGCACGCAAACATATATATGATGTTGCATCGATCTAAGACAGAGATTATCAAGGTAAATTCTGCAAATAGTGTTTTGGATGGTTGAGCGGGGCCATATCCAGCTCAAAATCTCACTTTTACTTGTACTGATCGTAGGATTGAATTTTTCCCAACTTATTGACCACCCGCGGTTGCTGAGGTAAATGCTGAACAGTACTAGGGGTTCCAATAGCATTGTCCACCGAACTTTGCAAATAACTTTTGTATTATAATCAATAAAGTATTTTTAAAAAATTAGTAAGTTGATCAATGAATGTGATCAGAAGACAAGTTGCTTTAAATTATCCACTTTTGTAATTTCTTGAAATTTTTAATGTTTATAATAATTTCCCATCTGCATAGGATGCAATATTTAGAATAGAGCATGTTTACACATTTTCATGCACAATTATTGGTTCTTAATTTGACATAAATTCAAACTCCTCAACTTTATGGATTGTCAAGAGCACATTCTCCTCTATTAGACAACAAACAAACAAAAATTCAAAATTAAGTCATTTTATCGTTCAATCCACACAAAAATTGCAGCTACACATTCAAATGATTGAATACTACTGAATTAATTCAAATTTCAAACTTAACAACTCAACAATCATAATAAATGTACTCATTTTTCAAATTTGAATAGATCATAAAAAGGAAAATAGATAGCCTCATTTTCACAATGCAATAATGTTAGAGTAAAAGGTATTTCCTAATTAATTATTTATTTAATTATTAGGTCCATTTTCTTCTAATTACTTAAGCTTATTTAGGTCATCTTCTTTTTATGTCTTATATCATAGGATGAGGACACATGTCATAATTTTGTTTTATCTGCGCCAAAGGTTTCTACGTTTATTATCCTTTTATAAGGATTTATTTATTTTATAATCATTGAGATGCACATTAATTATGATTCATGCTTTTTTGGATCAATAGCTTTTGCCCTCCATAGCTTCGCTATTCTTTCGTTCTATGACAGGTGTTTGATTGCAGGTGATCCTTGGGAGTTGTGGAGTTGATTGTTACCAATCTCCTCTCCTTTTGAGAGATTTTTTTCTTTGAGTTATCATTCAGTGCGTCCTATACAAAACAAAGTCTTCCATTGGATTCAAAATTGTCGAGAAAGTCAGATCTTCCTTTTAGGGAAAACTTTAAGAAACCCCACCCTCAGCGAAGGTGTAAAATCCTGGCGAATCTTGTATACTTCCCGATAAAAATATTAATTTTACTCGTGAATTTTTTCATTTTTCCTAAAAAATAAATAATATCCATTGGCGAATCTATTCTAATCGCTAGAAGTCTATGGAAAACCCTGGCGAAATGCAAATTTTTAAAAACACTAATTTTTTTCCATTGGCGATTAAAATCTATTTTCAATCCAATAAAATATTTCGATTGGAAAATTAAACTTGCTTTCAAATCAAAAAATATAATTTTGTTGGTGATTAAAACTTTTTTTCAAACTAAAAAATAAAATTCATTGGCAAATTAAACCTACTTTTAAATGATTAAGAAAAAACATTGGCAAATTAAACATAATATCAACCTAATAAAAAAATGCAGTGGCGAAGTGTCAGTGCAAATCAATATAACCACGACCGTTCGATGAATTGACGACGGGCGGTTGTAGTTGCATTCTAGAAGTAAATCTCTGAAGCAATAGACTTGCAAATTGAAAACCCCAGAATAGCACTAGAACCGTTAGATTTTTTTTTGGTCAGTAATAGTATTTTGTATTGCATGAAAATAAAGATTACATCATTTGCCTCATTGTTTACTTTTCATCAACCATCCAAAAATCACCTACAGCTATAATAGTTTTTTTTCAAAAAAATATCTTAACATGCTTCATAACAGAAAAAGTAACCCTACCCAACTAAAACCAGTTCCACAACTATCTGTGACTACCTTACATATTTCAACAAGATTTTCAATTATTCTTGTACCCTTCCTAATATTCACACTATACAATCGTAACAAGGTTCAACCCCCAACAAGCCAAAAATTTAGTACTAGTCTTGTGTTAATTCTGCAAAAACCCTACAAAAACTACAAATTAAACTAGTGCTACCCGTTTCATAAACAAATTTCCTTGTTTCTTTTCCCTTCATCTTCTGCTTCCTCAGATTTTGTCCTTTTTCTTTCATCTTTTACTTCCTCGCATTTTGTCATTTTTCTTTCATACACTTTGCCTTCGCTTTCGCCTATGCTTCCATGTGCCCTGCCTCTCCTTTCTCCTGTGCTTTCAACTGTGCTATAATTGCTTCCACCTTCATCAACTCTTTCAAGAGCTTCAATGCTTGCTAGCCTAACCTTGCTTCTTCCCTGCATTGATTTTTAATCTCATCCTCTGGCCAATGCATGAAAGGGGTGCATCCTTTTGCCCCTTCTAGTTCCACATTTTCAAAGCCTTCCCGGTAGTCAAAACCTTCACCTGGAACTTCCCATTCAAGTATTGATTCTAATCCTTCCAAGAAATCTCTATGCACAATCATCTTCATCACTTCTCTCACTATGCTTGTTGATTCCCCCAAGTCCAAACCCCATGCCATAATCAAGGAGTATACATCCATGTTAGTCCTATATCTATGCCTCAAATTTCCAAAGGATTTCCCCAAAATCATCTGCACACTTTGTACCAACCTCCCATTAGTGAATAAAAACATCCCCATTAATCTTTGGTTAGAAGCATCACCATAAAATGGGTTTAATTGCCTCCTCCAATGCAGAGCACTGAAGTTGGTCTCCATTTGAAAACTGATGCAGCTACATCGCCACCACCACCACTCTTTTAGACTTTATGTGCACCTTCTTCTCCACGCCAAACTCTATTATTAAAGTTTCGCTAATCGAGGGCCGAGAGCCGAGAGGTAATAATTTTCCAAACTCTGCACATATCGATATTAATTACCCATCGATCGTCTAGTCATGTCCACTAGCTCAATCTTCCTACGATCTTCACTTCATAAATGCACCGTCCTTGCCACCTTTCCTATCTGAATTCACCAAAGTTGAGGTTTTGGTGCTTTTCCTAACCTTAGTTTCAAGTCTTTTTTGGTCATCTTTGTAGTCGGTGGGTCAGAGGTTTCAAAAAATTTGAAACTTCAGACTTTGGTTCTAAGGTTCCAAGTTTCAGTGACCACGCGACATTATGGACCACGACTGTTCAATGAATTTTCGAAGGATGACTATAGTTGCATTCCGGAAGTATATCTCTCAAGCACTAGATTTGTGAATTGAAACCTCTGAAATTACACTAGAACCATTAGATGCGAACACGTGGGGAGATCAAGGCTCATCATCATGGTAAAGAACCTGATGGATTGGATTTTGGTGATGAGCAATAGAAGAAATTAAGTGGTAGAAATATGCACGTGCAAAAAGTTTGTTTTAAAAGAGGGACTACCTAGGAAGAACGTAGGACCGAGGCTTAAAAACTTAAGAACGTTTTACACAAAGGATGTAAAGGAAAATCAATATAACCATGACCATTTGATGAATTTTTTATGGATGGCTCTAGTTGCATTCCATAAGTAAATCTCTGAAGTAGTAGACTTGTGAATTGAAACCTCCAAAATAACACTAGAACCATTAGATGTAGACATGACGTGGTGAGATTAAGGCTCATTTCTCTCTTTTCAATGCCTCAACATATTACATTTCATTTAATTGAAATTCTCAATCTTTTGAACATTCAAAGTGATTGATTGGATAGCTCATAGCTTTAATGAAACAAGATTTGTAATGATTTCATATCGTTTGAGTGGCAATAGTAGTGGTGACTGGAGTCTGGTGATTTTGACAACTTGTCAGATTGAGGTACAATTTTCATGTAGCCAGACGTCAATCAAATTAAACATTTTAATTATACATGTAAGGCTTAAGATATACGAATTGACTAAGTTGGTTTTTTGGTTTGTGTGAATTAGGCTAGTAGCGGCACTAGTGGCCCATAAATAGGGTTAGTGATAGTGGATAGTATCATAAGGGTTTTCATCTTTTTGGGTTAATAAGGATTCAGGGAGAAGATGTTGTGGTATTATTGGGGATACTCTAAATTCTCCTGCCTCCAGTTATGTAGTTACATAGTAAAAGACCAATTTCCTTCAAGTTCAGAATGGGTGGAATTGGAAAGAACTTGATTTGTTTCACCTAACTTCTTAGACAGGTTTTGAACCAGGATGAGGAGCTCTGATGGATATAAGTGCTATCCCAATGCATGGAGGTTACAGGTAGAAGATGTGAGCAATTTTACTACCCCTCATCTTTTGCATGACTCTGGTTCTCAAAGGGGATAAGCACATTTTGTATCTTCATAGCTCCCATTTTCCCAACATTTTTGGCCAGGTGAGTTCCTTGCATTTATTTTTCAGAGACACATTTGTACTACGTTCTCACCAGGAGAAGCTTTGGAATCATGCATTTATTTTTAGTGTCACATTTGTATTACGTTGTCACCGACAGAACCTTGGAAATTGGAATCAATTTGTAATCCATTGTCATGAGCAACAACTTGGAATAAATTGTGTCTATATTATTTATACAAAACAAGAGCTTGCCTACTCTTATCTCTACAAATACTCATCTTTAAAAAGATATCTAATAATGTGACATTGTAATTTAGTTGTAATAAAATAAATGGTTGTGTTGTGTTAATCTTTGTTATAAATTTACGGTAAAGAGTTATTTTATGAGTTCAGTGTCTATGAATATTCAAATCATTTTTTTTTTCCTTTAAGAAATTAAGTATTATCTATTTATGAAATAATTGCATGCAGATTTAACAGTAAAACATAAAGCAATACAAATGAAAAAAGAAAGTTGCCATCAAATTGACAAAAAAACATTATAAACACTAAATCTATTTTTTTTCCTTTAAGAAATTAAGTATTATCTATTTATGTAATAGTTGCATGTAGATTTAAAAGTAAAACATAAAGCAATACAAATGAAAAAATAAAGTTTCCATCAAATTGACAAAAATCCATTATAAACACTAAAATTTGTCACTCTTGTTGTTGAAAATTGAGGTGTTTGTGTAGCTTAATACTTTGTAAAACTATTATACTTGCTGATTTGAATATGTATCCTTTTTTACAAATTCTTTGTGGGTGATTATCTAATTAATTCATTTTATCATTTGTAGAATGAAGACAAAAGTTGTAGAAGAATTAGAAAGAATATTAGAAGATACACAACATATACCATGGAGAAATCCTTTCGGCAGAAAACTCCACCAAGAATCAATGTATTATTTAATCTCTGAAGTGGATTACAATAATTCCTTGATTCTTCCTTGAGATGCTTCTTCTGCCTTCAACAAATCTTCTTCACAACCTGCAATAAACTAATAGAAAATCTCTTCAACTTGCTTGATATATATACGCAATAAACAACTTTGTAAACTCCAAAAGAGTTACAATTACAAAGCTCAATCCCTATCTCCTTAAAGGTATGCCTATTTCTTCCTAGTAGAGTTTAACCGTGAAGAACAATGCCAAATCATCATCTTCATCCACTTGGGCGCCCCAAACTAAAGTAGTAACTCAACCTTTACTCCGTAAATATCTTCAAGGCTTTATCCTCAAAGTAGGTGCCCAAGAGTGGGCCCACTTAACTTAGCCTTCTAAAATATCTTAACATGCATATGAGCTAATTCAAAGAAGCCAACTTGGGCGCCCAAAGTGGGTCCAAGTCATTTTTTGTTAACTGGAACATCTCTCTCCACCATTCTTGCAAGAATGGTTATCCCCTGTTAACTAAAGGAAGTCACCTATTATCTGTCATGCATTCCAAGTTAACTGAAGTCAACTAGCATTCAACTAAAACTAACTGAAGATAACTGAACCATAACTGAACTGAGCTGAACTGAACTGAACTAAACTGAACTAAACTAAACTAAACTGAACTGAACTAAATTGATCTGAATTAAACTGTACTGAACTGAACTTCATGCATGTAAACATCAAACCCTAATTCTTAGTATCTTTGCATGCATTCAGAAGTGTTATCTTAAATTACTCCAAACAGTTAACTTAACTCAAGGTGGGTGTCACCTTCCATGTGGGTGCCCCATGTGCTCCTATTATTTAGGAACTCATCTTGGATTCCCTCACATGATCCTATTATTTAGAATTAATTACAAATGTCAATTAACATGATTATTTCATCCAAAATTAATCTCTCTCTAATCCTAGTGTTTGAGAACACTTTCCAAGGACTTAGGAGACACATGAAATAAATAATGTTTAGGATTGCAATTAAATGGCATCCTATTCCCAACACTTGTTAGGGTTTACCAAAATGTTATTTATTTCTAATTTTTCGTTGACCTTCTCCTCCGATTCTTGGTATCATTATTCATTTTATTAAGTCCTTTGCAACCTTAAGTTACCGGCCCCTTGGCCTTGATGTCAATCCTAGAACATTAAAGTTTAAAACAACTTTAAAACACATGTTTATTATTTATATCATAATTCTTAAATTACTCAACCATTCGATGAACATTTGATGTATGGTTGTCGTTGCATTCCAGAATGAAATGCAGAGAGTGCTAGTCTTTCAAACTTAAACCTCTAGAATTACCCTTTAATCGTTAGATTTACAATGATCAATGATTTAGAATTTTCTGCCAATTCAGCATGTTCATTGAATTTAATTTATTAAATTTCAATTGTGAAATGCAAGATTAACTAATTTAGTTTTATTATTTTAATAAAATTGCAGGGTCACAGTGTAGAGACTGGATACACCAGTCATCCACCTACTTATTTTTGCAGTACACCTATCAGTGGGGTATGTAAAGTTAGTAAACAATTATAAATTTATTACATGTGTTAATAGCATTGTTTTACAAATGGTATTTTAATATGTGATTTTGGATGTTGAACAAGGTAATGTTGGAGGTTTCAAAGAAACACCTCCGAGTGCCAGTAGATTTGATCAAATGTTCACAGAGGTAATATAAAATTTAAAGAGAACTTAGGCAATGAATTCTAAGTTTAATAGATTTGTGTAGTTTATATTCATATTGTTGAACTTACGTTGCATTACACAGATCATTCAAAATCAAAGCATTACTTCAAATTTGATAACTAATAATAAAAAATATATCTGTTTAATGCTTGTACTCAAAATTTTGTTCATTAGATCTCATACATTATAAGTCATCACATGGATCACTATTGTAACTTTTTTGTGATTGAATAATTTGTTGTTTTATTTTTAGATGTTGGTGACAGAAACACTGCCAAAAATTACGAGGGCAATGGATATTGGTGTTTCCTTCGCTATAATACAATCCTTGATGGCTCTGATAAGGGAGGTTTGAGGCAAATTACTAAATTTCAATTTACATTCATTGTTATAGATGAACTAGTTCTAGTGAAAAATCAAACCATTAGTGATTCATAGTTTAATTCCTATTTGGATGGTTTATATAGGGCTTGAGCACGCCTAAGCATCGACGTGCAAATATTTCCATCGAGGAGAGTGATCATGAGATGGCCGTAAGTGATTATTTTGTTAAATATATTAATTTTTATAATGTTATTTCTATATATTAATGTCTTTACTTCTTATTGTAACAGTTGAAACTTTGCCATAAGCTAAACACTAGGAGGAGCAGCAGGAGCATTCCTTGAGCACAATAGAAACGGGTGACAGACTTATCACCATCGGATCACCTAGCAAAGGGAAAGAAAATTGTATTTGAACCAGAGCATGGAGAGAAATGAATTTTGAATGCACAGAGCCCTTTGTTGTATGCCTACATGGCAATTTTGTACATATTTTGTATTGGATATATTTGAAATTGAATGCCTATATGGAATTCTTGTAAGCCTATATGGCTATTTTGTAACTATATTTTATACTTATATCGACATATATTGATGTATGCGTACATCACTATTTGCTTAATACAAATCTTTTTATCGATGGTGTCCATATTTGCAAATTATAAATTCATGGTTCAATAGATATGAGTTACATGTATTCTAAGTGTCTACTTTACAACTTACGCACATATATTTTTTGACTTATGTGTGAACATCGAAAAGTGTGAAAATTTATGTGTTTGGAAGTCAAATGTAAGACAATTTTGCAATTCTCAGTTCTTGCATACTCAATCTTATGGACTTATTCCTTCCTAGCACATATTGTGAATATTTCTCATTTGGTGCAGAAGATAGATTCCTCATTTTTGAACCACTCATAGCAAAGATATTCACAATAATACTTTAGCATTGGAACACTACTCCATACTTCTCTTGTCTAGACCATAAAGGATTAAAAATTCTTAATTTGATGCAATGATAGTTGTGAGATGAGAATTTATATAACCATGCCTATTTTGAAACTTTGCATCTAATACTGCATCAACAAGAACTTAAGAAGTGTTTCATAAGAGTGTTAGGTTTGATAGGCCTTCTCTTCCCTAAGGGAGGAGAGCCTACATCTTGAATTTTGAACAAAATTTTAAGAAGCAAACATTTTACCTAAAAGCTTCAAACCTAGATGACATATTTGGCTAAGTCTATCTTGAAAATTATCAATGTGTTCCAAACTCTAAAGGAGATTCTCCGAAAGAAAGCAAACTTTACCCTTTCCCAAAGGAAAGAAATTGCAACAAGTTGCATGTAATTTATCTTATTTCTTTCTCACAATTCCCAGTCAATCATTCATGGCTCAGGATAGTTCCGTTCCAAGACAAGGACACCCAAAAAATCACTGAGATTCTTCTACAATGCGCAAAGAAAAAGGTTTGGCTCTTTCTGATGTAAATAGTATGTAACCTTTGTTTTCTTGTTTTCCTTCCACAAAAAAAATGTTCACTTTTCAGTTGATCAATGATCAATAATGGCTGATTGTAAACACTTGACATTTTGATGTTTGAAATTTAATTTATAATTTTGTATCATGACATTCGAGTATCACTAATATTTTAATATTTGACTATGAAATTGGTGGTGTATTTTTGCTATGTTATTTGACTATTAATATGGTGGTGTATTCTGAACTTGATTATTGCTGCAAATATGTATATATTTCTGATTTTTATATGTTTTTGTATTGCCGAACCCAAAACGAACCCAAAATGA
>VDFB02193867.1:233454032-233505842 GCA_007258455.2 Sequoia sempervirens
TCGAGTTCCGAATCGTCATCGAATTTATCATTGCAAAAGTTCCAAGAATTCCGCGACAATCTTGCCGAGGGCAATCGGTTGGTAGAGAAGTACAAAAAAGCTGGGCTCGGGCGACTGAAGATCAACGAAGACATTAAGACGCTGGAGAAATCTATTAACGGATTCATTCAAAATGACCTTCAGATCGTCATGGCGAGTGCGCAGGTTTATCTCTCCACCCAACTGGGAACTGTGCTTGGTCTTCAGGATGACATGGCGAGTGCGCAGGTTTATCTGAGTGAAGGAATGGAAGCTGTGCATGGAGCAGTGGCAACTCTGGCTGAAGCGGTGGAAAGTGGGGTGCAAACTCTGGGTGAAGCGGTTGGTACTGTGCAGCAAACTGTGCATCAAATGGAAAATAATCTGGGTGAAGCGATTGGTACTGTGCATGTACGGGTGGATACTATGGGTGAAGCGATTGGTACTTTAATATCCAAATTTGAGGAACAACAAATTGAGAGATCACTGCAGGATGGGAGCCTCTGCAGCCCCCCAGATACGCCCAACGGCTTCCTGGGTTTTGATGAACACATGATGAACTTGAGGAAGTTTTTGCTCGAGGACGGAGTGAATGTGGTTGGAATTACAGCCATGGGTGGTGCGGGAAAATCCACACTTGCAGCGGCCGTTTGTAATGACAATGAAATCAAAGGTAACACCAGCTCGTGCACTCTCTTTACAATTTACACTATTTAGTGCATAAATGTAGCCAAAACATAATCTATCTTAATGCTTCTAATTCTGTGTTACCTTCAATTTGTGCTGGTTCTGCATCGGGTGTTTTAATAGATCTATAAGTTACTATTACATTAAGTTTGGGTACGGGAGCACTTAGCAAACAAAAATCAAAAATCTAGTGCAGGGGTTTCAAGATCTATTTTTAAGGAGCAGGAAGTCTCATGAAGTTAAAAAAAATTGCTACAGGATTAATTGGAATTTTTTCCTGAAGAATAGCAGCTCCTACCTTTTAGGAATGTAGATCTGAGGGGGTGAAAATGGGGTAGGGCTAGAGATTGCCCCTACAGTTTAGAATTTTTATCTGCCATTTGTCAATCTATTCAAATATAACACAGGTAAAAAACAATATGAGGTCATATACAGCAAAACCTAGATCTCCAAAACTCTCTATTTTTGAAACCCTTCTCTGCGCAGGGCTCTCTTGGACCACACGAGTAACATCATACCATAAGCAATAAACGATACTGCCACAACCACAATAATCCCCGAAAGCCATCCTGTCTTCATAAAAGTGTAGGGCAGTCCCAACACGCCTGCCCCTACTATTGATATCAATATATTACCCAAGGTTTTGCCTTCAGAGGACAAATTCTTAGAAGAAATTGTTTCTGAGGAAGTAACAGAGATTCCTCAGTGGCGGTGGCCATTCTGTACGGAATCAAACAGCAGGTAAAAAACCAGTAGCTACAGCTCCCTGACAGATCATACACGCCATTTCTGGAAGGTCTGGATATCATGCAAGGGTCTAAAACTCCCACAATGCTCAGTCATATATATATTTTATTTGTAAACTTCTGATTATGCTACCTTGCCTTTTTAAATTGACAAATTTTACTATGTAAAAAAAATTGAGATAATATTTTAAGCTGAACTGCCTTACTAAAATTCATGGGGTCACCAGCTTTAAAATATTCCTAGAACCCACCCTTAGAAAATGCCACCGGCTGTTTGCAGCAGTATTTTTTCAATAATAATAGGATAATTATTTATTAATAAATCAAAGTATAAAATTGTTATTTGACTCTTATATGATTTTACTTAAATATTTAATAAAAAAAATTACTGTTAAAAGAAATCAAATTTGAAACAGAGATCTGCCGCTCTCAAATCTAATTATTATAAAATAATGTAATTATTATTGATTAACCGTTGAATCCATGATATGTACATGGAACGGTAAAAAGGGTGTAATTTTAGCATCGAAGAAAATTTAATTTTTGTAAAGTTTCTCACAATTTGCAGGGGACTCTGACAAGAAGAGAGTTATTTGCATTCACCTCTCAGAAAAGTCCAGAACCTAATGTCATTGAATAATCCATCTTTTAATTTATAATAATAATTTATTTGTGGTAAGATTTAAAGAGTTAAAATTTAGATAATTATATGTATAGATTTTTGGATCTATGATCCATCATCAAGATGAGATACAATTAGGAAAGAGAATGATGGATCATGGAGTATGGTCCAAAACGGTGATGTTAAAAAACATTACACAATCAAATCCAAAAATCTATGAACATTGATATCATGAAGTGTAAAAAATTCATGTTATTAATTCAGACTAATTGTTTGATAAAATATTTTTAAAAAAAATTTACATTGTTGAATTGATTTATAACTACTTTAATGAATGTTTACTTGAAGAACACAAAATTATCATATTTAATCTATATAAGTATCTCATTTTCATCAGATTTGTCATAGATTGATCATTTGCATTGCATTTGTGCTTAAAAATAAAGTTGTCATTTAACTTGACCCCCAATCAGTTGAGCACTAAGCAGTGACAAAATGTGACTAGGTGTTAACCCAGTAGCCCCATTGATAATTTACGTTATCACAAAATTGAAATAAGCCCTTTAAATTTTCCTTAGTGGTACACAGGGATGCATCCCCTACCCTTTTGCCCCTCGTACCCGTACCCGAGACGTTTCGGGGATGGGGGACACTTGGGGACGTTTTCCAGGCATCCCCAAAATGTTTCTTTTTTTTTTGGAACGTCCCAAATTGGGAGGGACGTTTCGGGGACAGCAAGGGGACAACCCATTGTCCCAAGGACAACCAATCGTCCCATTTTTCCCAGCAAGTTTTTACAAAAAAAAAACACTCTAAAATTAAAAATGTTTATTTTTTTATTGTTTCTAAGTGGACCCACACCCTCCCAAGCCTAAAATGAAACATAGAACTTGCTTTCAAAGCTATTTGAGTTAATTTTTACATTCCAAAAAAAAAATTGCAGCTAAGAGGAAAGTGAGCAAGAGAAAAATTGGTAGAGTTTGAGTGACTCAAACTCTCTGAGTTTGATTTTGATGCAATGTTGGCAGATGTCAAGTAGAGGCAGCCATCATACTTTCTATTACTATGGTTTGGACATTTTTGACTTTGTCATTTTGACATTTGTAGTGCAAACTTGTAGCCTTTGGGCATTTTATTTTAAAAAATTTATATCATATGCACATTGATTGCTTGACATGAATTATGGAAGCAATTAAGTAATTGCACTATTAATTTGTTTGACTCTATAATGTATATGTCAATATAATTGGTGAAATTACATTTGCAACTTTATCAATGTTCATTGTTATGATTATCATTACTCATATGAATATCTAAAATTTCCCTATATTTTTAAAATATATATATAGCCATCCCCTCCCCAAAAATCCCCTGAAAAAAATATCGTTTCCAAAACAAGCCCCGCCATTCCGCCGTCCCTCTGTACCAAAAAATTGTTGGAACATAGCTTTTCCTATATTTATAACTCCCAAATAGGAAAAGGACTCTTTCTAAACTTTCCCATGATTTGCAGAGTACTTTAAGAAGAGTATAATATACATTGAGGTATCAAAAAGCCCAGATCTCCTAATTATCCTGAAGATCATGTGGAGAAAGATTGTTGGTGGGCTAGCACCTGATTTTACAAATGTTCAGAATGCACATAAAGCATTGCAATTGAAAATAAAGTTGACAAATCAACCAATTCTAGTGGTATTGGATGACATTTGGAAGGAGGCCCATCTGAAAGAACTGCTGTTTGAAGAGAAGCAATACAAGACTCTAGTAACCACCAGAAATAAAGACGCCATCACAAAGGAGTCGAGGACACGCATTTATAAGCTACAGTCGTTGCAACAGCAGTATGCTCTGTCACTTTTCTGTCACTATGCCTTTGGCAAACCTTCCATTCCAATTGGTCGTGATAAAGAACTGGTCAAAAAGGTAACCTCCTTCTCACAGTACCTTACTTATTCTTTGTTTGCTTGCTCTCTGTACTCGCCGGGTCTGAATTCTTCATTTACTTGTATTCGCGTGCAGGTGCAACAAGAGTGTAATGGTCTGCCACTAGCCCTTAAAGTAATTGGTAGCTCTCTGTATGGTGAGCCCGACAGTGTTTGGGAACGAGCTGAGAGAAGGCTTTCAGCAGGACAACCTTTCAAGGATGGTCACAAAGAGAGCCTTCTTAATATACTGAAAACAAGCATCGATGTGCTGGACGAAGTAGAAAAGCAGTGCTTCTTGGACCTGGGTGCATTCCCAAAAAGAAAGACCATTCCTGTAAAGGCACTGCTAAACATTTGGGTTTATGTTCGTCCAATGAAGTCGGGCCAAGCCGATACGCTTTTAAGGAAGTTTGCAGATCGCCATCTATTGACTTTGAAAAAGAATCAAGGGTAAGGAGCATTCCTACTCATAGCAAACTTTGAAATGAAAAGTTTGGCCTCATCATATAGAAGCTCGAAACTTCTTGAATGGTTTACGAATAAATTTATTTTAAGATTTGGCAGTTTAGATTTATTGAATTGCACAAAAAGTCGGACTTCAAGAACATATCTTCATTTGGAGGAAAGCAAGTAGAATCCTTCTTAACTTTCACCTGATTTGTTGTATTTTTAAACCTTTTGGTAGCTGAAACCTGTTGTGATATATTTGATCAATTTAATTTTCTAGTTTCTGATAGCATAAATTCTTAATAACACGTTTCCCTAACATGTCATGCCAGGACCGCAGAGATTGCAGATGACTGCATGGATGGATATTCCTTTTCCCAACATGATGTAATGAGAGAATTGGCCCTCTATTTGGCGAATCAGGACAATAATTGTAGGAGACTATATATGCCTAAGATGAAAGATCACTTGCCTTCAGAGTGGGAAGTTCTTTCATCTAAAGCCCAGATTGTTTCCATTCACACGGGTAACTGCTACAGCTTGTCTTTTAGATTGTAATTCAAGTTTGCCTATGATTTTGCTCCCTATACCAAAATATTGATAATTTATCACAAATATATATATATTTTTTAAAATTTATCCTAGCATCACTTTGACTTCCATGTTTGTTGGGAATATTTAGGGGCAATGGAGGACACACAATGGCCCAAAATGGAGTTCCCTAAGGTGAAAGTTTTGGTTTTATATTTCACTGCAAGTGAATATTGCATTCCAACCTTTTTGCACACAATGAAAAAACTCAAGGTTCTGATAATCCATAATTCTGATGGAGCAAAACGAAGCAAGCTCAGTGGAGTGGCTGGTTTTCAAGAACTTTCTCAACTTAAAACTCTGCATCTCGAAAGGCTGATAGTTCCTGAGGAATGCAAGGTCTTGAAGAGTTTGGAGAAAATATATATGAGTCTATGTGAGGGCCTTGGTAGGGATAAAATGTTCAACTTTCCTGGGCTTTTGGAGTTTAATGTGAGCTACTGCATTGATCTTGAAGAGTTGCCAGGACTCTGTTCTTCAGTTTTCCTGAAAAGGTTGTCAGTTACTCATTGCCATCGCCTTGCAAAGTTACCTGATGAGATAGGTAGCCTTAAATCACTTAAGAAAATAAGATTGTGTGAATCACCAGGCTTGAAAGCACTGCCATCCTCCGTCTGCGATCTTAAAAGACTCAAAATACTTGACATCTCATCGTGTATACATTTGAAGGTGAAGAGTGGGGAACACTGTGAATTGAAGAAAACTCTTCAAACAGTAGCCAAACTGCCATCCCTTGAACGCGTGATTTGTGATGAGAAGAATGAGCAGCTGTTCAAAAGGACCTTTGGGACTAACCTTAAAGTTCAAGCTATTGTGGAGCAAGAACCTAATTTGGATTGGCTGGATTTGGAGACGAAATCAGAGTTTTGATGCGTACACCAAACAATGTGTTGGAGGCTCTTGACTGTGTACGCTTCTTTATGCTGTGTGTTGGATAGGTTTTTTTTTTAGAATAGAATTGAGTAAAAAAAATTTGACATTCATGATGTCAAATACAGTTTATGGGATAATAGACTTAATTATTTTAGTTTTCTGATTTGTTGATCTGTTGTTATGAAGCTTAATGATGAGCTTTCTCGTTTTCCTAATCTTTCCTTTTTCAAAGAAAATCTTCATGGAAATAGCAGCTAATATACCTAATTATTTAGTCCAATCTTCATGGAAATAGCAGCTAATGTACCTAATTATTTAGTCCAAATGTCACTTGGCATTCTAGAATAACACATTTTTATGAATTTAGGATTTTGATAGATATATGATACAATATGTTGTGTATAACTTTTCTATGTTATTACATGGTTTTTGATTATGCGAGAAGAAATTATATTTTATCTTTCATTTTCAAATAAAATTTGTTAGATCGAGAATTATAAACAGCAGTTTTGGGTGAATTGTGATGGTATGAAATGTGTTACACAAATTAATAATTAGTAATTAAATATATTATGCAAAATGTTTAAATTATATCTTTTGTATTATGTTTTATTTTAATAAACATTTTTAAATTATTGTAATGGTAAAATATGTGTATTTATGTTATTTTCTATTTATTTAAGGAGAATACTTTAGTATATTTATATAATAATCAATAGTTTAATTTTATGTGTAGTTGGGCTTATTGTGCTAATCTATTACCTATCTCCGTACATATATATCTTCACATATTTACTCTCTTCTTTATCTATAGACACATTCTAGTGGTATTCATTCAAATTGTACATTCATTAAGCTTATGCAAGCACCTATTACTAAGCATTCTCTATCCATATGATTTGACTAGTTTCATGTCTTTGTTGATTTTCACTAATGTAGGATTCGATGATCACAAATTTGATCCTCAATTTTAAAATTCAAATTCTAGTTTTTGTGTCCATTCTTTTTATCATGTGACTATTGATTTGACACCTAAAATTTTAAAATTCAAATTCAAGTGTTTTTTATTAATGAAAGCACTTTTGATTGGATCTATGAACCGAAGAGGGTTTTGAAAGGACCCCAAAACCTTGTACAACAAGAATGACTACAAAAACATGAAACAAGATCCCAAAGTGAAACTGGATTTAAGACAAGAAAGGCCCCAACCAACCAAATAGCATAATTACATCAAAGGGACAACCAAAAAATAGTCAAGGAAGTTTGAAACCAAACCTCACCAAAGAACTCTAAAGTGAATTACTAACGTGATTGGCTAATCCTACATCTCTTTGAAGAACCAATCTCAACTAAAGGAAAAGCATCTGCTTTTCTTTTTTCCTTAAAGGGAGATCCTCTCAAGTTCCTTGCAATAGGAACAATTGCTAGGGGATGAAGCCACAATAGTGGTTTACAATTGAAGTGAGGAAGGAAAAATCACAAAAAATGAATGCATGGCAAAAAAATTGATTTTAGGGGTTCGTACGAACCTATTGGTTTGACCAAACCCATTAGGGGTTTGCTAGAACCTAGGTTTAGGTGAAACCTTTTAATGCTTTCCCGCCAAAAAGGCTAACAAAAAGCCTTATAAAAGAGGGGTTTGAATGAACCCTATTCGAGTGAACCCCTAGAGGTTTGCTTGAACCCCTAGGGGTTCATTCGAACCCCCCTTATACCTCATCCCCCCTGAAACATAAAAAAAACCCTAAATTTTGGCACTTCGGAGCTCAGGTTGAGGATGAAAATGGATGAATCTTCACAACCCAACTAGATTCAGGTAGTCCTCGGAATGAGCTATCCAATGAATATAATTTTAATATGTATTGGTTTTATTATGTATTTATTTTTTTAGCTTTATTAAACATAGGTTTTCATCAAAAATGAAGGTATTTGTTTTGCACATGTGGAAAAATAACAGATTATAAAAAAAAAATTAAAAAATATGAGTGCACCAGATATTGAAGTCCTTGATCCAACAAAAAAAATAATAATTTTGATATATACAAAAAAAAGTTATGCGTTATACGGTCACACTGTGTCTGAATTGTAATTGGTTTGACTTTGAAACTTGATTAAAGAAAAAATATTCATTAAAAATTTGTCTAACCAAGTGGAAGCACTAGATATCAGAGTTACGAATCTAAATTCAAAAGAATTAGAATTTTATCCTTTGTGGAAAAAAAGTTATGCGTTATACAGTGTGCTTCACTTTTTAAAAATGTTGTTTTTTGAAAAAAATCATTTTTTGTGGGAGATGGAAAAAGAAGTGCAATTTGATTCAAATTTTTTTTAAATAATATTTTTAGAATCTACAAAAAAAAATGTGATGAGACTCTAGTTTGCATCATCTTCAAATTCTTCACAGTTTAGCCGCTATAGGTGCCTGAGAGTGAAGATTTAGTTAAAAATAATAATTTTTAGTGTCCAGTTTGGCCAAAAATTGTAAACCACTATTGTGGGATCACCCTAGGTCCAAATCCTTACCTAAATTCAAAGAAGGATCAAGAACCAAAGAACACACAACATCAAGTTTTTTCTTACCTTTTAGGGAAGACCTTTTTGTTCTTCCTACATAACATACAATTGTGGAGCTCAAATCATTTCCTTTCAAACTAGTCACCATGTTCTTTTGACAAAAAAAGGAAGGATCCTTTTAGAGTAAATGTGAAGCTTTCCTTTGATATCTTGACACAAATAAGAAAAATTTCCAGCTCTATAGCAATGAAACTAAACCAATGAGGATGAACATAATGGATTCTCTACCCCCATACACTCAGTTTGGAGTGTAACTTAATAGTATTTGGCAACAACTTGTCAGTATCAACACAAACACAAAACCTAGCAAAAATCAAGTGTTTCATAGCTTTCATGACATTGTTAATAGCTAAAAACAAACTAGAGCATTAGCAATATATTTTATGATTCTTTTGTCCCAATATTCCAAAGGGAGACTTAGGATTTGTACCCAAATAGAGACTTCATTAGAAAAATCCTTAGAAACATTGAACCAAGTAGTCCACCTTTTCAAAGAAAGGATAGATTTGTTAAAGAACCATGTCCCACCTTGCATGATACACATGCTATCCTCGAGGGATTGGAAGGATAAATAGAAGAAACCATTGGACATTGTAGCCACACAAAACTAACCAAAAACACAACAATTTTTAGAAGCCCAACTATGAACAACATTAATATTTGGAAAAGAGCCTGAGGACCTCCCACTGTGATTTTGCTTCTTGCAACAAAATACTAAAAATTTATAGTCAAAATAGCTTTAGAATTCAAAAATTAATCATAACATAGCTTTGAATTTTATTTTTGTTGGGAATATTTAGTGGCGATGAAGGACATAGAGTGGCCCAAAATGGAGTTCCCTGAGGCAGAAGCTTTGGTTTTATATTTCACTACAAGTGAATATTGCATTCCAACGTTTTTGCACACAATGGAAAGTTTCAAGGTTCTAATCATCCATAATAATGATGAAGAAAAATAAATCAAGCTCTGTGGAGTGATTGGTTTTCTGGAACTTTCTCAACTTAAAGCTTTGCATCTTGAAAAGCTAATAGTTCTTGAGGAATGCAAGATCTTAAATAGTTTAGAGAAAATATACATGATTCAATGTGAGGGCCTTGGTAGGGATAAAATGCTCAACATTCTTGAGCTTTTGGAATTCAATGTGGGATCTGCATTGATCTTGAGGAGTTGCCAATAGGACTCTATTATTCAATTTCCTTGAAAATATTGCTAGTTACTCATTGTTATCACCTTGCAAAACTACCTAATGAGTTGGGTAAGCTTTAATCACTTAAGGAAATAAGATTGTGTGAATCTCTAGGATTGGAAGCACTACCATCCTCCATCTGTAGTCTTAAAAAACTAAAACTCCTTGACATATCATCGTGCATGCATTTGAAGGTGAACATGGGAGTATGTTATGAATTGAAGGAAACTCTTCAAACATTAGCCAAACTGGCATCCCTTAAATGGGTGATTTTTGATGAGAAGAATAAGTAGTTGTTCAAAGGGAGCTCTAGGACTGACCTTAAAATTCAAGCTATTGGGGAGAAAGAAGTCAATTTGGATTGGTTGGATTAGAAGGGAGGAAATTAGAGTATTGATAGGCACATCATATGTTTATATTGTGTTGGAGGCTCTTAGCCCTCTATACTTTCATATGAAATTAATTTATAACAGAAACATCAATGAGTATTTATGGAAATGTGGATTTTGATTGGGTGAGTGATATAGATAGTAGAAGATCCTCTATTGGATATGTTTTCACAATATTTGGTGGTGCAATTAGTTGGATGAGTAAGCAGAAATCTTGTAAACAAGCCATTTGCATCAAGGGCACCAAATGAGTAAGTAGAAATCTTGTAAACAAGCTTGTAAACCAATACTAATGAAGAAGAGTATATGGTGGCTATTCATGCTTGTAAACAAGCCATTTGGCTTAAGAGTCTATGTTCATATATTGGTTTTGATGCAGGATAGATTACTATCTATTGTGATAGCCAGAGTGTTATATGTCTAGCAAAGAATCCTACTTTCCATGCCAAAACAAAGCACATTGATGTGCAATTTCATTTTTTTTGTGATATAGTGGAAGATGGAAAGGTGAACCTAGAAAAGGTGAATACTTTGGTGAATTCTTTAGATGCACTAATGAAGTAATGAGTACAAAGAATTTTATATGGTGTGCCAGTTCTATGGTCCTTTTTGGTTGAGTGGTGTTACAGTGTTGCTACAATGTTATAGAGACTCCTAAAACGTTTTCAACAAGTGGGAGAATGTTGGAAATTGGTGTCTCAACCTTTTGTCCTATTTTTTAGGGGCTCCTAGATTTTGTAGGACTATTTTGTGTCAAGAAATGAAGAATTAAGCATCTTCTATTTTTTAGGAAGTAGGAGCCACTTGGAAGTTTCCTATTTTGTAGGGTGTACATTGATTGATCAACTAGTGTAATGGGAGAATGCCACTTGTCACTTGGGTGCTCATTCTGGGTAAAGGAAATAGTAAAAAATTCCTAGGAGGAGTGCTTGGATTCCAAATGTTAGTGTGTGGTGAGTTTTAGGACCTGTTGTTAGCATATTCCTTTTGTATGAGCATGGAGAGAAAGATAGGGTGACACTTGTCATTATGAGGGAAATTTGACCAAAGAGTATTGTGAAAACTTTCTCATAAGTGTGCCCTTATGCCATGTAGCATGTTTGTTGCCTTGTTGACTAAATTTTGAAGAGTCTTTCTTAATGGAGACTTAGTTGTCACTCGAGGAGTGACTAGGAGTTGTGGTTGAGTTCAAAAATTGGTATTTGACTTGATTTTCTCATGGAGGATGCCTAGCTTTATTAATGCATGATTTATGGTGATTTTTATCTTGCATGTGGTTGCATGTGATTGCATATTGGTTGCATGTTTGTGAATGTCAATGTATAATTGGCATGATGCTTTGTGGATAGCTAGAACCAATGCATGTTCTCTATTATAGTTTGCATGCATGTACAGACTATGGAGGTGACATATGGCAACCTTAGGAACCCATATTAAAGATGTATAAATGTTTAACACCTTATTGCATTTTTTATTGTATTGTGCTTGTATTATCTAACTCTAGAATTGTAACACTATGAAACAACACCTGCAAGAGCATAGACTTTGGATATTGTTTATTATTGCCTTATTACTATAATACAATTGATCTGTGCTTTGGTGTGTGAGTTTTTTCCTAAAATCCCATTTTCCCACATAAAATTTTGTTTTATGTGTTTTATGTTTTAAAAACTAAAAATTAATATCAATGTATGTGCATTCTTAAAGAAATTGTAATTGAATAAGGATTTGAATCAAAGTTTTTACAGTACTCTCCTAATTGATTTGTATTTAGGGAAGCATTTTTGCACTTGGATTTCCTTTCAAACGGGGGAGAGAGAGTTTTTCTTCACACAAATGGAAGTTTATTATAATGCACTTGTGTTCCTATGAATATAAAGGGAGGGAGTGTAGGGTGAAGCATTTTTCTTTAAAATAACATGTGCTATAACATGAGCATACTATAACATGATGGAATTATTACATGCTTTGAGAATTTATAGCCCTTAGGATTAGATTTTCCTCAGGAATTCAACCTAAATGGTTGGACTTACATGTTAACAACCATAGACATGTTTGTGGAAATTTCTTAAAAAATGACACAATGTCATGTGTGCTCTCCATCAAGTTTGCATGCCTTTGAATGTCAAGGAAAAAATAACATAGTAATGTCCTCTTGGCTTTCTAACCATGTGATTTTTGTTATATTTCAAATATTTTAAGGTTTTGATTTTTAATTTCTCATGCTAGTGTCTCTATTTTTTGTCAAAAACTTGTGTATGGTATTTTTGGTCATATTGTACATGCTGATCAAAAATTGAAACAAATTACATTTTTACAAACTAGACTATTCTCTACACATTAAAAAATGATTTTTGATTAGTTTCCAAAAAAATAGGGGGGAACATGCTCAATTTTCTACTTTTTTAGGATGATTCCACTTCAAAAATTAGTAAAAATCATATATTCATTAAACAATTAAAAGAAAAACTACAAGTATAAACTACACGGTGTTAGATATGTTTTTATCGAAGCGATTTTTGAATTACTAATTTTTTTTTAGCATTTTAAGAGAGTCATAATAGATGCTATGTTATGTTTTTTTGATAAAAATGGGAGCACTTTGTGTAGCTCACCACACAAAGCATATTAGTAGTTTAGAAATTAGATTCATAGCACTAGAACTCTTGTTCTTGTTGCATCTTCAAATTTTGAGCATAAATATCTTTAATTTCTCATCCAAGACCAATTTTTCTTGATTTAAGAAAAACGTGGTTACTTAAGACCCCCTTTTCATCCCCTATTTCCTTGCACATACACTAACTTATTAAGTAAATCCCCCAATTAAGTAAATGTGGGACCAAAAGAGGGTCTTAAGTGTATCGACAAGAAAAGAAGTAGCCACTTAAGACCCCATTTTGGTCCCCCATTTCCTTGCACATACCCTGATTTCTACACCAATAAAATATGCATGCATGGATAAAAAATTCAAAAAGCATAAGATTGCATTCATATTTTAAAGTAACAAATTTAATATTTTAGAAGGTTTTTAAAATGCAACAAGCATCAAGTTCACCAAATACTATTTGGGAAAGGGATCTAAGGTATGTGCAAGGAAATGGGGGGCCCAAAGAGTTCTTTAGTGGTCACTCAAGACCCCCTTTTGGTTCCTCATTTCCTTGTTCATACACTTGGGGGGAAAGGATAACTAATCTTTTGAGGTTTCTATCATTTCTAAAGGATCACCTCTTCATCCATTATCTCCTTAAAATATTAGTGTGGCAAGTAGACTTACATTTTAAGGGGAGCATATTCCTCCATCCATTGTGGCATCTTCTAAAGGTTCAAACCATGTTATTCCCCTTTGTAGTGATGTTATGCTTGATATCCCCTCAGGTGTGTCCTTTCAATCCATGTTGGGACACTTTAATGGTGATATTATGCATGATATCCCCTAAGTTGTGTCTTTTCAATCCATATTGTGCCCCTTTAGTAGTGATATAATGTGTGATATCCCCTAAGATGTGGCCTTTCAATCCATGTTGTGCCGCTTACTGGTGATATTATGCATGATATCTCCAAAGGTGTGGCCTTTGAACCCATGTTGTGCCCCTTTAGTGGTTGTTTTATGCATGATATACCCTAAAGGTGTGGCTTTACAAATTGTTCATGTGCCCCTTAAGATGTGATATTATGCATGATATCCCCTAAATGTGTTGCCTTAAAAAAAATTCATGTGCCCATTTTAGTGGTGGTATTATGTATAATACTCCCTAAGGCATGGCCATCATTTTATCTATTTTCACCCTATGTGGTGGTGTTATTTATAATAACCCTTAAGGCGTGATTTGTGATTCATCTATTGTGATGTTAAATGATCCCCCATGAATTTAAAATTTTATGCAACCCCTGAGATGATTCATCCCCACGATGTTAAAATTTTATACACCCCTTGAGGCGATTCATCCCTTGCGACATTAAATGGTCCCCCATGATGTTAAATTATTATGTGCTCCCTGAGGCATCCATACATTTAGCATAAGGAAGCTTGCTAGTCTGTGAACTCGAGCACCTTTTTACGTGACCACTAGCATAACACAACTTGATTTCCAGTGGATATATGTGTTCCATCAATCAACTAGAATAATGCAGCTTGCTAGCCAATGGATCTATGTAGTTCATGAGTGATCTAGCAGAATGTAACTTGTTGGTCCTTATGAGAGCACCATTTCGTCCAACATTATATTCAATGGATGGAATTTGGTATTTGAGAAATATTTAAGACTAAGGTCTCTTTACCTTATTGACTCAAATCCTTTTTAGTGTACTAACCTTCTGTTTATGTTGCATTTTTTATGTGTCTACCTTGTGTCTTTTTGTGTGTTTACTTCATATATTTATCTTATGTTTGCTTTGTGTCTTCATTATGTTTTATTTTATGTCTTTGTTTTGTATGTTTCATGTTTTTCATGTTTCATTGCACCTGATGTGTATTTTTTAATTTTCCTTTACATTCTTGTTTCATAGGATCTTGAGCTTAGGGGATTGATCCACGTGGGCACTTGTCAAATTTTGAAGTGTTCCATTTTCTCCATAAATAGTCGCCATGTTGAAGTGATCAAAAAAATTAACCCAACACAACTTGAATGGAGCCAAAAGGATCTCATACTATCAAGTTATGCTCAGTCAAAGTTGGGTCAAAACAGGTACTGGGGGGTAGATAGAAAGGAAAAAAATTGATCATCTTGAAAATGGTTGGAAGTGGCACCACATCAAATAGTTTGTTGTCATGATTCTAGTGTCACTTGTTTCACATCAAACGGAGCTCATATGCTCAAGATATGCACAGTCAAAGTTATGAGCAAAATGAGTTGACCATGCTGATGTCATCAAGGTGACAGGGCATCACAATCAGTAGTTTGTACACTGACATGGCAGAACATGGAAAAAATGACCAATCATGTGTTGACACATGGCACCCTGATGAGTTACACTTCAACCAGTCATAGAATGACGTGGCACCTCATCACCTTTATGGGAATAAGTGGTTTTGATATTATTGCCAAAATATATGGAGGGGAGCCAAACGTGTGACCTCCCCTTACCTACTCTTCCTCCACCAACACACCACATGCTAGATCTATGCTATTTGTGGCATTGGTTTGTTTTATAGAAGGTATGTTGACATAATAGGGGTATATAGCCGGGGTCGAATCCCCAACCCCCATCTTCCTATGGACCCTCCTTACCAATCAAGCTCGCGTGAGTTTCAGGATGATATTCGAAGGAAAATTATTTGTCGTATGTCGAAGGTGACCCTAGAATAAAGGGGGTCAAGCCCCCCAAATAAACTATAACCCTTTTAAATTTTATTATAGCCTGATTTTAGATTTCATAAGGGCTTTAAAAAGGTTTTTAAGGATTTTAAAAGGATCTTAAGTCATTTAAGGGATATCAAAATCCTTTTTAATAATGCAATGGGCTTAAAATGAAGATTATTAGGATATTTAAAAGATATTAAAAGGGAATTTAAAGATATGTAAAGGCTCCAAAATGCAAGAGCCGTGATTTTATGAGAAAATTCTAAGAGAATATATTTGAAGAATATCTTGTAAGCACAAAATTATAAGGGTCCAAAATTAAAAGATTTTTAAGGGTTAGATGGTTTTTCTCAAAGATTATGAGAGATATAATTTTTGTAATTAGGGGGGATTATTTGAGTTTTTAGTTGTAAAGGGAGATAGGCCTAATTTTGTAAATCATATGGTTAATAACTGTGAATAAATATTCAACAAGCTCCTTTCAGGTATATTTTTGCTCTAAGTATCAGCCCAAACATCGCATAAGACCTCGACCTTTTTTGTCAAAGTTTTTTGCCCCCTCCACGTGTTTTCTCTATGCACCATGGAGGTTTCCTTTCCTTTGCATCTCAGGAATCCCCGCTATGCTTCCACGTGTTGTAGCTACAAGCCATTTTGATCATTCCTTTTTTCTTCCACATCGGGCCCCGGTCGAGTGCCACGTAGCTCTCATTCCCAAAGAAATTTGGTGGGCCCCATGATCGGCGTTTGCGATGCATTCTTGCTACGTGTTTACTCTACACAATCTTTTAGTGAGAGGATGAAATAATGACTGCGGACAGTGAGATGCTACCATGCATCTGTTTTATGCCCAACCGATGATCACTTTCCTCCACTTTTAGATAGAGCTCTACCCACTCAACACATGTCACTCTAGTGCAGGTCTTCACCGGCGAAAGATAAAGATTCACATAGGCAGCCCTATCCTACCATGTGTCTCTTCAATGGGTTTCATTTTTGGGTGATGAATCAAGCGAACCAAATGTTGTGACTGATCACTGCGTGTCATAATTACTTCACGAGATAATGACACTTGTCTATTTAACCTTGTCGAGACCACCACCATCATTTGCAGAGGATGCACCTGAGCTTGAAATGACTAGATGCTTGGTTTCAAATCTTTTTTGTTGCAACAGCTTGGGGAATATACTTATTTCTGCATCATTGCCAAAGATTGCGAAATATTTTCTGTTACTGCTCTCCAAGGTAGTGGGAGTTTTCTGCTATATATACTTCTCCCCGTTTTGAGAGAAGGGATCCAGATTTTAAAGGAACACTGATTTTAGTAAAAGAAACCAAGCCTTTGTTACTATTTCATTTTGTTGCAAAAGAATTTCAGAGTGTTCCAATTGTTTTCCCTTTCTGTTCTTTCATGCTATTTGATTAAACTTTAAATTATGTTGCTATTTTCTAGATATTTCATTTGAAAACTTCTATATATATTGAATGCAAGTTTTTTGAACTAGATCATGTCTAACGACTCTTCTTAGCAATAGGAATATATTCAATGTTATTTTATGTCAATGAATGGATTATCTATACTTTAATCTTCAGTTTCTACCTTTCTGGAACACTACAAATACCAATCGGACCCTTAGATCTATGATTTATCATGTCTATCATTAAGCCTCAGCGCATCGCCCTAGGTTGGACTTTATTTTATTATATTTGTTTCATTTTTTGTTTCAAAAACCCCATTATAGAAGAAGTTGGCTTCTCTAAAAACCCGAAGGTCACTCAGTTTAGCACAAAAGGTCCCCCATTAATTGATTTTCCCATAAGACACTGTTACCTAGTCAAATTTTGGCATCAATAGTTTGTTCCTTTTTTGGCATTCCCGATGGGACAAAACTTAAATTAATTTGTGCTTTAGAAGGGTGTAACCCCTTTTTTAGCACTTGGTGATTGAGCATTCTTCTTAAGTCTAATCTCAAATAGTAAAGGGTGAAGGTTATTCCCAAACCCTAATCCTCGATGACCTTACCTTAGTGGATTTATGTGAAAAATTTTGGGCTTTAGTGATCAAATTTATCCCTAACATATAAACAAAGTCTTTCATAAAGGTAAATGGTTATTCCAAAACCTTGATCCTAATGATCTTATCTTAGTGAATTTTATGTGAAAACTATCGGGCTTTGGTGATTGCAATTTCACCCTAACATCTAAACTAGTTATTTCATAGAGGGTAATTGTTACTCCTGAACCCTAACCTGCAATAACATTTTCCTTAGCAACTTTTTTCTTAGTAACTTATTGGGTAATCCTTCAGAGATTAGATATCATGCTTACCTCATAATGTTTGATAATATTTGGAAACAAAAGATAAGGAAAAACCCTAATACTCAAATGATCATCTTAATGATTAATAATCAAGATTTGACTATTGGAGAGTTGAAGTTCCTCTTAATGCTCAATGATCTTTGACTTGTGAGAAGGTTATTTTTTATAAGTATAAATCTAAGGCTTCTATACTTTGATTGTCACAAGATGTGACTTAACCTCGGGACCCATAGTGAATTTTATTCATTTTTTTCTAATTGAGGATGTGTAATTTAACCTTATGAGATCTTATCAAACTAATGGATATTCATTTGGATGTGCAGTAGATATGTAATGGGGAGGAGAAAAAATGAAGTGCCAATACAAAGGACACCACCCACCTTCCAAGATTTTTTCTCCCTACACTGATATTAGAGATACTGATTTGGGAAAAGTGGACATAGATGAATTCCTACAAAGGGTTCACTAAGAAGAAGGTACATTTCAACCATGGTGACATCTTTGGAAAAATTAGGATTAGTAGAAGCACTTGAATTTTCTGTGTCAACACAATCCCCAGAGTTGGTTTTAACTAGAGTGCACAATATGATGATCATGGGCACAAGAAAATCATCAGACCATTAGGAGAAGTAGTATTATACATAAGCTTAGATATCATAGAGAAGGTTTTTGGCATCACCACCTCTCCTAAGTGAACCAATATTTTTTGTCTATGTAGGGTTCTCTTGCACTCTTAGGGTTTTTCACCTAAAAGGAGAGAGATAGGCCAAAAAATATGGTGGTTCACTCAAACTAACGTATGTAGTCCTGATGGAAATATGCCTAAATGAAATGCCCTAAATTCAACAAAATTATAAAAGAGATGGATTATTTATGCAAAACTAAAGAAATGTGAGATGTTTGAAAACACAATGTAGTATGCAAGAACACCTAGAAAGATGAATAGAAATGCAAACAAAACATAACAAGAAAGCAAAAAATCTTTAGCATCCTAAAAATTTGGCCTACTAGGACTCATTCGCTATTCTAGGTGAATTAGTCCCAGATCTGGGAAACTGTTCTAGAGCCCATTTTGGACAAATGGGTATCCAAAACTGCAAAAGAACACTTTTCAGGCTAGGAAGTGGGACTCATTCACCACTAATGGTGAATGAGTCCACTTCCAAATTTCTAAAAATCCAAAAGTGGAAACAAAAGCCCTTGGTCTACACTTTAGTTCCTGACAATTGTTCGCTTCTGAAACTCTGATTTATGCCAATGTAAGTGACTTTTTGTGGATATTTTGACTTAGTCAACAAGGAGATGTCTTCAATAACTTTGCAACTTATCCTTGAATGATTTCCAAACCTTCAAGGTACCTAAATCTACAAACACACAAGGAGAGAAGGAGAAAATATTGATTGTTATGGCATGGGGGTTTGCCTTGGTCAAACCCCTTTTTAGGTAACTAAACCAAAATTAATAAATAATGCAATGAATCATGAAATAATGGAGTTATATACTTTCCACCATGATAGATCTTGAATTTCTATAGCAATAGATGAAGAATTTTCCCTTGAATGTCTTAAAAGTGATCTTGATTGCTATCTAGATGGCCTAACCCTAACTTGCTTGACTTGAAAAAGATAATGAATGATGAACGAAATGATTAGGTGAATGAATGAGTTATGAATTAGGGCTTATAATTTTGTATTTATAGGAAATCCACCTAAGTTTCCCTTTAATTTTATCCCCAAGGCTAACATGGAGAAAAATTAAACTTAAAACCTAATTTTTCTTGCTCAAACCCCAAAAATAGCTCAAATGAGACTCATTCACCATTAAGAGTGAATGGGTCCTGCCTGGATGGGACTAATTCACCCCTAATTTTGAATGGTTCCCACAGGGGTCTTTTTCTAGTTGGAATGTCCAGGAATGAATAAATTAGGCTTCTAGGTTGTTCTAGTCAAGTCTTTGATCAAATTAAGCCTTAGGATGCACAATATGGGGTCATAGAGGCCTATTAGTGATGATATAAAGGGTGGATAAGGCCAAGGACACAAATTTCAATGTGAAAGCATGAATAAATACACTTTACATCATTAAAATATGGTCCATACAGCCTAGAAAGGTACACCATCCAATGTGAATGTGTAAAACACATTGCAACACTAGATTAAAGTCAAATTTAATTTACAATCCTTTTAGATTAATGTGAGAGTGTCATTAAATATGTTTTATAATATTGAATTAGGGAAAAAATTAGGTCCATTAGACTTAGATGGTTAATAAAAGTATAGAAAAGTGTGAGTATTTTACAACACTTTACAACACCTTTACAAGACATCGTTAAATGCATTTTATTCAGTTTGCAAGGGCCCGAGACCTAATGTGGATGTGTAAAACACCTCACAACACTAAATAAAGGCCTCATTAAGTCCAATTTATCATCAATTATTCCCATATCAAGCAAGAAATACCTTTTCTATGGTACACTAAGTATGAGGCCATCAATATTCAACAAGCTCTAAGTCACTATGAGAAGAGGACCATCTCATGTTTCAACTTTGTCATTAACTAAATCCTGTTGACTACAAGAAATATGGCATTAAAAATGATAATAGTATAACACGAGAGTGAATTTAGAGGGGATGCTAAAGATTAAATTGTACTTCTCGTGTAGGTATATAAATACCCCCATGCTAAACTTTCATCCTTGGATGTATGATTAGGTGGAAAATAGGGTTCACTAAAATGAATCAACAAGATGATGAACCACTTAGTTTTTCCACCATAAACACTTCCAATTATGATGCAATTATGGGAGCTAAAAGATGCAAATAACAATCATAAATGATACCTAACTGTTATAGCGACTATGAGGGAAGTTTTTTGAGCTCAAAGAGGTGTGTACCTTGCTACAAGAAGCTCGTTTTTAGGTCACAAAGCACTCATTCGCCTTTAGTGGCGAATGGATCCCTATTAGGGTTTCTAAAACTGGGATTTGGGTTATTTTCTTTGATTTCTACACTCTCAAATTCTTAGTTGTTAGATCATGAAAACCTGTACTTAATTTTGTAGCTTCAATTCTTCATTATTGCACTTTGAGTGACAACTTAGCAGCTTGACAACTTTGACAATTTTTCTCCAAATCTTTCCTCCACTTGATCTTCAACCTGTAAATCTGCAAACACACATTCAAGGGAAGAAAAACTTGTTGATTGTTAGTGAATAGGAGTTTTCCTAAGTCAAACCCCTTGTAGGTAATTAAACCAATTGATGAAATAATGAAATTGGAGCATTCAAAACATGAAATGATGTGATGTAGATACCTTGGATGTTGCCTTGTAATGCAAATATATAATCTAACATGTAGTAGCCATGAAGAATGTAGATCTTGATCCTTGAATAAGATGTGAAATAATGCTTGCAAGTAGATCCTCAATGCTACATACACTTTCTTAGCTCAACAACATGCATGAATGCATTGAATTTTTGCAATAAACACTTGATAGTTTACCTTAAAATTCCTTTGAAAATTCTCTTGAAGTGCTCTATAATGCTCTCTTGAAATTTCTAGAATGCTTCATAAACTTGCTAGGAGAAACAATGTGAATTAACCCCTTATTTACACTAAATTAGGAGATTAACCTCGAAATTCAAACAATTCAAGCCGACACTAGATCTCGAGATAAACATTATTAAATTCCCACCACAATGAAATTCAAAAAGGGGTTCCTCATTAAGGGAGGACCCATTCGCCACCTAGGGAAAATGGGTCCTGACACTGTTTTCTAAGACCATTCCTTCGAGGAATAAAAGAACACTAAAAACCCATTTAGAATCAACTGATAAAGGGGGGTCCTATAAAGGGAGGGCCCATTCACCACCTAGGGTGAATGGGTCTTGGCACCATTTTCCAGGACCTCAATTTTCCTAATTAAATGTTATGTAATTTGAATTGTGGGTGTCAGGATAGATCTTCGAGAGGTGTCACAAATAAGGCTTAAATTTGAACTAAAGGGGTTAATTAACTCCAATTAACCACAATTAATTAAAAGGACTCTAGATAAATGTGAAAGTGTGTTACAACACTTAAATAAGGTACATGCATTAAGTTCATTTCATTAAAAGGGGTCCCAAGATCAATGTGAATGAGCTACAACACATTACAAAATTAAACCTAGGAAAAAATTAGGTTAATTCAATGAAAATTATTCCCAGACCAAGTAAGGAAAAAGGATACTTTTTTTGTTACTAGAATGTGTTATTATACACTGAAAATTTCTTGAGGAAAGAAGATGTATCGAGCTACCATAATTAGTAATAACTCGCATGATTAATTAATGAATGTCTTAAAGAGTACTAAGTTTTACATGAATTCTTACTTTTTTTACTTACTTTCTTATCATACTACCTTCCCAAGACCAAGGAGAGTAGGTTCCCTCTAGATGGGAGAAAAAAATCTACCACCAAGTTATCCCCAACTAAAATTTCAAGATAATCGAAAGAAGTATTTTTTGTTAACAATGCCTATGTATATATTGTCATCAAAGAACCGTAGAATGATTTTTCAAAAGGATTTCTATGGAATAAATAGGTGAACTGAAAAACTAGGGCAACTAGTATATCGAATTAAAAACTTTCACATATATTAGGGTAGCAAAACCCTACATAGTACCCATTCTAGTGATAGGATAAGTTTGTTAAATTTTTGGAGACAACTGGCATAAGGCCACAAGATGATAGTGGGTTTAAACACAAGTCAAGATAATCCTCTCCTATTAAGGTTGGATTTTATTCTTGTGCAAACATGCAAACAACAAGAACAACTAAAATTAAAAGACCATATATTTGTATAATGATGCTAGAAACAAGTTTGATCCCAATGGGAAGATTAGTAAGGTCATTAGAGCTTACTAAAAAAATGAGCTTCCCCTAGGGGATCATTGGATGTATTGTATAGATGAATATGAGATTATACTGATCAACCATTGCATATTGATTTTAGAGTTAATAAGAGCTTGTAATATAGAAAAGGTACCGAAGGAGTTGAAAAATGATGGGAAATGTTTTCTTCTTGCATATAATACTCGCGGGATTTTTAATCTACCCTTTCATATGTGGAATTTTCAATGTAAGAATATTTATCTATAGAGAAATGAAAAAAAATGTCATGGCTTGCTCTCAACAATGGTCAACTGCACCATTTACCATGTTCGAGTTACCATGGCTAAAAGATCAAAAAAACAAGGTCAAAGAAAGTTGGATAACCATCTAGTGTTGTAGCCAAAAAGAAAAAGAAAAAGAAAAAAGAAGCATTCAAGTAAGCAAGTCTCAAGAGAAAGGAGCCAAAGAAGATAATTTTGATAGAAACTAGTGAAGAAGAAGAAGAATTTCTTCTCTAGAGGAAGAAAATAACATGCACTCTAGTTTCCCTCATTTCACAACCTTCTTCTTGTAACCTCAATTCTCATATTCGTCTTCATCCTATGAATCTCATACTCCAACTACTTCATCTCATCCTCACGAATCTTCTATCTCAACTCCACCACCATATCCTTTAACATATACAACTACTCATAACATGGATTCGTTAGTCCACCTCTAATTCCTCCAGCTCATACTCCAACTCCTCCTCCATCTCTACCACTTGATACTTAGATACCTTCACCCCCACATCCTTAATAAGGAGAAAAAATAAATGGTAATCTTGAAAATACAAAAGCAAAGCATGAGGGTAAGTAAGGAGAAGACACCCATTAGAATTCTCAAGCCTTTGCAAATAGTGAAATATTTCAAATTTCACTCATCCATCACCTCCACCACATCAAACAACACAAGAAATACAATATGAAGGGATAAGGATGACTTCTCATTCTCTTTCTCATCAACTACAAGAGGAAACATCTAGCCTCCTAGTATGGCTCAACCATACTATTTAGAAGAGAAAAAGAATGTATGTTCAAGTAGAGGAGGAAGATTTCTCTATTCCCATAGAATCCCTCCAAGAGGTTACAAGCAAGAGAAAGAGAGAAATATGACTCTTCGCTACAACAATGGATGAGCAAGGAAATAAGATAACACAAATTGTTATCCCCTTGATTGAAAAGTGAAAAGAAAACACAACACGTAGGGATTATCAGATACAACAATTAAATTTGGGTACTCAAACCCAAGAAGGAGAGAAACATTCCTTGAATTGGTTGTTTCTAAAATTTTGGAATGGATAAAGAAGGGTGAGAATACAAAAGAATATATTAAGGCTTAGGTTGCACAATTGATGACTTATATTAACCATTTGGCTTGGTCTGTTGATTTTACTACACCAAGACTTATTTTGCAAGCAACATTAAATAAGGTTGCACAATGTCCAAATCTAGAGGGCCTCCTCTTAGTTGCTAAGAAATGGAAAGAAATCTTACAAGAACTCAGGGGAAGAGTATTAAGGAAGGCAATGAGGGATTATCAATCTATTAGTAATGAAGCTAGCTTAGACCAACCTATGGATTATGAGGTGGATGAAGACCTTCTCATGTGGGAATATTACATCCTAATTTTACAAAGAATAAAAGCTATACCATTTGAAGATCTTGTCAAGGTAATTGTTCTTGAGGAAGAAGACCAAGAAAAACTAAATGAGTGGTTAGAAGCATAGGACAATTGAGAGTCAATGTGCTTAAGAAGTGTAAAGGCAAGCTAATAAAAAATAGAGGGTTAGTAGACAGAGTGATGACAAAGATTGAAAAAGTTCAATGAAGACCTCTCTTGCATGTTCTAGGAGACAACATCAATGGTAACACCAACTATTAAGATGATAAAACAATTTCTAGATTCATTACATGAGTCGATATATGAGAATTCCATTGACAAAATGATGAAAATCAAAGCAAATATTCAAAAATTTCAAGAAGAGCAAGTCAGTTTTGATGAATTGCAAGGGAAATTAGAAGAATCTACCTTTTCTTAGAGTATTAAGTTGAAGTATCAAAAGGGCCCTAATATGAATCACTTAAAGTGGTTTACAATTTTTGGCCAAACTGGACACTGAAATATATATTTTTAACTAAATCTTCACTTTCGGGCACCTATAGTAGCTAAACCATGAGGAATTTGAAGATGATGCAAACTAGAGTTTCATGGAATTTTGTCTATAGATTCTAAATATATTTTTTCAAAATTTTTGGAATAAGATTGCACTTCTTTTTCCATCTCCCTCGAAAACTAGTTTTTTTTCAGAAAACAACATTTTTAAAAAGTGGCGCTCACCGTATAATGCATAAATTTTTTTCTATGAAGGATAAAATTCTAATTCTTTTGAATTTAGATTTACAACTTTGATATCTAGTGCTTCCACTTGGATAGATAGTTTTTTATTGAATATTTTTTCTTTAATCAAGTTTCAAATTCAAACCAATTATAATTTAGACATAGCGCGACCGTATAACGCGTAACTTTTTTTGTATGTATCGAAATTCAAATTTTTTTCTTTGTTGGATCAAGGACTTCAATATCTGGTGCACTAATATATATATATTTTTAATAATCTGCTATTTTTCCACATGTGCAGAACAAAGAGCTTGATTTTCAATGAAAAACCTACATTCACGAGAAATAAAAAATAAATATAATAATCAAATTAAATTTATTTAAAATTATACTTTTTGGGAAGCTTATAATAGGGACTACATACTTGAAAAAAATAAATTTTAAATGAATTCATTTGATTACCGAAAAGGTAAATCAAAAGTGGTTTTTTATCAGCATTTTGATAGGTGTAAAGGAGACTCTGTTATAGGTATGGTTTAAAACTAGCGGGGTTCTATCCAAGGGGGTTTGATTTAAGGTAGTTTGATCAAGCCCTCTTCAATTGGAATTCTTTAAATGGAACTTTTCAAAGCTTAAATCATTATATTTTCTAAAAATATGTGATTTCAACATAAATCAGTTCCTCGGAGAAATTGTAAACCACTATTGTGGCAACACTTAATGTCTTTTCAAATAACTTTCTAGGCTCAAAGTAATTTAGGCACTAGTTTTGCTTTATGCATTCTATATTCTTTCAAATAAATGTAATAAACCAATCTATAGTTTGATAAATGCTAAGGTGGCATGTGATTTCCCACTTAGCTTGTAGTTCTTTGTTGGATTTTAGTTAAATTTCAATTAGTTCTCAGTTTGTTTTAAAGATAGAGCAAGTTTCCTAGGGTTAAGTTTCTATTAAAATCTTTTAAATCTATAAATTTTGGGATGCCTAGTTCCTATTTATATTTTTTAAAAAACTTTTGTAAGGGTTAGAAATCATTTTTATTACAACAAACATATACATTTTCACCATGGAACTCTACTAAATGGTGTATTTTGATATTTTGGATGAATCAAAGGATCACGCCTGTTATTTTTCAAATGATTGTTTGATCTTGGTGATGATATGTTTCATTTCTTTTACTTAACATTGGATAAATTAGTGAGATTTATATTATTGAATTCTTCATAAGGTTGTGTCTTAGATGTGTGCATGAATATGGTAATATGATTTGATGCAACATGTGATCTTGTACCTCTTCCTGAGGGAAGAAAGTTGTTTCATTTTATGTGGTTCTATAGAACCAAATATTTAGTAAATGGGTCTATTAGCAAGTATAAGACACATCTTGTGGCTAAGGTATTTTCACTAGTTAAGTGTATTGACTATTCTAAGATGTTTCCTCTTGTTATTGAGATGGATTATATCATCTTGTACTTTCTCTTGTTGTCTCATAGCAACAAGACTTGCCGGTAGGAATTTTGTATAGCATCTCATTGACACATAAAATTTGCATACTTGATGTGCAACCTAAAATTTACATACTTGATGTGCAACCTAAAATTCATATAACGCTTTGGAAGTTTATTAGATTTGAACTTACAAATGATTTAACAAATATTCACAATATTGAGTTACACAAGTAGGAAGAATCTAAAATAGTCTATCCTACTAAGAAGGATAGAGAAACATATTTTAATAAAAAAATATTGGTCTTATTAGTGGTGATTAGTGGTTGCCTTGGCTCATTAGACAACAAAGTCAAAACTTAAGAAGACATGCAAAAATTATTGTAAATTAAAATAAGAGAATTAGTGTTATACATACATCAAAGCATAATACATAAAATTTTGAGAATCGTCACACAGAGAAAATGTGAATTATTTTATCAAGTCTATAATACATAAAATCTTGGGAATCATCATGCAAACAAAAGATGATATATTTTATCAAATCTATAATACATAAAATCTTGAGAATCATTACATAAAATCTTAAAAAACATTACATAAAATCTTGAGAATCATTACGTAAAATCTTAAAAAACATTACATAAAATCTTGAGAATCATCACACAAATGAAAGATGACAAAAGAAATAATATATAATATCTTGAGAATCATTACATAAAATCTTTAAAAACATTACATAAAATCTTGAGAATCATTACGTAAAATCTTAAAAAACATTACATAAAATCTTGAGAATCGTCACAAATAAAAGATGACAAAAGAAATAATACATAAAATCTTGAGAATCATTACATAAAATCTTTAAAAACATTACATAAAATCTTGAGAATCATTAGGGGGGAGGATGAGCATGTTTCAATAGTTGTGATAGTAGTTGTTTATATAATGCCCAATATTTTTATCAATATTGGACCAATAGTTGTGACTTTAAAGTTGTTAGCGTTGATGATGACTACCCATAATTAAACAAAATGTACTCCATTGATCTAAAAAACAACCAATCATGTGATTCCACATCAGTGCTCAATAAAACATGCTGTGAATTCACAAGTATTGGTCTCACTTTTTTTGGGGGCCTTTTTGGACACCTTGACAAAAAGCATGCTAATGTGGCATCATATTTGACGATGTGGCCCTGAAACCTTAGTTATAAGCAGGGGACTTGTCAAGTAAGCTGCTGTAAAAAATTGGGAGTGATTTGAAATTTCCACGTAGGATAATTAGAAGCGCAAAGTTAGGGTGCACATCTACTAGATCATTTCCCCTACGAAAAAATCTTAAAAAACATTACATAAAATCTTGAAAATCATCACACAAATGAAAAATGACAAAAGAAAATTCTATCAAAAAGACAAGAGGAGGGAGATTGCTTGGAAGATATATTTTAATAGAAAGACATGACTGAAGGTGATAAAAAGACAGAGGAGGTAAATTGCGGCGAAGACAGAAAGATACGACTGGTTGCCTGGAAGATATATTTTAATAGAAAGACATGATTGATGGTGACCGAAAGACAGAAGGGGGAAATTGCGGAGAAGAGTGATAGGTAGAAAGACAGTAGGAAAACTAAAGTTGGAAAGAAATAGAATTGGTGAACTACTTTTAACAGTACGGAGAGAGAGGTACCAAGCGTTGGTCTGTGTGAGAGTGGCGCGTGAGAGAAATAAAAGTGCGCCATAAAAAGACGTTTCCCAGTACAGACGTACATAGTGAGAGAAATAATAGTGCGCCATTAACAGACGTTTCTCAGTACAGACGTACATAGTTGTATTACAGACAAACTTCTGCGAAATTGCGGACCTGTTTACCAGTGTTTGCGTTGGCGATTCTATAGGGGTGACAATTTGCACCGCATGGCATCGATGCCCATCCGCTGCATCCATCCTGACATACCTGCTGCCGTATCTGTCGGTCTTCGTCGGTCCTCGTTCTACCCTGACATACCTGCTGTGCCTGCCGTATCTGCCAGTTCCGTCAGTCCATATGCCCTAGATTTCCGTGCAGTCCATTCGCCCAGACTTCCCTGCAGTCTTGTTTTTTTATTACGCCGAAGGCGTATCCTATTTGAGATGGGCGACCTCCTTTTTATCATCAACGGCGTGAAATGCTGGAAAGTGGATGCAAGACGGTTACACCAATCTCACCCGTTCATTCTCTTACCAGTGTTCGTTCGCCACTTTTTGCATTTCATTTATTTTGGCCGTCCATCACTTTGCACTGTTTTTCCCTTCGTTTTTATCGCCGCCGTCGGTTTTGCATTACCACTGTAACTAGGGTTTCAAACTCTGCACTTTTTTCTCCTCTCCACGCCATATAAATTAAATAGCAGTGAATTTAATTGGCTGTATGAAATTTGAAAAGTAAATTTTTTTTTTTTATTATGTAATTGATATAGTTTAGTTTTTAATATTAATTTTTGCAAGTTTTAATTATTTAAAGAATTTATTTATATTTATTTATATTTATTTATTTTTAATGAGAAATATGTAAAAATTTGAAAAGTTAAACTATTATTTATATTTCTATTTTATACTAACAAATATTTAGAAATAAAAATTTAAATTAGAAAAATAATTAATTTTTTTTAACTTTTAGAATTTATTTTTATTTTTAATATTTATTAATTATGATTTGACCTTTTTAATAGATTTCATTTTATTTTAGTTTTTTTATGTTTGATTTTATTTTGTAAAAACTTTATTTTGAAATATGATTTTAATTTTTTAAATTTAATTTGTTTAACAATTTAATTATATTTATGTTTAATTTTATAATAGTTTTTTATTTTTAATTAATTTTTGATATTGTTTGTAATATATTAATTATATCTTTAGTTACATATTTTATTCATATTTCAATTCTAATAAAATGAAAATTTAGTTTTACTTTAATTTAAATATTTATTAATTTAATAAGTTTATTATTTTTAATTAATCTTTGGATTCTTATATATTGTTTTCTATTTAAATTTTTTATTTAGATTTAATTTTTAAATTTATTTTAATTATTTATATCTTTTTATGAAATTATAAATATTAATTAAATGTTATTATAATTAATTTAATTTATAATTATTTGTCTTTAAAATTTGAATTATTGTAGAATAATCTCTCCATCTCTCGCACTCTATATCTATCTCTCTATTTATTTCTATCTCTCTCACTCCTCTATCTATATCTATCACTATATCTCTATCTCTATCTCCATAACTATATCTCTCTCCCTATCCCTTTCTATCTCTCTATATCTCCCTCTATCTATATCACTCCCTCTCTCCCTCTATCTATTGAGGTATCTCTCCCTCTCTCCCCCATCTCATTATCTCACTCTTATTCACTTCATATCTTTGCTACTCTCTCCTCTCTCCATATCTTTCTCTACCTCTACCTCCCAATCTCTCTCCCTATATCCATTTTATTATCCCTCTATCTCTCTATACCACCCTTTATCTATATCTCTCCCTATCTCCCTCTCACTCTCTCTCTACATTGAGTTACCTCTCTCTCTACTTGTCTCTCACCCTATCTTTCCATCTCCATCTCTATCTCTATATTCCTCTCTATCTCTATCTCGTTACCCCTCTTTCTTTCACTCTTTCTATTCCTATCTCTCCCTCTCTTTCCCTCTCTTCCTATCACAAACATAACATTAGCATATTGGTAATGGAGATTGAATATCTTCTTAATTCCGAGGTTTTATAATTGGATGCATAGTTGATTTGAAGTTATCACTTCTCCATTAAGACCTTTTTGCACAAACAACATCATTTCCTAACTAACCTACCAATTGACCTCTTTTAATACACAATTGTATACAAAAAACAAACCATTTTTTCCAAATGACCTTCCACATGTCTTCAGCGTACCCATTGCACACCAATGTGCTATTGCTAGTTTAAGTTTATTTACAATTGTATCTTTCACTTTTTTTATTCGCTGGATTTATATTTATTAAGCACAAATGATCGAATTATATTATTTGAATTTTTTATCTGAGAATTATATTTGGATAAGTGGCTACAAGAATAATTTATTATATGATTTTATAATATAATATAAATATAATAATATTATATTTATTATTGATAATTAATTTAGGATTAAAAATATATGTTTCTACAAGAATTTACTTATGACATAATATAATTTAATGTATATAAGAAATATAGGATAAATATAAAATATATTATATTATATTATATATTTTGTATAAAAATAATATTTTGTAATAATTTTGCCCCAGGTATCTAAGGTATGGGTTGCTAGGCTGCGGGGACACCTGACACATAAAAAAAAAATTGTAATAATTAATTAATTTATGATGAGAAATATATGTTTCAGAATAATTTATTTATGATATATAGTTAAATAATAATTAATATTTTTTATTAACAATTTAAAAATTAATAATAAATAAAATAATTTATTAAAAATAATCAAAAATATCTATACAATATATATTAAACTTAATTATCTATTTTAAAGAAACCATTAAAATATTTTATTTAGTATACAAAATAATAAAGATACACTAAAAATATTGTTTTAAAAAAATGATAAATATTTTTTAATTCAAAAGTATATATAGAATATAAATAAAATTTAAAAAATCATAATTTTACATCATGTGAAAATTTATTATACAATTGGTAAAATATATTTATGATGAGAAATATATGATTCAGAAGAATTTATTTATGATATATAGTTAAATAATAATTAATAATTTTTATTAACAATTTAAAAACTAATAATAAAAAAAATATTTTATTAAAAATAATCAAAAATATCTATACAATATATATTAAACTAATCAAAAATCTCTATACAATATATATTAAACTTAATTATCTATTTTAAAGAAACCATGAAAAGATTTTATTTAGAATACAAAATAATAAAGATACAAGGTGCTAAAAATATTGTTTTAAAAAAATGATAAAATATTTTTTAATTCAAAAGTATATATAGAATATAGATAAAATTTAAAAAATCATTATTTTACATCATGTGACAAATTATTATACAATTGGTAAAATATATTTTTTGGAAGGTTATTTAGAAAAATGTTTGTTATATTTTTTTGGTACGCAGTACATGAGGTAAATTGGTAGGTCATTTAGTAATGATGTTGTGTGTGCAACAAAGGTTTCAATAGAGAAGTGATAGCTTCAAATTAATTATGTATCTGCTTACACTAACTTTAAGAGGATGGAATCCATATATTACATTTACATTTATACGTTAAAATATTAGATTTTTCGTGAATTAGTACCATTGTCAAGCCCTCAATTTCAATTGTTAGGCTATTAAGTAAATGATGTTGTACACTCAATATACCAGGAATATCCTCTAAATTGATGACATATTCCTTTGCCATATGACAAACTGCAGGAGTAGATAATACCTTTTGCCTATTTTCTATGTTATTCAGAGACTCTAGATTGCAAACCAAATTCCTAGGACTCTATGGAGGACCCTGTATTTGTCCCCAACTTACTAAAGTCTCATGATTTTCATCTACAATTAAATCCACCAAAGTTTCTCCAACCTAATAAATAAAGTATGCATATTATAAAAATTTTCTATATGGAACAATTCATTCTAGATTTTACAAGGTCCATAAAATAAAAAGGAATGAGCAAATAATAAAAACTATAATTAACAAAGTCACACATTACAAAAGATCTTAAGATTCTTACATTGACAAGAAAATTTACAAGGTCCATAAAATAAAAGGAATGAGCATGATGGAGATCATTTACATTACCATGATTGTTAAAGAAGACATTAATATTTATGTGGTAGTAAGTGATGTGTATTTCTGCATATAAACGTCTATATATCCCAAAGTTTATTTATGCATATGCAATAAAAGTAATGCTTTTGCAGTTCAAATATTTTATTATAGGAAGAATTTATTAATTTAAAAACAAATTTTTAGATATTCAAATTTTTAAACAACTCTAGTATCTGAATACATTAGACAATTTTGCTCATGAAATGCCAATTTGAGAACGTCAATCCCTATAGGAAGCAGGTCATGTTTTCACAAGGATTTCTCTCAAATCATTTTAAGCATAGTTATTTGATATATACCAAAGGGGATATGACCATAAGATCCCCCAACATAAGATCCACCTTTAACTCTTTTAATTCTTTATGATGGATTTACTACCAATACTTTTAGAAAAAATGTTTCATATTATAACAAGGGGATACATCCTTGACACACAAAGTAGGATTTGTGCCCCTTGAAGATATCATGGTTTAACCACCTAACCTTGCATGCCAAGAAAAATATTAAAAATGACTATAAAGAAACAAGACCCCTTGTGTCAATCCACAACCTCACCAACAAGGTCACAATATAGAGACAAATTAGAAAAAGTTCCAAGAAAAGGTATTTCGAGACATGATGAATATGTTTGTAAAAGCTCTCAACCCAACAAAAAATCATGTCCATCATCATCCCTGTTCAATAAGAGAAATAGTTGAATGCCAAAATCACTACCCCTTTAATGAATCATTAAATGGAGAGCTATTACATTCATATATGTCCCAACTTCAGAGCTTTTTTTAAACATTACCTCATCTCACAATCCATCATAAATAATACTTAGTGAAGTCCACCTTCTAAAGTATATCCATAGTCTGATTGTCCATTCATGATGTTGGCACTCTCAAATTTCACAAATTTGAAGTGCCCCATTTCAAAAAAATTCCTCAGATATCCTCGGATTTCATTGTGAAATGCTTGTGTATCGAATCAATAGGGATGCTAGAGCTACAACAGGATGATTTTCAAATTAAAAGGGAAAAAATTGGTGATTATTTAGACTACTCCCTATGGCAGATGGCCTGATTTACAAAACATCTATTTTTTCACTTCTAACAAAAGATTATGGATTTTGAACACTATAATTTTCTCTACTAAGAATCACCATTTGTTCTACCTATATAGGACACCCAATTTTCCCTTGAAATTTGCAACCCATTTTTTTAGCCATTTTTAACCAAACCTTATGCATGCCCCTTTGTTTATTTTGATTTGAATTCATGATTCTCGTTATAACTAATAAAAAATACATATATATACTTGTAAATATATTTCTATGTCATCTAAGTTATCTATTTTATTTGTAGGGCTTTTAAATTCTAATATGGTGTATTTTATTTTCCTTCACAAATTAATAATCATTATCATTTCAAATTTAATTACATTTTTATTTCCTAATATGTTTTACATTTCAATTCCATAGGTCTCCTAAAATCTAAATAAACCACATTTTATTGAGTTCTTTAAATCTATGTGATTTTGAGTTTCCTTATGAAATTCCAATGATTTATTGCTTAAGCTTATTTTATTTAACATTTCAGGGGGATGTTATTTTATAATCAATCTTAACCCACTTTTACTAGTGAACTGCACCATAATCCGTAATACACAATACACTTTTCCTAGTGCAATACTTTTTTGGTTTTAGGTCAATGGAATGTTAATGTTTAACTAACTATATAAGAAAATAATGAAGATATGAAGATTTCAAAGATATGAAAATAATTAAATATATAAAATAAAAATTTCTTGCACCATGGATGATTGAATTCTCTAATAGATATTCATACAAAAATGAATTGATCAAAGTTAAAATATACCAAAATTTCAAAATATTTGCAATGCACATAGGTTTTCATGCATAGATGGAAGATTTAATAAACTAAAAAAATAAGTTATTTTTTATTATAATATGGCATACTACTGTTTTTATATATCTAGATAAGGCGGTTATAGAGATCCAACAAAAAAAATGGAAACACTATTAAAAAAGGATGTACATGCCTATAAAACAAGAATCGCTTACCCACTAGCCATATTACATTTCATGGGCATCATTGTGTGTTAAATGACAATTGTTCATATCACAAAATGATAAAAAGTGTATATGCTAATTATATGCTCCATTATTGTACCCTTGTGAATTCATATGCAATGGGTTTCGAATAACAAAAATAAATGATGTAAAATTTCCTATTTGGAACAGGAAAAATAAAAGATATAAAAAACAATATTGAAAGAACTTGGTTGTTCATGTATGGCAGAAATAAAAGCACAGACTGGTCACTCCTCCAAAAATATGAAATATCTAATTGTGTAACTTATTAAGATCAGAGGATTCTTTTATTTTTTAAATTGTATCTTTTTGGTAAAGGTGGGTTGTGCTCTCTCATCATTACATTCCAATGTGAAGCTATTCAAGCCGATAATTGAGCTCTATTTTATTTACTACACCAAATTGTATTATGTATAACTTCCCACACCTGTCTTTGTAACTGCATGATTATCCTCTGTTTATCTTGAGTATATACACAAAGGAAGGATTTTCATACCCATTGGCTCTCCTAACATATTCTACTACACCCCAAGAAATGACCGTTGTTAAAAGCACCTGTAGATCTAGTATTGAGGGCTGCAATAGAGGCAAACATGAAACAAAACCTAAGAGGACCCAAACGCAGAGTGGAGCAGAAAATTTAGGCATAAATTTAGGTGGGACAACAAGTTTAGACGGCAATGTTGTGGTAGTTCACGAATAAATGCTCACCCATTAATGGGAAATTTAGGTCGGACAACCATTTCAATTTACCTAGTGGTTGTGAATAAATTTGGCACATCCCAGATTAATATACTACTTGCTATTAAATAGCTGTGTGAGGTTGACAAACTTGGATGTTACAAATAGCAGACTGGTCAGTGGTACGGGCTAATCATTGATAGTTAGTGCAAACACATGATTAAAGAAATTAATAAGGGATTAGAAGCAAGTGGGAGATTATGGAGGATGTGACATTAATCTTGATTAAGGAGTGCACATCCTAATCATGGATTAATTAACTTAATCCAAATTAAAAGAGGGTTATGGAGGATGTGACAAGGAGAGAGAAAAAGGAAGAATTTATAATTGATTTTAAAAAGGTCAAATGACTAAATTAAATAAATCGATATGTTTATTTAATTTAGAGAGGAAAAGGTGTAAGGTAAAGTATTTAATTGTTAAATTAAATACTTTAGGGACTTTAGGATTAATTAAATAAATCATTTAATTAATATTGATGAAATAGATGAATAAAGTAGACGGGTTTGACCATGTGGGAACTTGGTCAAATTTGGATGTCTACACATACAAATTTCAAAATTTAAGAACTATATGTAATTTTAATACATGTGTACATACTAACAATAAACTTGAAACATTCACATAAAGCACATTTTATGTCTAATGCATATATATATATATATATTACAATTTTCCAACAGGAGAAATCATGATCTAGTAGGTAGTCATAAAATATATACTATTATAAATTCATCATTATAAGTTGATAAATTCCACCAAATTCATAAATTCATGTCACTAAAAATATCCATCTAGAACCAAAATCATAAATTCACGTCACTAAAAATATCCATCCAACCAAATTTATAAATTCATCACACAAAATATCCATCGTTCACCAAATTCATAAATTCATAACTATTTAAGATCATTGTCTTAATTTAGAAACTATTGTGGTTTCTATTTCATCTCTTCATTTCTTTGCATTTTCCTTTTCAGAATAAGAAGTTCTCCTCTCCTCTAGCCATTGTCAATGCTCATCTAAGATCCCATCCATAGCCCTGACAGCATCAACAAGGGTATCCATAGCCATTGGAAGTCTAAACTGGTCCAAGGGAGTTATATTTGATATTGAAGTATGTTATGTAAGTCCTTAATGGGTGTCTAAATCCATATTTTATTTGTTAAGTTTTTTGGAAAGCGTGAGTGTAAAGTGGCTTAAACTAGGTTGCATGTGCTACAAGGGAGGACATGCTATATGGTGGAATTTTGATGAGTTCTTTGAAACCCATTTTGAAATTGATCTGAAGATCATTTGTGAGTCATTTTGAGAAGGTATCCACCTTCCTGATCATGGGCAGGGTGGGAGGGTTTGAGAGAGTGGGAGAGGGTGGGAAAGGGTTGGAGAGGGTAGGAGAGGGTGAGAGAGGGTTGGAGAGAGTGTTAGAGAGTGGGAGATAGTGGGAGAGGGTGGAAGATTATAGAAGGTGTTAGAAAGGTTAGGAGAGGGTGGGATATGGTGGACCCTCTCCCACCCCTCCCAACACTCTCTCTAGCCCTCTCCCACACTCTCTCACTCTCCAGCCCTCCCACCCTCCAACCCTCTCCCCCTCTCCCACCCTCTCCCACCCTCCTCACCCTCTCTCCCACCTTCTCCAACCCTCTCCGCCCTCTCCCAATCTCAAACCCTACGCCACCCTCTCCCATAGTCTCCAACCCTCTCTCCCTCTCCCACCTCTCCCACACTCTCCCGACCTCTCCCACCCTCTCCAACCCTCTACACCCTCTCCCACCCTCTCCAACCCTCTCCAACCCTCTCCCACCATGAAGAAATTGTACATAAAAGGGAGCATATGAGATGGGTTTGAAATTAGAGGAGCATGTAAGACAAGGAGAAAATTAGTGCTAGGAAAGGAATATACATAGAGAAATTGAACTGGTATTGGTGTGGGAAGCAGCGTGAGAAATGAATAATGGAAGGGTTGAGTGTAAATAGCAGATTCTACCAGCGAAGGCATTACATAGAGGGTCATTATTGGAGTAAGAATATTCAAAGGGAGAATGCAAATAATGAAATGGGTCCGTTAAGAGGCATGTGAGTGTGGAAAGCAACTCAACTTTTGGAGTTCATGAGATGAAGAATTGGAAGAACAAAGGGAAATGGAGTTGTCAAACCTATGTAATGAATTTCATGAAATCTATTTAAATAAAGTTATTTGTTTACTTGCAAATTGAAGTTTATGGTTGAACAATTGTAAATCAATTTTAAAATCAACACAAGTAATTGTTGATTTAGAGTTATCATCTTTGTAGGCTTTGTAATATGATTTTTATGAAATCAGATGAGAAATCAGGAGAGAGAAGTTTTCATACTCATTATAAAAACTATACCAACCTTCATAGTAAACATGACAAATTATTCTAGAAAGTGATCAAAAGTTAAAGTTTACCATGTAAGTGGACTTCCATCATTTTGAAATTTAAATACATTAGCCACCCCACCCTATCACATATTTACTCATTGTCAACGATTAAATTCAACTTTTCTAGGAAGATCTTGGATTATAGACTAGCAGTTAATCCCTACTCCCGAATTAATGCACCGTCAACTCATCATAACACCTCGGCCTTGTGCATAAGCGAATGCCCATCCTACTAAAAATTTTCTTAATTGTCACTATGGCTTTTGACAATTCACACACTCGATTGCACCCTTATTAAAATACCTTAACCCTTTATGAAATTAACCATGCCTGCCACTCCATTTATTTGAGAATGAATCTCTCGTGCACACTTGGATAATTTCCTGACATCACCTAATCTTGGCTAAGGAACTTACATGATGATGGTGTAATTATCGAAATGCGATTTAATTTCTACAACCACTCCCCATACTTAATTCCGCATAAAACTTAAGTTGATTTAATATTTCTTACTTTGGTAAGAGAGATTGAGCCAAATTGGAGTGTACTTCTAGATTTCAAGCAATCTAGCATTAAATGCAGAAGTACTACCTTTCTCCTTGTGTGATGTGTTGAATTTTGGGTCGCTTATTTTGAGAACTCTTGGCGCCTATACGTCAAAGTTTGTATTATCACATAATGTATGTGAAATATACTTGTTAATCCAATTAATGATAATTTTTTAGTGTTTAAATCTTGTCTTTTCTCTTCTATGATGATGCAATTGTTTTAAAATTCATGATAAAGTATGTAGTTTATGCATTAATGATTGTGCAAGCATGCAATTATGCTCTTTGCCATGATAGATTTAGACTTAAGCAAGGAACAAACCAACTCAGCCAACCTACACCCTAATATTTATAAACCTACCAACTACAATTAACCCTAAACCAAAAATAACCCTAACACATTAAACTATAATAAAAGCTTCGAATTATGATATAATTGGTCATGAAGAAGAAGAATTTCCTTTTATAGACAGATTTTGCTACACTTTTTGTTTGAATTTTAGTCAATTTATCTTTAAATTATGATAAATGTTTTTTTTGTTAAAATGATATAGGGGAGAGGGGCCCATAGTGGAGCACCCTAACTTTGTGTTTTTCAAAATCCTATGTGAAAATTTCAAATCAATCCCAATTTTGTACAACTGTTTATTTGGCAACTCATGTGCTTCTATATTTCGTTTTATGGTCACATCATCAAATATGATGTCACATTAGCATGCTTTTTGTTGAGGTTTCCAAAAAGGGCCAAAAAAAAAGTGAGGCCAATAGTGGTGCACTAAGTCATATTTTATTAGTGCACTGATGTGGCATCACATGATTTTCAGTTTGTGTATTTTATGGATAAAAAGTGTTTTGCAATTGGATATTAAGATGCTCTACTATGGGGCTCACTGTGGACTACTTCTATCCCCACTATTGGACCCTGCTCCACTATAGGCCCCTCTCCCCTACATATGCATCAATTTGTGTTTTTTGAAATGAAAGTATGTGGAATCAAATATGTATTTTCTAATTATTTCCATAATATGGATACAGGCAACCTAAATGACCGCCTATTTTGAGTGACTCTCAATATTGTTGGATTCCAATTTATCGTATAGTTCTTTATCATGAATTTCAGAAATGTGATCTTCTCTTTGAGTTTGACTGTTTGCTATTGAACAATCCTTCCTTACTCCAAACAATTATTTGGAGTGCATATTTTTTCCCTTCCCATCATTAGACCAAACGCTAATTAGTAAGTGTTAGACAACTTCCCTTTTTAGATTTACTCCTAAAAATTTTGGTTGCACCATTGTGTTTGGGGGCTTATGACTCCTTGGATATTCGCTTCCCTTTGCAACACCTTAATTTCTTGTTCTTTTACCTTCTTCAATAGGGAACCTCAAATCTATAGAATTACAAAATTCAAATTTATTAACCTTTGGAACCATATTATTGACAATTCTACTAGGCTTCTTAAAATTTTCCCTAGCGGATGTAAGCTTTGATAACTCTAACTTTTTTCCTAAACAAAGATGCTTTACTTAAAGGGATTACTTTGTTGATAGCCAGACTCATCCTAGTTAGAAAAAATATACAACTGATCTCACTATGTTCTCTTGTGTCACGGGTTCTACATCTGTCCACCCATCCAAAACTAAGAATTTTTTTAGAAAAAAGTCTTTTGTTAAAGATTTTTTGGACAATTGCAATATTCATACCATACTAATTTTCCCTAAGGCCTATTTCAACCCTAGGATTCTCATTGTCAAGGATATAATTTATTTTACTCACAATGGCCCTCCTTCTAGTGCCAATTCTATTGACGTGGTTGTTACACACACAATAACATGTAGATAAATCCTTGCCACTCGAACAATAGAACCCATATTTCTTAAAAGAATCACTAAAATTTCTTATTTGGAGGTAATCTTAGCTATCCCAAGGCTCAAGAATGTTAGGTCTTGACTCACTAGGTTCACTTAGGGTTCGTTGTGCAATTGTTGTTAAACATAAGGGGCCACTAGTTTTAAAGGTTCTCGTAACTTTGACAAAATCCAGCAATATAAGATTTAGCAAATTATAACCTGCGTTACTTTTCATATTCCATTAGTCCAAGTCATTCAGAAAGAAAACTACTAAAAGATTAGATTTGAGAGGGAAAAAGGCCTAATAAATTAATTTCTCCTAAGTATTATCCATGTATTCATAGAGAAATAACTAAACCAAAGCATAAACTATTTTGTACTTCACCAGATTGCTTCAAAACTACATACAAAATAAGGAAAAAAGTTTGAAGAAAAGAATCATTTACCACCGAAATAGTATCAAAATGCACCCAAATTTGGGGAAGCAAATTGACTCTTTTGATAGGAGTAATCAACAGAAAATTATGTAAGTTTACAATTTGGAATAACCTTTTGCTTTGATATTAGAAAAATCTACTATAAATACAAGTTTTTAAACTAGAATTGAGCAGAAAACATGACTTAAACATAAATTGATGATGTTCCAAATTTAGATTAATTATTTTAACAAATTTTTACCCTCAAAATAGAATAACACTCTACCTTTTATAGAACACAAGGTGGCAATTTATCATAAGAAAGCACGTCGCTAAGAGAAAATAATCCAATTAGTAAACAACATGTGGCATAAGGGCATTGGTGGCACTTAGAAGATATTTTTCCTGGTCTCTAAAGATAAAGTTAAAATTTGCACTTTGACTTCTTTCGTTGTAGTTCAAATGCCTAAAAATCGTGGGTAAAGTTTATCGAGTTTTCTCAATCTTCAAAAATGTGGGAACAAGTCACAAACACTTCCTCTCAAAATTCTTGATCTTGATGATGAGTTTTGTTATTGAGAAAAACATCTGTTGGTGGAAGTCGAGAAAAACTAGTAATTCTACCAACTAATCAAAAACTTGGGTCTTTCTCTTTCCTAGTTACCCACTATTCGCCTTTGGGTATTTATTTCGTAGCTTTACCTCAGGTTTGACACTTGTCACCAAATCTGACTTACCACTCAGTTCTTCACTATTTCCCATGAGAACTAATTTACACAGGTACCTTCATTTCTTGTTATAATTTGACATCTTTAAGGACCCGCATCAACATAATGTCACTTTTCAAATGAAACATTAAGCATTTAATTAGCTCATTAGAAGAAAATACTATTAAAATGTGTTTGTATGTTCTTAATCTTTTTCACTGTATATTTGTGATTAAAATAATGCTTTACTTGACTTTTTGACTTTTTATTTTTTACAATATTTCAAGAATTTTGGCATCATCGAGAATTTTGGAGGCTAATAGAAAACGTCAGGTTCTTCCTTTGCAACGAACTTTTCCTGAATCTCGATTACTCAATTATGTTATTACCTCATGTTGGCACTCTCAAATTTCACAAATTTGAGATGCCCATTTCAAGATTTTGCCACTCCACTTTCAGAAGTGCACCTGAAGAATCTGCTTAAGTGACCTACTTTGGAGGGTCATATTTTGGAGCCTGTTGATTTTGGTGCAAAACCCATTTGCACACCCACTCATATGTCCTATGTGAGTAGGCATGTCAAGTTTCAGCTTCCCATGATGAGCTTTGTCAGGGTTTCGAAAAGTGAAGTTGGAGGGTTTTGACACTTTTCTACTGTTTGCAAACCTTCATTTCTATAAAGTTGCCTCTCGTTTGAGCTTGAATTTTGCAATTGGTTGACTATCAAGTCAAACCAATTGTTGTTCTCAGTTCTCCATGCCAAAGTGAACTCACATGTCAGTTTTCAGAGCTTTATGAGTTGATTTGCTATTTTTGGCAGATCAAAACCAAATGGAATTTCTTCAGTTTTGCAACTGCATTTACGGAAACCTTTATGAGAGGTCAACTTTAACCTTTAGTATCTTTTGATGGGTGATTATTCAAGCCAAGCCCTCTTGCACACGTGTTCACTGTGCCAAAATGATTCACTGTGTCCAGTGGCAGCTCGCCAGGAGTTGATTTGGTATTTTTCCAATGAGGTGATTAAGTGAGTTTTAATTGGTTCAAAACAGTTGATTGTTGCAGAAAGTTCAACTGAGCAACTTTGATGATTAATATTTTTCACCTCGTAACTCCTTTTGCCGAGCCGTCTTTTGCATTCAAATCTCTAGACCAATGTCTACATGCCTGCAAGTTTTTATGTCTCTAGGAGATCATTGGACCGGTTTCCAAGGCCAATTCCAGAGCCAACTTGTCCAATTTTGCTTGTTTTTCAAAAGTGTCAGAAAATAAATTTTAATGGAAAACTTGTTTAGATTTTCCCACCGGAGGATTTCACAAGTTGTCACAGACCGATTTGAGTATGAAAGTTGTTTGAAAATGAATTTTTTTTTAGTCAGGCTACATGGGCCCTGACATGCTCCATGCTCCATGCTGCTTGAGCACACTATGGTTTTGAAGGGCATGAATTACTAAACATTGTTTCAACAGTAGATTCTCATTTGTCATTGTTACAGATTTCTTCAATTGACTTAAAGAGAATAATGCCATTCACCATGGATGAAGTCACACTTGTAATCTTGCTTGATGGTTTGAATTAACTCCATGACACTGAAAAGTTAAGATTTTTTGAATAGCAATATTGGGCGACAAAGAATGCTCTATTTTATATTGTACAATATTGAACTATATGAGGGTGATTGGAAAACAATATGCTTGGGAAAGCTGAAATCATGGGTGAGGAAATGTTCATTTCTCATTTACATGATGGTATTAAGCTGTGATTCCCCTTGTGCAGTCTAATGATCTAAAAAGAGAATAGTGGAAGGGAAGGCTTCAATGAACCCAATAACACAACAACTAGAGGAAGGCCAAGCACCCCTCAAGCAAAAGTGGTTTGACTTCAAAGCAAGTGCAAAGACACCACAGGATAAACCAAAATGAACCCATTAAAAGTTTTAGAGACCTCAAGCAAATGCAAACAGAGGAGTCAACACCGTGGCTTGAGCTAAGATCATAATGCACAATATGAATTTGTTGAAATGTTTTCTAGAACTTTCAAGCAAACATGAGGCTGCCATTGTGAAGAAACAACAACGCAGCATTAAAAATATCAGATTGTATCTCAGTTGAAAATGGCTCACTGAGAGGAGAAGCTCGTGCGCTGGCAGGGAGTAGGTAATAAGATGACTCTACAAAGTTTCTTCACCATAAAGAATATGAATGCAACCGGTGACAGCTGATAGGAATGAGGACATATATGCAGAGAAGTGAAAGGAGCACCATTCAGGCAAGTAGCTAGTTTATGAGAACGCCTCCTAACAAGATCTGTATGCAATGAAAATTGGAATACCAGATAATAGGGGATGGGCTTCTCTATTGGAACGAATCAAAATGAAACTCCAGAGTACGCATAAATGTATTTGTTTAAAATGCCTTAAAAACTTTTAAACAAATGCAATGGGCAAGGTATGCGCGCCCATCAAAGCGATCAGAATGCCTTAAAATAAATGTGATCTCATGGGAAATGCTACGAGCAGGATACATCAAATGAAGTATGTTGAAAAGGGTGTAATAACTTCTAATGCACGCAAGGAATGCAGGACGCCATTGATTCAACAGGGGCGCGGCAAAAGGAAACAAAGCCATTGCAATGGATTTGTTGAAAAGTCCGTAGGAGATTTTAAGCAAATAATGGGGAGGCGCTAATATATAAAATGGATTTGTTGAAATCCTTACAAAACTTCTAAGCAAAAGAAAAATAGTTTGAAGGAATGAGCCGGCACCAGAGATCTCAAACAAATGCGGGTCAGAGAAAAATGAGGAAGGCATCATAACTTGCAGGGAACCTTTGAGGGAACCCGTGCATGAAGAGATCTGCGCTTGTGACGAGAACACATCAAAAAGAAGAGGCTGTGAACATCCATCAAAATGCAACAGGGGCGCCATGGTGAATGCAAGGATGCACAAAATGGAGCAGCTAAAGGGGCTCGATGGAGTGGAGCCAATGCATGAAGGAAAACCGTGGGTTGAAGGAACACCAAAATGACTGTTGAAAAGGCCATAGAGGCTTTAAATGTGCACCAATGAAGAGACTCCGAGGCACGCATCAGATGTTTGTTGATAGGTCCTCAAAAAACATCCCAACAAATAGAGGAATGCCATATTCCCCAGAGATGGAACACGACCAAGAGGAAGGAGCTCAAGAAGCTTCACATTGAAGATGGAGAGGGCACCACTATTTAAGACTTTAGAAACTTTCAACAGAGGACCACGTGATGAGGAGGGTGCCAATGGATATGTTGAAATATTTTGGAAACTTGCAAGCAAATGCAAGAGCTCAAGTTAGGGTAGGCCGATCTCCATTATGTGGTGAGCCCGTGCATTTCAAGAATGATGGATAGAATATAGCAAAAAGAGAATGTAGACATTGTTTTCTCAACAAAAGGAAGGAGCAAACGGGGGTGCCGCTATTCAAGTTAAAAGGGAAACTGGTATGGATCTAATGAGAGGAAGCTCGATGGCTGTGAGCAGAATGATTTCCACAGAGAAGAAGCTACGTTGACATTATCAGACCGCTATGCTGCAATGGCAATCACTGCTAGAATAATGCAGAGCACAAAACCGTGGAATATCTGTGTTCTTTTTCATAGTTGTCACTCTCCATAGCCGACGCAGCCAGCCATTCTCCTTTCAAAACTGCTGCCTGTAATTTTCTCCAACTCACTTTTAAAAATCCAGCTCAATTTAAAAATCCCGCTTGATTTTGAAAATATCGCTCATTTTTTGAACTTTCTATGGAAACGTCTGTCTCGATCTCCGTTTGTTTGTGTGGCCGTCTGTTTCGTTTGGTCTGTCAAGTCTGCACGGGATCCAAGCACGCACGTTGGTGAGAGAAATGAGGAAGGCAGAGGAGTTGGGACGAGAAAAATGAGGCAGCAGCATCCATGCCATGCATCCATGGCCTGGTAGAAATTGTTGCCTCTATAGCCAGTGCCCAGAAGACTTGACTTTAGCTAGAAAAGACTCAATAACCTAGATAGCGAGATTACTCCAACATTCAAGGTGATAGAATGACACGGTGGGATTAATATAATGCATTAACCCAACCAAGTGCATGAAATGACAACTGACAAGTGTAAATCCTTTCCAGCGCAAGGGAAATTAATCGAATCAAGTCCACACGCAAACCCTCCTTTGGAAGTTTCAACTTTGACTGATTCAAAGTCGTCAGCTTTACCAAGTTATTCAATGAAATGAAATATAAATGTTATTCAATGAAATGAAATATAATTTTTTTTTATGTTTATTTTGATAAAATATCTTAATACAATTATATATTGATAAAAAAAATAGTGTTTTTTTATTAATGATTTTTTTAATTTATTTATATTCATTTTGAACAATTAACAAGTAATAGAGATTATTAGAAATATTTCAAATTTATCTATTGTGTTGTGTACATATATATGCATACATGTATGTATCTTATATATGTATATAAAGTTTCTAGCTTGAATCTATAGGATAATCTTTCTAAGTTCTACGTACTAACATATATAACTTATATATAATATATATAATATACATCGAGAGATATCATTTTTGAGGCATTTTTCTTTTCTTTTGTACTTTTGTGCTCTTTCGAATTTTAAAAAAATACACCTCGAAAATGGTACTCTCGACATATATTATATAGATTATATATAAGGTATATATGCTAGTTTACAACCCACACTCAATTCTATTATATTAAAATATTATTAAATGATAATATTATATTATTATTAATGTTAGTATTATAATACCATTTATTTATTACAAGTATTATACTATTATAATTACTAAAATATTATTATATTTTTAATTTAATTACATTATTATTAATATTAATACTATCTGATTATTAATATATGTCATTATAAATACATATAATATTACTATTATATTATTGTTAAAATTATCTTATAGTTATTATAAAGTAAATATTACATTATTTTTTAATTATTTTATTATTAGGTTTAGGGTTAGGGTTAGGGTTAGGGTTAGGCGTAGGGATAGGATTAGATTTAGGGTTATGATTATGGTTAATGTAGGTGATTAATGAAAGATAAATATTTGAATTGAATAATAAGAGTGGTACGGTTAGGGTTACAATTATGGTTTATGGTTAGGTTTATGATTTAAGGTTAGATGTAAGCTTAGTTTATAGGGTTGATGATATGGTTAGGTTTTCTTTTTTGGATTTAGATTATGGTTGGGTTTAGGATTAGGGTAAGGGATAGGTTTAGGAGTAAGCTTAGGGTTAGGGTTAGGGGTAGGGTTAGGTTGTGTGTTTGGTTTGGGGTTAGGTTTGGGATTAGGGTTATGGTAAGGGTCAGGGTTTAGGGAAATCTAAATTTAAGTTTAGATCATAGTTGGTTATTCTTTGACAAGAAATAATTATAGTTTATTTTTTACCTCATTCATTATAAACATGACTTAATCTTAAATTTAGACCATTTCTTAAAACCTAACATCCCAACTCTAATCATAATTGTAATGTAACCCTAATTTTATTTATCTTAACCCTAACTCTTATTTTATTTTTCATAACCCTAACCATATCCATAATCATAATCATAACAATAGTCATAAACCTAACCTTAAACCCTAAACCCTAAACCATGAACTATAATGGCAACCTTAAACTTTTATTAACCCTCACCATATTTACCATAATGCTAACCCTAACCCTAACCCTAATACTAACCTAATTTTAATTATCTTAACCAACCCTTATTTTATTTCTCATAACCTTAACTTTAACCCTAACCTAACCATTATCATAATCATAACAATAATCATAACTATAAACCTAACCTTAAACAATGAACACAAACCATAATGGTAACCCTAAACTTTCTCTAACCCTAACCATAAACCATAATCCTAACCCTAAACTAACCCTAGCCCTAACCTTGACCTAACCAAATCCCTAACTATAATCCTAAACCTAACACTAACCATAATCCTAATCCCAACCCTAATCCTAACCCTAACCCTAACCCTAACCCTAATCCTAACCCTAATGCAAAACCCTAACCCTAATCCAAATTATAATCATAACTTCAAACCTAACCCTAAACCCTAAACCCTAATTATAACCTTAAATTAACCATAAATTTAACCTAAACCCTAACCCTAACCATAATGCTAATCGTAACCCTAATTCCAACTCTATATTCCTAACACTATTTCTAATTGTAACCCTAATCCTAACCATAATCTCAACCCTAATACAAAATTGAACCCTAACCTAACCCTCACCCTAATCTTAACCAAAATCCTAATCATAACCATAAGCCCTAATCATATTCCCAACTCTAATTCCAATAAAAACCATAACTTTTAACCCTAAATTGTAAACCATGGGCCCTATAATTGACCCTAACCTATACCTAATCCTAATAAAAACCATAATTGTAACTATAACCTAACCATAACCCTAACCCTATTTCTCATAACCCTAATGCTAAACCTAATCATAACCCTAACCCCAACCTTGACCCTAAACCATACACACAACCTAACCATAATCGAAACCCTATTTTTCATAACCTTAATCTTAACCCTAATCCTACCCCTAGGTAAGTGCACAAAGATGGCTCCCAAAAAGGGAACTTAAGTGGCCACTTTCTTTCTTTTTTTTTTTTTTTTTCTTTTCTGAAATCAGGAAATACTAACCTTGGATGTGAAATTGAAGATAGTTACACTCAAAATTTTGAGATGAAACAAAAACAAGGATTGAAGTGCTCCAAGTCTACTTCCTGAACTACTAATTTATTTTGAAAATGGTTGAGATTAAGGGGTTCAAACGAGGGACATACACAAATTGGTGTTGTTTTCATCAAAAAAACATAACATAGCAACTCTTGTACAACCCTTGTATAGTGAGCTTTTTTTTAGTATTTTTAAAATTGCTATAGTTAGAAATTAGCTAACAATATGTAGTTGATGCATGATTTTTCTAATAACTTTTTAATGAATATTTTATTTTTTACTAATTTTTGAAGTGGACACTTCCTAAAAAATAGAATTTTGCCATGCTACCCCTACAAATTTTGGAAACTAATTGAATTTTTTTAAAAAATTGTAGAATGGAGTCTAGTTTATAAAAATGTAATTTATTTGAAATTTTGATGAACGATTAATTTATAACAAAAAAACACCAAACATTACTTTTTGCCAAAAAAGAGACATACAAACAAAATAAATTATGGATGAAAGGCTTAACATTGTCAGAATGTGAAAGAAATTACATTGTTGGATAACTAAGAGAGAACCTAACATTACCTAGGTGTTGGATTTCTTTGACATTGAACCACGTACAATCTTGATGGTGAACATGAACCCAATTATGTGAAATATTGTAGAATTTGCAAAAACATGTCTCTGGTTGTTGGGAATGCCCTCTAAGCCTTTGGGTTGGTATTCCAAGGAAAATACCAATCCCAAGGCTTGGGGATTCCCAAAGGAAGATATAACGCACACACGTTATAACGCGAGCGCGTTATATCTCAATTTTGACATGGCTTTTGTATTTTGCAAATGCATTGACAAAATGCGAACGTGTTATAACATGCTTGCATTTTGGTCTACATTGAATTTTTTTCTTCTCCTTTTCTTGTCTCTTTCTTCTTGTTATCTTTTAGGGAAACTATATACATGAAATAAACATTTAAGTATAAGTTGATATTTACATATGGACGTTTACTTTCTTATACTTTAAGTTATATTTCATGTATATAGTTTCAGGATGTTTAAGAGTGGTTTTGGATCTCTAGGAGTTATAATGCAAATTCTAGTTTTTGGAAGATCTCACAAATTTCAGTAATTAGGAGGTCAAATTTTAGTAATTAGCAAGTTGTATTATTTTTCTCTCTATCACCCTCATTTTTATCCCTTACACTCTAGACCTCTCTCTCTCACTATCTCCATCCATTTATCTGACTTTCTCCCTTGATCTCAAGAACTCTCTCTTTGTCTTTGTATCCTTTTCCCTCTAATTATCTCTCTCTCTCTCTCTCTCACCCTATTTCTCTCCCACTCTTTCCTCTTTATCTCACCATTCTCTCTTTCCCTCTCTATAACTCTCTACTTCTCTCTATGTCACCATTCTCTCTCTACATATCTTTATCTCACCTATCCCTCTTTACCTCTCCCTTCCTCCCCTCTCTTACCCACCCTCCCTCCTTCCCTCTATCTCTATCTCTCTCTAATTCTCTCTATCTCACCTATCCCTCTCTACCCACATATCTATCCATCACTCCCTACCACACTCTCTCTATTTCTCTCTATCTCACCTCCCTCTCTCTCCCTCAATACATCTCCCTCTCCTTCCCTCTCTGCTCTCTATCTCCCTGATCAATCTCTACCTACCTCTCCATCCATTACTCCCTACCACTCTCTCTACACCTCTCTATCCCACTTCTCTCCCTCCCTTATTCTCTCTACTTCTCTCTCTCTACCTCTCCTTTCTCTAATTATCTTTATCTCCCCTAGCCCTCTCTCTCACTAGATGTCTCCTCCTTACGTTTTCCCCTATCTACTCTCTATCTCTCCTCACCCTCCCTCTATCTCTCACTCTCTCACTCTCTCTCACTCCTCACTCACCCTCTCTCTCTCTCTCTCTCTCTTTCCTCTCTATCTCACCATTCTCTCTTTCCCTCTCTATAATTCTCTCCTTCTCTATATATCACCATTATCTCTCTACTTATCTTTATCTCACCTATCCCTCTTTACCTCCCCCTTCCTCCCCTCTCTCACCCACTCTCCCTCCTTACCTCTATCTCTATCTCTCTCTACTTCTCTTTATCTCACCTATCCCTCTCTACCCACATATCCCTCTATCACCCCCCACCACACTCTCTTTACTACTCTTTATCTCACCTCCTTCTCTCTCCCTCCATACCTTTCCCTCCATCTATCCTTCCTTATCTACTCTTTATCTCTCATGTCTCTCTACCTCTCCTTCCCTCTCTACTTATCTTTATCTCCTCTTTCCCTCCCAACCTCTCTCTCTCCCCAATCGCTCCCTCCCCCTCTTTCTCTCTCCCGCTATGAGGGTTGAGGGTGTAAGGTTTAGTGTTTAAGGTATAGGGTTGAGGTTATAGGGTTAAGTGTATAGGGAATAGGGATTAGGGTTTAGGATATTAGGTATAAAGTTGAGGGTATAGGGTATAGGGATGAAGGATGAGGATTTAGGATTTAGGATTTAAGGTATAGGGTTGAGGGTTGAGGGATAGTGTTTAGGGTTGAGGGTATAAGGTTAAGTGTATATTGTATATGGATTATGGTTTAGGATATTGGGTATATATGTGAGGGTATTGGGTTGAGGATATTAGGTTTATGGTTTAGGATTTATGTATAAGTTTGAGGGTTGAGGGTATGAGGTTAAGTGTATAGGGTATAGGGATTAGGTTTAAGGGTATAAGGTATGGGGTTAAGGCTTGAGAGTGTAGGGTTTGTCATTTAAGTATAGGATTTCAAGGGATAATGTTTAGGGTTTAGGGTATAAGGTTGAGGGTTGAGGGATAGTGTTCAAGGTTGAGGGTATAGGGCTAAGTGTATAGGGTATAGGGATTAGGGTTTAGAATATTGGGTATAGGGTTGAGGGTATTGGGTTTAGGATTAAGGTTTGGGGTTTAGGGTTTAGTGTACAAGGTTGAATGTAGGGTTTAGGGTTTAAGTTTAGGTTTGAGGGATGATTTTCAAGGCTTAGGTTATAGGGATGAAGTTTGAGCATATAGGGTATAGGGTATAGGGTATAAGGTTGAGCGTATAGGGTATAGGGATGAGGGTTGAATGTGTAGGGTTTAGGGTTTAAGGTATAGGGTTGAGGGTTAAGGTATATTGTTCAAGGTTGGGGGTGTAGGGTTAAGTATATAGGGTATAGGGATTAGGGTTTATGATATTGGGTATAGGGTTGAGGGTATTGGGTTTAGGGTTGAGGGTTGAGGGTTCAAGGTTTAGGGTACAAGGTTTAATGTAGGGTTTAACATTTAATTATAGGGTTAAGGGTTTAGGGATAATGTTTAGGGTATAGGGTATAGGGTATAGGGATGAAGTTTGAGGGTGTAGGGTTTATGGTTTAATTCTCAACCCTCAACTGTATACAATGGATCCTCAACCCTAATCCCTCAACCATATACCCTCAACCCTCTACCCTCAACCTTAAACCCTTAACCCTCAACCCTTAAACCCTCTACCCTATACATTAAACCCTCAACCCTCAATTCTCAACCCTCATCCATTAATCCTTCAACCCTCAACCCTTAAACCCTTAACCCTCAACCCCTATACCCTCTACCTTATACATTGGGCCCTCAACCCTAATCCTTTAACCATATATCCTCAAACCTATACCTTAAAACCTAAACCCTCTACCCTCAACCCTAAACCTTAAACCCTCAACCCTAAAACCTTAATCCCTCAACCCTTAAACCCTCAACCCTCTACCCTCTACCCTCTACCCTTAAACCCTAATTCCTCAACCCCTATATCCTCTACCCTATACATTGGACCCTCAACCCTATACCCTCAATCCTCTACACTCAACCTTAAACCATCAACCCTTAAACCCTAAACCCTTAAACCCTCTACCCTCGACCCTACACATTAAAGATGGTTGAGGGTATAAGGTTAAGTGTATATGGTATATGGATTATGGTTTAGGATATTGGGCATATAGTTGAGGGTATTGGGTTGAGGATATTAGGTTTAGGGTTTAGGGTTTAGGGTTTAGGATTTATGTATAAGTTTGAGGGTTGAGGTATAATATTCAGGGTTGAGGGT
>VDFB02193867.1:233509316-233529347 GCA_007258455.2 Sequoia sempervirens
GAAAAAGAGAAGAAAAAACTTTCAATGTAGACCAAAATGCAAGCATGTTATAATGCACTCGCATTTTGGAAATGTTTTTTTGATTTCAAAAAATGCACATTTTTTTAACTCAAAATGTATGCATTTTTTGAAATTTAAACCATAACGTGCACGTGTTATGGCTTGGTAATGACCGATCCTAGGCTTGGTCATTACCAAGCCATAATGCAAGCATGTTTTACTATAACATGCTCGCATTTTCGCTATTTCAGGATGAAAAAGTAAATTGGCCACAAATTGGCTACCCATCTTCATACACCTACCCCCTAACCAAATCCCTAATGATAACCCTATAACCTAACACTAATAGTAACCATAACCCTTATCATAACACTAACCCTAACAAAATCCATAACTATAACTATAATTGAAATTCTAACGCTAACCCTAACCCTAACCCTAGCTCCAACCTAACCCCAACTCTATATCTATTTGTACAATAACCCTTTGTAATTGAACCCTAATCGTAACTTGACCTTAGCACTAATTGTACCATAACCCTTTGTAATTGAACCCTAATTTTATTGTAACCATAATTGAAATGTAGCCTTAACCCTAACCCTGATCCTAACTATAACTCTAACCCTAACCCTAACCCTAACTCTAACCTTGATCCTAATTGTAACTCTAACCATAACCTTAACCCTAACTGTTACCTAACCCTAATACTAACCATATCCCTAATTGAACCCTAATACTAATACTTGTACCATAACCCTTTATAATTGAACCCTAATTTTATTATAATCATAATTGAAATGTAACCTTAACCCTAACCTTAATCCTAACTATAACTCTAAATCTAACCCTAATCCTAACCTTAACTCTAACCTTCATCCTAATCATAACTCTAACCATAACCCTAACCCTAACCTTAATCATAACTATTAGCTAACCCAAATACTAACCATAACCCTAATTTAACCCTAATACTAACTCTAACCCTCATTGTACCATAAATGTAACCCTAACCCCAATTTTTATTATTAAAAAATATATACTATTTCTCATAACCCTAACCTATTTTAAACCTATTTCTTATAACTCTAACCCATACCCTAAATCTAAAGCTATGTTTTATAATCCTACCCTAACCTTAAACCTAAGAAAATCCCTAATCATAACCAAAAACCCTAACCCTAACCCCAACCCTAACCTAACCCTAACCCTAATAAATTCTTAATCATAATGTAACATTAACACTAACCATAACCTTAACCCTAACATGAATTAAATCATAATCCCAAGCTTTGTTATAGAACCCTAAAATTTCTAAAAAACTAACCCTAATGCTAACCCTAACCTAACCATTAACCATAATTGTAACCTTAACCTTACCCTAATCCTAACCATAAACCATAATCCTATCCCTAACTTAGAAACCAAATCCCTAGTTGTAACCCTAAACCCTAACCCTAATCTCATATCTAATCCCAATCATAACTAGAACTCTAAATCTAATGCTAAGCCATAAACCATAAACCCTAATCTAACCCTAATCCTAACACTATTTTTCCTAACCCTAATCATAACTCTTAACCTAACCCTAACCCAAACACTAAACCCTAACCCTAATTAAATACCTAATCATAACCCTAAACTTTAACCTAAACCAACTCTAATCCCAACCATTTAATTAAGATAAAAGTACCAACCTAACCTAACCCTATATATATTTGTACCATAACCCTTTGTAATTGAATCGTAATCATAACCCTAACCTGACCCTAACACTAATTGTACCACAACCCTTTGTAAATTTTGAACCCTAGTAATTTTATTGTTTAACCATAATTAAAATGTATCCTTAACCCTAACCCAAATTCTAACTATAACTCTAACCCTAACCCTAACCCTAACCTTAACTCTAACCTTGATCCTAACTGTATCTCTAACCATAACCTTAACCCTAACTATTACCTAACTCTAATACTAACCATAACCCTAATTGAATCCTAATACTAATAATTATACCATAACCCTTTGTAATTGAACCCTAATTTTATTGTAACCATAATTGAAATGTAACCTTAACCCTAACCCCAATCCTAATTGTAACTTTAACCCTAACCCTAACCTTAACTCTAACCTTGATCTTAACCATAACTCTAACCATAACCCTAACCCTTACTTTAATCATAATTGTTAGCTAATCGTAATACTAACCATAACCCTAATTGAACCCTAATACTAACTCTAACCCTCATTGTACAATAAATGTGGTCTCATGGTGATGGAATTCCATGACAATCCATATTGCAACAAACTGCAATATGGATTGTCATGGCATTCCATCACCACAAGACCACATTTCTTTGAGGAATTTTATCAAACAATTCACTGCCTTGCTGCTATGGATAAAAGCCTAAAACATGTTCTTTTGAACAAGCTACACATGCTTGCAAAAAATCAATCAAAGCATAATAGCAAATATGGATTATCATGGCATTCCAACACCATGGCTAAATAGTAAATATGGATTGTTGAAAAAATCCATCAAAGCATAATATTAAATATGGATTGTCATGGCATTCCAACATCATGGTCTTGGAATGCCATGACAAGCCATATAGACGAGCAATAGAAATAGTTACATAGAAATAGTTCATTGCCTAGTCTATGACTTGTCATGGCATTCCAATCACCATGGTGTTGCAAAGCCATGACAATCCATATTTACTATTATGCTTTGATATTAAACACCCAATGTTTTCCAACAAGAATATACATGCACAATATGATTGCAAGTTGGAAAACACAGTTTGAGGTGAGTATATGTTTTCCAAAACACAACACGACAACCGATAGATAAGCAATCATACATATAAATAGTTCATTACCTTGTCTATGTCTTTTCATGGCATTCCAATCACCATGGTGTTCCAATGCCATGACAATCCATTATTACTATTATGCTTTGATAGTAAACACCCAATGTTTTGAACCAACAAGCATAAACATGCATAGTATGATTGCAAGTTGGAAAACATAGTGTGAGGTGAGTATATGTTTGCCAAAACACAATGGAGACCCATAGATAAGCAATCATACATAGAAATAGGTCATTGCCTTATCTATGGCTTGTCATGGCATTCCAATCACCATGGTGTTGGAACGCCATGACAATCTAGATTTACTATTATGCTTTGATAGTAAACACACAATGTTTTGCAAAAACCATATGCATGCATATTATGATTGCAAGTTGGAAAACACAGAGGTGAGTATATGTCTACCAAAACACAGTGGCATGTCATAGATAAGCAATCATACATAGAAATAGTTCATTGACTTGTCTATAGCTTGTCATGTCATTCCAATCACCATGGTGTTGGAATGTTATGACAATCCAGATTTACTATTATGCTTTGATAGTAAACACACAATGTTTTCCAATAACCATATACATGCATTGTATGATTGTAAGTTGGAAAACACATGTGAGGTGAGTATATGTCTGTCAAAACATAATGGAAAGCCATTGATAAGCAATCATGCATACAAATAGTTCATTTCCTTGTCTATAGCTTGTCATGGCATTCCAATCACCATGAGACCACATTTCTTTGAGGAATTTTACAAACTGTTCACTGCCTTGTCTATGTTGTTGCTTACTAATATTCTTTCATAGACAAGACAGTGTCAAACTATTTGAAAAAATTCCTCAAACAAATGTGGTCTCTTGGAATGCCATGACAAACAAATGCAATTGGCAGCCGCAATTATCACTCTAGTATGAATGAATTAATATCTTTGAGAATAGCATTTGGTTGCATAGGCATAATTCCCTATAGTTGTGGGTATAGTTTCAGAATATATTGTTGATACATCTACAAAAGATGACAATATATATCTGTGAGCCAAACTGCATTGCTTGTTAAATAAGGTGTTTACCATTTTCTAACAAAATTTGGTTAGGGGGTCTCCATTTGTAAATATCACTCTAATTATCATAATATATCTGCAATTATCACTCTAACTATCTGTAATTATTTTGGAAAAAATAGTGGGAGATGAGCATATGTCTGCCAAAACATAGTGGCAAGCCATAGATAAGCAATCCTACATAGAAATAGTTCATTTCCTTGTCTATGGCTTGGCATGGCATTCCATTAACCATGAGACCACATTTCTTTGAGCCATTTTTTCAAATAGTTCATTGCCTTGTCTATGTTGTTGCTTACTATTATGCTTTCATAAACAAGACAGTGAACTGTTTGAAAAAATTCCTCAAACAAATGTGGTCTTATGGAATGCCATGACAAACAAATGCAATTGGCAACTGCAATTATCACTCTAGAATGAAGGAATTAATATATTTGAGAATAGTACTTGGTTGCATAGGTGGAGATCCCTATAGTTGTGGGTATAGTTATTAGCTATGCAATGTGAAGTAACTACATAACTGCTTTTAGGTTGACTTTGTAAAAAAACTATATTGTAATTTAAAATTTGTCATCTATCTATCAACATCTACTTATTAGTTATGCAATGTGAAGTAATGCTTTAATTTTGAAAAATGTGCAATGCAATGAAATGGAAAACATTGGGTGTTTATAAAACTTCAACCTACATCACAACATACCCAAACCCTTGTGGTTTTTAAGCCTGTATATGTACGTGTGCATTACAAATAGCAAGAACACCAATTTCTTGTCATTATTGCCAATAATGAATACACTTGTTGAAAGTGGTGAAACACATAGTGTTAATGGTTCTTGAAAAACAATAGGTGTTTATAAAACGATGCCTTTCATTACATTCCTAAGGTCTAGATAACAAAAGTTTTTCAAGACATTCATACTTGTTTGTAAAATTCTAAGATGCAAAATATTGGGTTTTACAAAACCTGCAACCCACTTAAAGTTTGAAAACAACTTACAAACAAAAACCCTCATAATGTTTTAAAACCCTTTACAACAACCAAAATGATTAGAAACCCCTCAACTCACTTCATATTTTTTTGGTCTCCCCCTACTCTCCAACCTTTCACTTCCAACCTACAGAATCAACAAGCCAACAACACACAGTGTTAATGGTTGTGGGAAAACACTAGGTGTTTACAAAATGGTGCTTATCATTACATTTCTATGGTCTAAATAACAAAAGCTTTTCAAGACATTCATATTGTTTTGTAAAATTTCAGGTTGCAAAACACTAGGTTTTCCAAAACCCTAAACCCACTTAACATTTGAAAACCTTTTACAGAAAACATCCCACATAATATTCTAAAACCCTTTAGAAGTAACAACCCATTCGGTTACAAACACCTCACCTCACTTTTGCTAAATTTTCCTCTCCCCCACCTGCAACTCTACTCTCCAACCTTTCACTTTCAACTTGTAGAATAAAAGAGTTGATAACACAAAGTGTTAAAGGTCGTTGGAAAACAATGGGTGTTTATAAAACGGTCCGCATTTCATTACATTCCTACGATCTTAATAACAAAAGCTTTTGAAGACATTCATACTATTTTCTAAGATTCTAGGTTGCAAAACATTGAGAAACCTACATCCCACAACAACACCACACTTATGTACATACAAAAGTGCATGAAACCATACATAAAAAAACATACAAAAACACACCTATCTACATACAAACAGTTACAAACCCCTCACCTCAACTCGGTTGGTTGTCTCCCCTGCCTACAACGCCCGCTTGCTCTATAAGGTTTCGTTTTCAACTTGGAGGATGATAAAACCTAGAACACAGAGTGTTTTCCAAGAATAGTACTTGTTACAATTTAAAATGCATGTCTTAATCACATTAACGCCCTTCCTACCTGTGGTGAACAGATAGCTTCTCGCACAAGGCAAAAAACATCGGTGTAATTCGGTGATAGGACACCTCCTTGCTTTCCTCGCCTTGACATTTCCTTTCATCTGTCGGTTCCGTCACTTTTATCATTTGTCTGGTGGGCCCTACACTATACCATCTTATCATGTTATGTATGTTTCCATGTATATTATTATGTATGTTTTTATGTGTTTTTGTATATACATAGATACCTTTTGTCTACACTTTAGTTGCATCCCTCAAAAGCTAATCCTCTAAAAATATCATTTAAAAAGAAAAAAAGAAAAGGAAAAAAAGCAACCCTATGGGGAGAAAAAACAAAAAGAAGGGGAATCCCCCTCTCTTGCCCCACAAAGCCTTACAACAAAAGATAAAGAGGTGGGCAATCAAAAACATTTATGAAAATTCCATAAAAATAAAATAAAATAAAGAAAACGAGTGATCGAGGGAGTTGTTTCATACTTCGCCGACAAATACACAGCAAGAGCAGACCGCGAGCCTATCAACAAATGTTGATTGTTATCTGTACGCGTGGAAAGTACTTGTCACAACCTTCTGTTTTGCGGGTGCCACACAGGGGGAATTTTGTCATAGCTTTGATTTTTTAGGAGAAACTACAATTTTATGGATATGGGTATCCAGACGCCCCAACAGCAGTTAAGAATGGTGAGCCCCAATTAACTTACTCAGTTACGGAATGCACTGCAGTTATGATGCATGATCCATCCATGCCTTGCAAGGCTTAAATTTGATGGCCATATGACCGTATTTAGAGATTTTTGTCGTAAAATACAATCAAAATTTTAAGAAGATTGTATCAGATGAAAGGGGAGATTTTGGATAGACTGTCAAAATTTATATAGAATTATAATGATATATATATTTGATTTATATATAATTTTACTTACACTAAGGTACATCATAATGTTTTATGGACACCTTTGAATAGATAACCGTCATTAAAAAAATTATTGACAGGCAAGGTTGACCGTCAAAATTAAGCCCTATTGCCTCGGTGCATTTAGAGTGATAGCTGCTTCCAAAACTCAATCCTTCTTTTGAGCTGGATAGGGCCCCACCCAACAACTCAATTCATTCATTCATTCAGTACGAGTAAAAGTGAGATTTTGAGCTGGATAGGGCCCCGCCCAACAACCCAAAACACTTTTTGTAAAATGAATCTTGATAATCTCTGTTCAGACAAACTTAGAAGAAAACGGAAATGACTTTCTGTGTGATGTAATGGAAGGATTAAAAAATAAATGGAATAAGTCATTTACTGTAGTAGGTATGGGGCTCCACTTTCATTTCCTTGCGTAGAAGTATAGGGGAGAGGGCCCAATAGTCGTGCACTCAATCGTACATATAATACCCAATAGTCATTTATATAATGTCTAATAGTTGTGATTTGACTACCCATAATTAAACAAAATGTATGCTTTTGATCTAAAAAGCAACCAATCATGTGATACCACATCAACGCTCAACTACTCATGATGTAATGCACGAGAATTGGTCTCACTATTTTTTGGGGCCTTTTTCGACACCTTGACAAAAACACATGCTGGTGTGGCATCATATTTGATGATGTAGCCCTGAACCCTTAGTTATATGCAGAGAACTTGCCAAGTAAGCCACTGTAAAAAATTGGGAGTGATTTGAAATTTTGACGTAGGATAATTAGAAGCGCGAAGTTAGGGTGCACGACTACTGGGCCCTCTCCCCTATATTATGAATTTAAATGGGCGGCAGTTCCGTACTCAAAAGATGCCACAGAGGAAGCACAACGGACGACACAGTCCTCACTGTGCAGCCCTTCCAACAATTTTCCAATGAAGCGTAAGTTGTGCACAACTTGTATGTTTTCTTTTCCAGTCTCTTTAGTCTTAACATTCTAATGACTCCCTTTGTGGGTCCTCTCTCGAAGACTTTGAATTATTCCACCACAAGCATAATTTCTGGGCAACGTCTATCCAGCCCCAGGAATGCACTTGGCAACATTTTGTTATATGCTTTTTTAAACATTTTTTAACATGGCAACATTTTGTTATTTTTTTTTTTAAACTATTTTTTTAACATGTTATAAGACTGTTTTGATTTTTTAAAAGGAGTCTAGTTAAATGATTGTTATATTTATTTTAAATTATTTATTTTATATATTTATTTTATTTATTTTTTAATATTTTAAAATAAATTTAACATATTTATTTTACATATTTATTTTTTATTTATTTAAAATATGAAATAAAAATTAATTGATATGTAAAACTTTTTTTAGTGTAAATTATAAACTGTAAAACATAATATATAATATAAAGCATTAAGTTAAATGTTGAATTTTAAATCTAATAAAAAAACTATTCTTTAAATGTTAAAAAGTATATTATATATATAATTTAAAAAATAATATATCAATTAAATGTAAAGTAGATAGTAATGAAAATAATAATTAAAAATAAATAAATAAATAATAAACTTATTAAGTTAATATACATTTAAATAAATATTATTATAAAATTGTACTATTAATTAAATATCAACCTAAAAAATATAATTATTATATTAAAACAATATTAAACATTATTAATCTATACAAATTTTAATTATATTATATTTTATTTGTGTTTATATTGTACTTTAATTATATTGGAAAGAATAGTATTAATTACTAAACATTATTAATGTTTAACATAATAAAATATAACAATATAAATTTCCACCATAAAAAAAAAAATAATATAAATAAAATATAATATAATTCAAAGAATATAAAAAATAGAATTTAAATTAAAATATAGAGTTTAATTTAGAATATGTAGAATTCTAATAACACAACTATTCTCTCAATATATAGTAGTATATTTTATATATGATTTACAAAATAAGACATTAATTAAAATTAAATTGTTCAATATATTTAATATATTAACAACTGACAATAATGTATTTGTAATATAATAATGCCTAACAATTGTTAAAAAAATATATATTAATTAAGATTAAATTGTTCAATATATTTGTAATATAGATTTAATTAAATTCAATTGTTAAAAAAAATTAATAATGTCTAGTAATTAATTACATAATTTTGACTATTTTTTCAAATACAATTAAAGTACAAATGTAAACATAAATAAAATATAATATAATTAAAATTTGTATAGATTAATAATGTCAGTATTGTTTTAATATAACAATTATATTTTTTAGGTTGATATTTAATTAATATTACATTCTTGTAATACTTTTTTATTTAAATATATATTAACTTAATAAGTTTATTACTTATTTATTTATTTTTAATTATTATTTAAATTACTATCTATTTTGTATTTAATTAGTTTTTATTTTTTAAATTATATATAAAATATATTTTTTAACATTTAAAGAATAGTTTTCTTATTAGATTTAAAATTCAACATTTAACTTAATGTTTTATATTATATATTATGTTTTACAGTTTATAATTTACACTAAATTTTTTTTTTACATATCAATTAATTTTTATTTCATATTTTAAATAAATAAAAAATAAATAATTTAAAATAAATATGTTAAATTTATGTTTTAGGAAGTAGGTGTTGGGAGTGACTAAGTTAAAGTGGTATTTTTTTTATTGGTAATATTGATAGAACAAGAAGATATTCTAAAGATCTTTCTTGAAGCTACTTGTCTTGATTGGAGTTATCTTCCACTATTGTTAAAAAAAATCAAAGTGACTAAGTCAAAGTGATTTTTGGGTGACTAAGTTTTACAGTTCTTAGATAAAGCTTGGGATTAGAATTAAATTGAGGTTAGGGTTAGGATTCTTAAATAAAGCTTGGGGTTAGAATAAGGGTTCCATTTAGGGTTAGGGTTCAATAAGGGACAACTATAGCTAGGGTTATACTTATGGTGTTCAAATATAGGGTCAAGGTTATAATTATGATCAGTGTTTGAAATAGTGTTATAGGTAAGGTTAGATTTCAATTAGGATTGGGGTTAGGGTGTTCAACTAAGGTTAGGATTATAATTATGATTAGTGTTAAAATTAGTATTATAGTTAGGATTGAACTTTTAATTAGGATTATGGTTAGGGTTTACTTAGGTTTAGGGTTCTAGGACAAAGCTTTAGGTTAGAATTAAATTAAAGTTAGGGTTATCTGAGATAAAGCTTGGGGTTAGAATAAGGGTTCCAATTAGGGTTTGGTTTTAATTAGTTTACAGTTAAATTAGGATTCTAAGACTTAGGTTTCATTAACATTCAAGTTTAAAAAGTCTTGAATTTTGATTAGGCTTAGGGTTTATGTTCTAGGGTAAAGCTTGGGGTTAGTGTTTATATTCAATTATGGTAAGAATTAGGATTGTATTTCAATTAAAGTTAGTGTTAGGTTAGGGTTAGCAATTATGGTTTATGATTAAGGTTTGGTTGGAGTTAGGGGTAGAGTTAGGGAATTGGGGCTTAGTTAGTGTTAGGGTTATCTCGGGTTAAATTAGTGATAATTAGGGTTTAATTATGTTTAAGATTTAATTAAGATTAGGTTTAGGGTACAACTGGTATATGTGATAAAGTTTTGGGTTAGGGTTATGGTTGGGGTTGGAGTGAGGGTTGGGGCTACAATTCACCTAGAGTTAGGATTATAATTACGATTATGATTAAAATTTAATTAGGATTTAACTAGGGTTATGGTTAGGGGTAATATTCAATTAGGGTAATTGTTTAACTAGGGTTAGGATTAGGGTTCAATTAGGGTTAGGGTTATAGTTAGGTTAGGGTTAGGGTTTAATTATAATTACTCTTAGGGTTTTATTAGGATTATAATTAGAGTTGGTATTGTAATTAGGAGTATGGTTTGTGTTAGAATGAATATTATGAGTAGGGTTAGAATTATGGTTAGGGTTAGAATTATAATTAGGGTTGAATTTCAGTTATGATTAGGGGTAGGGTTAGGTTAAGGTTAGGATTACAACTCAACTAGAGTAAGAGTTAGAGTTAGGGTTCTAAGATAGAACTTGTGATTAGAATTAAGGTGAAGCTTTAGGGTTCAATTAGATATTGGGTTCTAAATTTGAAAATAATTGAAATAAGGAATTATTTTAAAGTTATAAATTATTTAAAAGTTCTACAGTGAAATAACAAATTCATGAGAAGGAGCCTTCATAAAAAAATTTCCCAAATTACAAGTGGTTTTAATAAAGTTAGGAATAGTAAGTTTTGGAGTGTTCTCTAAATAATTTAGAAGCCATTTTAAATTTAATTTTCATTCAAAAATTGTTTAAATTGTTTGTGTTTACATCTTTTTATTGTAAGTAAACATTTATATTTCAAAAAATATATATTTAATCATTTTAAAAAAAATAATTTAAATTTTTAATGAAAAAATTTTGAATTGTATTTCGTATTTTCAGTTTTTTAAATTACTTTTTAAATTTAATAATTTTTTTAAAATGATTTAAGTTTTTGAATACTTTTTATTTGAATTGCATCTGTATTTACAGTTAATGTTATTTTAAAAAATGTTAATATTATTTTATTATAAATTTATAATCTTCTTTAAATAATTTTTATGATTGTCAATTTAAATTGCATTTAATGTTTATCTTTTTATATAATTTATTTATATGTTTACTAAAATGTTACATTGCTATAATATGTTTAATAATTTTTTAAGAATAATTTAAATTTAATCCTCATAATTTTGATTAATAAATTTTAAAAGTGACATAAAATTGACTCATAGAAACGTTTTAATTTACTTTTTATTTTTTTATGTTAGAATTTTATTCAAATTAGTAAGTGTATAGATATATGTTATAAAATAATTCCTTATTTCAATTATTTTCAAATTTAGAACCCAAAACCTAATTGAACCCTAAAGCTTCACATTAATTCTAATCACAAGTTCTATCTTAGAATCCTAACTCTAACCCTTACTCTAGTTGAGTTGTAATCCTAACCTTAACCTACCCTACCCCTAATCGTAATTGAAATTCAACCCTAATTATAATTCTAACCCTATTCATAATATTCATTCTAACACAAACCATACTCCTAATTACAATACCAACTCTAATTATAATCCTAATAAAACCCTAAGAGTAATTTTACTTAAACCCTAACCCTAACCTAACTATAACCCTAACCCTAATTGAACCCTAATCCTAACCCTAGTTAAACAATTACCCTAATTGAATATAACCCCTAACCATAACCCTAGTTAAATCCTAATTAAATTTTAATCATAACATTAATTGTAATTATAACCCTAACTCTAGTCGAATTGTAGCCCCAACCTTGACTCCAACCCCAACCATAACCCTAACCCAAAACTTTATCACATATACCAGTTGTACCCTAAACCTAATCTTAATTAAATCTTAACCATAATTAAACCCTAATCATCACTAATTTAACCCAAGATAACCCTAACACTAACTAAGCCCCAATTCCCTAACTCTAACCCTAACTCCAACCAAACCTTAATCATAAATCATAATTGCTAACCCTAACCTAACACTAACTTTAATTGAAATACAACCCTAATTCTAACCCTAAGACTATTTTAACTTGAACACTAATGAAACCTAAGTCTTAGAATCCTAATTGAAATGTACAAACTAATTAAAACCAAACCTAGGTAATTGAACCCTAACCCTAATTGGAACCCTTATTCTAACCCCAAGTTTTATTTGAGATAACCCTAACCTTAATTTAATTCTAACCCAAAGCTTTGTCCTAGAACCCTAACGCTAACCCTAAACCTAAGTAAAAAATTGAATGAGTTATCTATACAATTTGAAAAGGGGTCTAATATAATTTCTAATAAATTAAATTTAGTTTATGGACTTCTTAGAAAAAAATTTTAAATAAATTTGGTGAAAAGGTGTCATTCTCTTCAGTTAAGTATGAGAAAAATATATAATATCTCTTCAAGTTATAGATATAAGTGAATTACACATGAATAGGCATTATGCATACTTGGATGATTTTTGTAAAATTTAAAAATATTGTAAATGAATTTTTAATCTGACATTTTAATTTATTAAAAAATAAAAATTTGACCAACTTAAATTAGTCATTTTTCTTTTATGAAATTCGATCTTTTAAAAACTTATAAATAATGAAGCTTAGAATATAAAACATCTTTTTAAGATTTGAAAATATTTAAATGATTTGAAATTTCTTTATATATATATATATATATATATATATATATATATATAACTTTAAATATAAATATTACATATAATGCTTATTCTTTAAATTTTAGTTGACATTTTTTTTGTAATAAAACCGAAAAATAAACAAACATAAATTTAAAAAAGTTATATAAAAATAAAAAAATGAAATGAAATATTAAAATTTAAAGGATAAGCATTATATATAATATTTACGTTTAAATTTATATTTTTTTACTTATATATATATATAGAGCACCGAATGCATATTTTATGTTATTAATTACAAATCAAATCACATTTTGATGGCGACGCGGACTACTGTGTTTGCACTACACGGGAGGCATGACACTGTGGCAGGCAGGGGGTATCCGTAGAAAGGATGGGCATGGCATAGTATCCATCCCCAGGTGCATTCCTAGGGCTGGATTGCCAGTGCCACTGGATTTGACGTCTATTAATTTCTTCAAGAAATATTCCCACATCGTTTCAGAACATGGTGTTGTAGAGTGGTACGACTATTGCACAGAACTGGGTCACCTCCCAGCTAAAACATTACAGAGGGCTTTATAGTGATTAGGAATCAACATTCCTCTTCTTTGCCCACCTAATCTAGCTACCTGTTAATTGTTCAAGGACAATGCTGTTACACTTATTAAACAAACATTGCCCTAATTCGTAATGCTCAAAATTCTGGTCACTTTATTGATTGTAATATGAGGAGACTACCTATGACTAAGTATGTAGGCTGAGAGAGAGTTTCATGAGTACTATTATCACTACCTCCTTACCACCCAGACCTAGAACAAAAACTACCCTCTTCGAAGCCTCGCAGACATTAACACAAGTAAATATCATGAATTCAATGTCCATGGAATATACTTTGTAAAAGATAGTGTGGCTGGCTTACAACCTAGACTATTCCCTACGCCTTTCTTTTAATTTCACTTCCCCCTTGCCATGGTCCCGTTTACAGAGTTGCATACTTCAGAACAATTCATTTTGAGTTAGACCCATTTACATTTCTTGTTGTCTTGTTTGAAACAGTTGCTGGTGAAGTAGTATATTTTTGCATTGAGCATGCGTGTTAGAAGGCTTATTAGAGGTAATACTGAACTAAGACTATATTAAGTACTAGCATATATATCTTAAATTTAAGATATATATGCTAGTAGCCCACCAGTTATCACTTTTTTTAATCCATATAGGAAATTAAGGTTGTTGATTCGAGTAGTAAAATGATTATAAAAAGCATTAAAAATCACTTTCTTAAAGTTTTCCTTGTTGCAGAGGTTCATAATTGATCTAATAATAAATTTCAGAGACATGGTAAACAACACTAGTAAGTGGAAGTATTAGTCTTTAAAAATAAACAAGAGAGAAGAATAGCATTTTAAAATGGAAAAATAAATGTGAATACAATTAGACGAATATGCATCCTATAGCATAACAACTTATTTAATCAAAAGGATGCTTAATATGCTAGACTTGATCTAGCGACTCATATGTACATCAATTAGATCATTGAATTCTTCATTCAATATGAAATGAGTATATTGCGAGAAGATGAAAATCCTTAATCATGGAGCTCTATAGTCAGAACTCGGATGTAAGTGACCTTAAATGGAAAAAAAAAATCTATTCTACTTTGTTTTTTATATTAGATTAAACACAATAATGGCCAGTACATAGAGCAGGGAATAAACATAGAGCAACAAGATAATCAGACCAACAATAGCATAAATTCCATAGCAACATGGGACCAACTTAGCAACATGGGACCAACATCAGACCAATAATGGTTTAGAGGGCTTCTGATGAATTCCATAGCAACATGGGATGAACTCAGTGATGGCCTACACTGGTAGTTCATGGATAAATCGGATCACTTATCATTACTAGAGCATCTAAGCACCATCAAACGAGCTCCCCATGAATACATAGCAAATTTCAATTATTGATTCCAGAGAACTTGGGATAGGATCCCTTTGATAGTTAAACCGTCACACGAGCACACTTTCCTATTCTTTCTAAAAGCTCTAAATAATGAGATTTTAGTTATGATATAGTCCATGGGAGGGTTTACATTGCCTAATGCCTTTGACATTGTAATAAGGGAAGAAAATTGCTTAATCCAAGCTAGGAAAATATCCCCGAGGCCACCCATGCCCATCTTTGCAAAATTTTAGCCACCTATCCCCATGAATTTTCCACCTATAGTTGTTGTTCCACTAGTTCCGATGATAGGTTGTAATGCCCCGCCATGCAACCCCAAAGGAAACTAACATACAAGCATTTAAGGCACAATTTTTTTTTTTTTTAAATGAATAATATGCAACAACATACATCACATGAAATGTAACAATATAAGTTCAACATAAAACAAAGTTCCTTGGGTTTACATAGTTGCATCACTTTTCATATCAACATCTTACATTACATGAGATATAGACATCCACCAATAATCAAATGACCTGAACATGGATCATACATTAACAATACGAAGATACATTGCTCAAGATTAACATCAATACAATATTGTTTCCCAACATCTATGGGAAGATAAATCTAAAATTGAAGGAATGCAAAGCTATAAGCTAGATCGAACTCTGACATAACTTAGAATTCACTGCAACAGGTACAACTCTGCACATCCCGAACTTCGGATGGGGACCCAATGGGGTGCGTAGCACGTTCCACCCGACCACCCCCGTGCTTGGAGTAAACAAGAAGGATCCTCACCCAAGAAGTCAAACGAAACAATGGTAAACAAAACTCCACAAAAGAGATAACAAATCACAAGATATTAACCCATAACATTGCCAACACATAACCACAACAAGAGTAATGAAATGTCCAACAAGAATCAATCGCCAATATTAGAGATCAACACTAAATAACCATAAGAGGTGCCGACAACAATAGAATCCAAAGCTCTCCAAATGAGATTGCAAAATCATCCAACAATAAATAGCCAAGGGCATCTTTCATCCACATCAATAAACAACAACAATAATAAACAACTGTAGAGGCAACAAGAACAAGAGAAACAAGGGGCATAGTGGGAGAGTGTCATCGCATGGCCTTACATGAATTCGCCAGACTACCTATCACAAGGTGTCGCCTCCATCTATACATGGATTATCCAGACAACCTAGCTCAAGGTGCCGCCTCCATCTATGGTTATCCACACATCCTATTTCAAGGTGCCGCCCCATAGGGTTACTCATGCAGAGCCACTTACCTTTCACGAAGACAAGGTAGTGACCTTACCAACCAGGTCTTCCCACCCGTCCTTAGCCTTTGAGAGCACTAATGGCAGGGGTGAGGTGCATGTTTTTATCTTGTTATGTGTTAACTAACCCAACCCACTAGATACATTAATTAGGTTATCACTTATTTAAGGAAACTCTTTCAAGGGTGACCACTTGTACACTGGCCCCAAGAAGAGCCACTCTCCCCTACGGTTACCCTAAAATCAAAGAAACCAATGGGTGTACCTCAATCCTCAAGACATAAAGGCATTCTTAAAACATACACATGAGACATGACCATCTCGTGGTTATCCAAGCATCAAAACCCATAAACTAGGAGGTACCACCCACAGAAAAATTCATGAGGTAAAAAGGTAGACAAAAAGGTATAACAACAACAAACGCGCAACCGAAGAGGAAGACTTGTTAAAAGTAACGAAACCATCAAGATCAGCCCTTAAATGCACAAATTCAATCCACGTACCAATCATAAGGAATAGTAGACAGTTATTCTATTTAGTTATCCCTTACAAAATCATTTTCTACAAGCAACTGAGTAAACATTATATCATAAAATCAACGTCTAATATCAATTCAACTATCAATTAATTAAGAACCACGCCCTCTTTCTAAGAAAATTCATTACATTTATTTTACTACAAAAACATTCCCTTCATAAGATTCATAAGCAAGGAACTTCAAAAAAAAAAAAAAACATAAAAATGATCGCTTACATATTTACCTGGGTTCAATAGGATGACATCTAAACTCATTAAAGAAATTACTTACACATACTCTCAAATTCCACTACCCTTAACTTAAGGAGGTCACTTAATATAAAATATCAATAAAGCGATAACATATTCACTATTATTTAAATTCCATTAATATTCACTAATCAATAGTCACAAAATAATATTAGTTCGCAATTACCTTACACTATGTGTATATCTATAATAAATATAAAAGCATACATATTGGAGCCCACATTATTCAAAAATTGTTCCTACAACTCTTACAAGACTTTAATGTAATTTCCAAAATGCTATTGACTTCATTTAAATCATTCCCTTTTTCTTATAATTGAATTACAAGATCATTTTCGTATTATAGGACGTTTCCCTTGCCAAGCTCATAATTAACTAATTACCATTAAAGAGGGCTATTAAAACAAAACACCCAATCTTTAAATGGCAACAATATGTAATTAACATACCCCTATATATAAATAAAAGTATATATATTTATATTTCTGTACATATATACACTTTCACCTTCCGTAGTCTACAAATAATAAATCAGACCCCATATGCTATGAAAACATAGAACTTTACCAGCAGATAACATTGCACAGCAAGCCCTTGCAATAACAAGAGACATTGGAGCAGGGGAGGGTGCACAAGATGAGACATTGACCTGGCGAATGAAGGCAGCAGGATATGTCAAATTCAAGACTTAATTTAAAGTTGTGGGATCACTATCAGACGCCCTAAAGAAAAACTGACATTTGTGTTTGGTTAAAGCTATGGCAGATGAGTTTATAAAACCACACTGCATCATAATTCATTCCAAGATAGTTGCAAGAGAAAATGTTCTGAGAGATATGCATCCATTTCTAGCACATGAACTGGTTCGACCCTCTTTGAGGAGAATATTGGTGATGCTAATGAAAACAATCTGAAAGGTAGACTCGCACTAAAATAAATTTCAAGCAACAACAATTGGCAGGTGAAAGCCAAATTCTCGACCTTTGTCAGTCGCCTCACTGCTTGGGCCACGATGGGAGTTTTGGGTCAGGTATGTGCATCCCTAAAAGATAAATGGTGGAGAAAATTTTGCAAGATAATGAAGTTGCTTAAGCACAAACAGACATAAACAGACATGGGTGGATAACATGATAGTATGGAAAAAGCATATGGATCGCTTGACAGAATGCCACAATGAGACATCATCTCATGAAGGATTAAAAGCATAGACAACAAAGACTAAGGCAGGCTATGCGCACCTATCGAAAACAATTGATAGGGAAAATTTTGATCAACGAAGGAATGCAGTTGCAGAAAACTCTTAGAATACCCATATCGATTGCTACACTGATGATGAAAACGTTGACATAATACAAGGCATGCGAATTCCCATCTTAAAAGCACAATGCAAAAAAAAAACAATTAGTAAAAGCATAAAGCAAAAGGACAGTGCTGGTAAAGGACAGGACAACAGGGTGGACGCATTGTTAAAGCTTTAGCGGCTGAGAACTTAAGAAAAATACACATCGATACTCACAGATTCCCAATAGCAAGAAGCAATAATCAAACAGAGAGAATCGGTTACTGACGACACATACATACACCAAAATCAAGGGAAATCGAATTGCCAAAACACGCAGATCCAAGTATCATATATCAGGCCATTATAAATCGCTTATTCAAATATCAAATGCCACATATACTACGAGCAGTGAATACTACAATAAATGGCTAAGGAAAGAAGTCAGATTAATACGATTATTATTAACGTACCTCTCGAAATTCAAATGGATGAGTCGAATGGTCTAAATCTCGCCTTCCACACACTGAAGTCTCCTTACGAGAGGCTTTGTCTATCATAAAAGAAACAGTCCAGTCTTGAACAATCCAGAATGGCCTTCCTTTTTCTAAACCAACATCCTCTCGCTATCCTCTTTTTCTTCTTCGGAACCCCTCAAATTATTTTTCCTTCTGGAACCAAAAAAAAATGTCCTATTTCTGAGGCAAAAATCTCCTTTAAAACTCAAAAACTCTAATAAAACAGTAATTTACTTTACAACAATTAGCTTGAAACTGTGCATGCACTCGCATGCCAAAACTTTCTATCTTTTTCATTGCTTTAACAAATCGTTTGAAATCTCATCCTTCTTATTTCTTTAATTTCTTATTTTATTTTAAACAACCTTGCAATTTAATTTTAATTGAATTAGTTATCTTCGAACAACCAATAAATTATTAATTATTATCGGATACCATTAAAACAATATTTTTTTTTACAAAACAAATTAATTTATTTATTTAATAATAAACTATTTACTTAATATTTCAAAAAACTAATTTATTTAATTATCATTATAATCTTCAATTTTATTAAATCAATGCTAATATAATTAATTGAGTAAACAACGCTATCAAAATATTACGTTTATCACCTAAGCCATTAACACACTAATCCACGATAACACAAATAGACACTTACCCAATTATCCAGACGGACTACCATGGAGGGGCACTACATAGGCTATCAGGCTGCTACCCAAGAAAGTGTTGTCCCAGACCCAACCAAAGAAATTCAGGAACTAAAGGGTATCTGCAATTTTTCAGCAAAACTATTAGCAATGAATCTATGAACCTTAAGAAGTGGGTTGGTCAGGAAGATAGGCCTTACCAAGCTCCTTACCAGCAAAACCATCAGAATAGGCCACCCTTCCAAAATGATTTCCAAGGTCAGAAAAGGATTTTTAACACTAAACCTTTTCGATCATTTGATCCTAATGCTACTAGTTCATCTAGGGAACTCATACCACAAAATAACATGGCTTAAGAATGTGATTGGTGCTACCCGTGCAACCAACCACACAATCAGGTTGCATGCATAAATAGGATGGAGAATCAAGCTCTTATGGTGTAGAATAATTATGCTGGTCCAAAGAACTTGTCAAATGAAAATGTGGATCAGTAAAGTAACTATGAAGTTACCTTAGTAAATTGGAAGAGCACTAAATTTTGTGGAGTAAACAATTTTCAAAGCTAGA